>CAJUYI010000001.1:724250-742945 GCA_910591695.1 Galerucella pusilla | reverse complement strand
TGCCTGGGCGTATTCTTCCAGTGTTTATTGTGTTGTTCTTTTACCCAACCTTTTAACCATGACCTAGTTGAGCATCTGGGAATGCCCACTGCTGGTTCGGGTCCGTTCATCGGGGTTGACGATCCTGCTTTTGCGAGTTCGTCATCTTTTTCATTGCCAGCGATTCATTTATGACGTGGGACCCACTCCAGTGTTACACTGTTCCGAGTCGCAAGTCGCAAGTCCTTCGCCGCATTCCCATACCAGCCGAAATGTTACCTTAGAGCTCTGAAGTGCTTTAAGGGTAGCTTGACTGTCACTGTAGATCCTGATCTGCCTGTTGTTGTAGGCTCTCATGTTATTTGCCCTTGCACATGCAAGTATTGCAAATACCAAAATACCGAGGCGTATTTTCCAAGCGAGACGATTCCTTCATATTTGCTCGACTTGCTGTATATGCCCGCTCCGGTGCCGAGCTCATTCTTTGATGCGTCTGTTTACCAGATCAGTTCATTGGCTCTACTGAGTGGTGGTGCGTTCTCTTCCTCAAGCTCCTCTCGATCTTTGATGACAATCTCGAAGTTCTTGCGAAAGATATATCTGGTGGTCTGTTGGCATTTTAAAGATGTCGTCATCCACTTGCCTTATTTCTGTGTGTCCTCTTCCATGTGCCAAGATCTTCGTCAATTTCCAATAAATATTAATTCAATAAGTAAATAATAAGGTTTTCAGTGCCTTGTCACTCAACCTACGTTAAATGTTTCAAAAGTGTACCATTTTTGTGAATGTTTGATGTTTTACTATCAAGTAAACAAATTCGATCCCAAATTTGTAAATTATTGCCTCATGTATATTCCATAGGTGAAGGTACACAAGCGTGGCGAAACGAGTCGCTTTGTCAAACAACTATTACTTGCCTGTGTACTTGAAATACAGCAAATTTTATTGGTAACACGATCAAACGATATAACATAATAGGTAGAGATATAGCAAAGCCTTACTGGGAAATGGTGAATACAAATAAATTTGTCTCAAGGTAGACGCCATTCTCGTCTACTCATCCAATTACGTTTCCCCAACAACACTTCGCTCTTATCAACAGTTAGTCACTCAACTATGTTTACCGTCTCGAAACCATTATTATCATTCAAATAATAGCACTACTCTGAAATACGGTGGCATACGTAGGCATTTGAAATATCTAACTGTGACGTTTGGCGGGTCTATTAAAATCAAGAAAAAATATTGTTCATAACTCGTACAAACTCTTCACGTAAGGCCGAGATGTGCCCACTCTGTACGCCACAGCATCAGCATCAAAAACGTATGAAGCACTGAAGACAATTTTCATGGAGAATCGTAGAATCACTGTTAGAGAAGTAGTTAACTAAGTTATATTCTCCAATCTAATCTAATTGTAATTTTCGCCTTACTGATACAAAAGGTATTACAATCAGGACAAAAGGTAATATTCAATATCCTGACTTGCCATCTGCTAAAAGACCGATCCCTCATAACTACCCTTACCTGAATCACCTCAAAGATCCAATCTTGCTACGCCAGAAGCAATCGGAAACGAAACATTAGATCTTCACTTTTAAGAAGCTTCCTCATCTAATAAATCACATTTGCTATGTAGAAGGGATCTTGATGATTTCTTACGGGACATGAACAAGAAGCAGAGCTTTTAAGCTATTGATTGAAGGGATGGAATTTATTACAACCAAAAACAAAAGTATGTTACTTTTGCAATCTACCGTTAAAACGATTTTTTTTTCACAAGATAATCAGCTGATATTTTTGTAATAAAGTTTATGAAGTAATGACTTGGGTATAGAATAGAAAGAATGAACGTATATTTATCGATGGTTCGAAAGGCTGTTCTTTCGCATATCGGCACTAAACTTCTCTGTATACTATTAAGGCGCGTCCACACTATGCCGCGATTTGCGTTGATGATGCCAATTGGCAAAGCCAGCTACTGTATAAACGTCTACATTTACCTATGTGCTGGCATTCATTTAGTTTAGTCGCACGATGTTCATAGTAAAGGACGATGCCGGTATAGATTCAATAAATGAATCTCTACGAAAGCACGTGCTAACTGGCAGACAGTCTGAATCCCAACTGAAGCCGCGAGAGGCCAGTGGTTGGCACGTTCCCACTCTCCGTTCTCATATTGTGGACGCGCCTTAAGGTATTCTTCTAAAATGAAAAAGTGTTTATAAAACTATCAAATTTATCTAGGGAAAAAATTCAGTATAACGAACACATTTTTTAATAACATGAAAGATATTAAGATGGCCGTGACAAGACGACGGAACGCAGACTTTGCATAGCATATATTCTCAACTGTGATTTCCTTTTGTTATATATGATTAAGGTAGTATTAAGGAATTTCATGCTCCACAGCACAACATTGCAATAAACATGCTCTAAATGCTACGTCAACACTAATAAAGATTAGTTTTGACGTAGCATTTAGAGCTTTCAAGACTTTCTCTACACCTTTAACACTGTATACACGATATTATTTCCTATGAGGAATGCTTAGTATCAATTTTTAGTAAGATGAAAATTGGTCGTCATTATTTTTAGGAAATAAAAATTTCAAGATTTATTCGCCAGTACCAACGTTTTCCTTCATACAGTAAACAGAAAGAAAGCAGAGCCCCGGAAAATATGTGAACTAAAAGAACGGTCACCGCGACCAGCCAATCAGGAGCTAATGTTTACGATTGTATATCAGTAATTGTAAACATGATCGAATAGTACACTACACGGGCAGAAAATTTGAGATTCCTGAACTGTGCGCCATGGTGCTCTAGACATCAATCACGCAGTTCAGGGCTCTCAAACTTTCTGCCCTTGTGGTGTATACTATTTTCCTTTACTATCGGCCGTGAATAAAGAAAACATTATTACCGAATAATTTTATCAATGTACATCAATTTAGTGTCTGTATCAGTGTGGATAGTTATCCGATTTATCTGATGAACAGATGATCAGATTTATCACTCATCGCTCATACTCACTGTATAAGGGCGTTGTTTTTGTTCTACAAAAACTTAATGTTCATGGCAATATTTAATGGTCCCAAAAATCAAATACCGTACATTTAAATGACCAGATCTTTTTTATTCTTTGTAAACACAGTGAAAAAAAGGTGTTGTGTCACTTCACGGTATAAATGGAAACAGCTGAGGAGTAATCGGCGGTCACTTCATTGTAGCTCGAGCACTATTACAAAGTGAAAGCTATAAATTGCATTCAACCATTGTCCAGGTATTTTTCGAATATCTCCTTAAATTTTGATTAAATCGTTTCAAAAACCTGTTGGCTTTTCTGATCTTCATAAGATTCAGATGAAGAATTAATTCGTTTGTATAAAACTATAGGTAACTTTAAAAACCTTACCAGTTGTGTTAGTATAAGGAACAATCAAGGATAATTAACATCCATCTCCTACGAGGGCAAAGTGTTTCGTTAAGTATATAAAAAAGGAAAACTTGGATCCTTGGAAGGCAAAAGTAATGAAATTCTGTGGTTTTGCAAGTCTCAAGTGTAGGCTAACGAGATTGACCTCATCTCTACAAAGAAAAATAATTTGAAATAACTACAGAGAAACAGAAATATCGACTGAAAGTACTCCATCCCTTGGTATACATTGTTGTAGGGATTTTTAAATAGCCCCGTATAATATAGAAATAGAGTTGATTCAATTATAATTCAACATTTTACAACTCGGAACAAAGGATATAGTAATTATCAGAGGATATCCTATATTAAAATAAATAAATAAATCATTTAATTTTCGAGAATGATTGTTATTCATTTCACAATAAAATAAATGTGTTTCCAGTCTAAAATAATGTATTTGCGTATTGTCACTACTAGTGATTTCAATAAACTCAAATATATATTCTAACTAAGGAGTTGTCATTCAAGAAATTAATATTAATTTAACAGATTAAATTCCTGTTCTCAATTTAATCTGATGCAATCTCAATGTAGACTTGAGCCGAAATGTATGTAGGTCACTGTTGAAAGGGTTAATACTTCACCACTCTCCTCCTTGATTTCCAGATTAGTTTTTTTTTCAGTTTTCAGAAGATCACAAGTAAAGTTTATATAATCCAATATTTAAAAAAACAGACATTACCTTAGGTATAAAAGTTTAATGAGCCATTTTTGTTATACATTTGTCTTGTTGCTCTATAACCTTGAGGCTTCAGTTAATCATCTCATGTCAGTTCGTTGTTTTTCCCTTCGATTTCTCTAAGTATTTGGATAAAGAAAAAACACAGACATCCCCAAATTGACCATCGTTATTTCTTTTTGAGTTTGCGATTAAATTTGCCGAATTTTGATGAACATTTTTATCACAGAATCATATGCTTGCCCTAATAAATCTGCATATGGGAAACGATATCTCATTTATGCCATTACTGTAGCTCCTCTCCTGGGGAGTATCTGGATATATGGAGGTTGTAAGTTTCTCAAAGCGGTTATATTCTGTAATCTGCTTCACTATTCAAAGCTATTTATAAAGGCGGAATATTTTACCGAAGTTTGTTTTGAATACATTTTTAACTATTATTTGAGTGAATCAGCTATTTTTTTGTATGCTGATTTGTAATCTGTCTTATGTCTTTTGATGAATTGTTTAGTTTCGCCTGTTGCTGACTTTGTGAGATTACTCTCCATTCTCGAGATTTCCTTGCAGCCATATTTATTGTCGTTTTTGCGACGCCGCAGAAAGATTCCGGTCCAATGAATGGCATTGGTGCAATAGTGGCTAGTACATAAAGCGCTGCAGTGCTGCGGAGCTCCCAAGAATCTTATAACTCACTAAAATATTATCTTCTATTAAATATAAAATTTATAATTTAACAAACCAAATGCGGGCTAATCGTAAGTAAAGTCTACCAGTTGAATAACGAACCTATATCGCGCAATTGTTGATATTTTATATAGCTGGGATATAGGAACGTGAGCTGCGAGCTATTTCATACACCCGCACTGCACACTTTTCCCACTTGACGGGCTAAAACTAAGCCGTGTTTTTTTTTTCAAATTGCGGAACACCTTAAAATATTTACAACGAGCTGCCACTGCATCGATGACTCTTGTCGGCCGTTTCATCCGCCAACTTGTTGTCCTTATGATCCTCGCCCAATGGTTCCTTGTAATGGTTGTTTAAGGCACTTATGCAAATCCATATTAGCTTAAAATTGACCTCTATAAAATAAAGTACCTTCAGATAGTTTTTGATGATTGAAATGAGTTTTAAATTGAAATAAATTACTATAAAGCTCGAGCCAATTATTATTGATACATTTTTCAATCAATTCCTATGATTTTGAATTTTCATGCCATAAAAAGAGATTAAAGGGTAAGACATATTATTTGTTTTTTTGGAAAAATGTAATTGAAAATTGTATGATGTTAAATACTTTATGTAAATAACAGAACGACGCAGTTAATATTATCTCAGTTAATGGAAGCTGGTCGCTTTGTCCCGTGGGACAACTGTGTGCGTCCCTGTCTTTCCTAATTCCATTTCATCTCGCTTTTAAATAAAGCAGTTGCAATAATAACCGTCTCTACGTGTTTCTCCTGACTAGAATTACAGAACAAAACTCTGTTGCATTTCGGCAGAAATGGACCACAAACAAATTAACAAGTATACGAACTTGAATTACTGTATTTAACGAAATGCTAGCAAAATGACAATGGCAGAAAGTAATGGACGCAGATTGCAACATGAAAAGTTTTCCTAACAAAATAAACTGTTATTATTGTGTCATATCACTTGTGAGTGTTATTAAACAAGTAAAAGAACAAATAGAACTCTGTGATGAAACACCTATTCACATACTCTGCTTCTGTGAAATAATACAACTACTGAAAATCCATCCAGTTAAACTAGTGGCATATATAGAGGGCACAAAGCTTCTGGAATTGAAGTAGATAACATGGGAAATGGTACAAAGATTCAGTTCAAGTGCCTGGGATATTGAGCACAACCCAAACGAATAAATGAATGATTGATCAAATAGCAATCTTGTACGATGAAAATGCATTTTGAAATATTCAAATTCCTGTTTAATTCGAAATATGTATTCAAAAATAAATTATAGTTGGTCCATTTTGTAGCTAAAAGTTCTGCAAGTCCCCTGACGTTTCAATACGTACGTATTGTATTATACAGGTAGCAGTTAAACTCAATAATAAAGAATATTTCACAGTTTTAGATATGAAAGACGGATACTTTCAAATTCGTATTGATGAACAGAGTCAAGAATATTGTGTCTTTGGAACACCCTTTATGGAAGGTATGCATTTTGTCGTTTACCTTTTGGAATTTGCTCAGCCCCTGAAGTCTTTCAAAAACAAAACTATGAAATATTTGGTGATATTGAAGGCGTAGGCTTGTATTTTGACGACTTGATTATAACAGGCATTGATGAAAAGGAACATGATAATAATTTACGGTTAGTGTTGGAAAGAGCACAAAAATATAATATTAAATTCAATAGAGACTAAATTCAATTTAAATCTAGAAGGGTCAAGTTTATGGGTCAAATCTACTCAAAGGAAGGTGTCAAACTGAATAGAAATTATGTGGAACCTATTCTAGAAATGCCAAAACCCTAAGATAAAACTGAGCTATTAAGAATATTACGCATGGCTAAATATTTAGGGAAGTTCTTGCCTAATATATGTCAAAAATAACAGCTCCGCTTAGAAACTTGACTAGGAATGATGTTGATTGGCAATGGACTAAAATGCATGATGATTCTTTGACAAACCTTAAAGATATGTTAACTAATGCCCCAATCTTGTCATTTTTTTATTCAACGAAACCTATAGAAATAGACACTGACGCATCTAAAGATGGTCTAGGTGCATGCCTATCTCAGGATGGTCACCCTATAGATTTTGCGTCCAGAAGCTTAACTTCCTGTGAGAAAAAGTATGCGCAAATAGAGAAAGAGATGCTGGGCGATTGTTTTTGTCACTCAAAAATTTCACTATTTCATTTATGGTTTTGACGTGAGAATAAACTCTGATCACAAACCGTTGGAAGCATTTATGAAAAAAGATCTAGCATCTATTTCTCCTCGCTTGCAACGAATGAGATTACAATTACAATTACAAACATGGAAAACTTCTGTATGTAGCAGACACACTTTCCAGAGCTTTTTTACTAGAAACTGGGATAAAGTCTGATCAAGAATTTAATTTCGCAGTACACGCTTTGTCAGAAAATTTGGCTATGTCTGAAGAGCGGAAGGAACAGTTCAGGCTGGAAATCTTGAAAGACGAGGTTCTGAAACAAGTTATCAACTTCCATAGAAATGGTTGGCCCAATAACAAGCATGAAGTGCCTGCCTCTGTGAGGCATTACTTTAAAATTAAAGACAATCTAAGCTATATCGATAAATTGCTATTTTTTGGTGAGAAAATTGTTGTCCCATCTGCTGTAAAGACTGATATGCTCAAATTATTGCACGAAGGCCATGTAGGGATTTAAAAATGCAAGAATCGTGCAAGACGAATATTTTATTGGCCAGGGCTATCTGTTGATATTGAAGCTTACATTAAAAAGTGCCACATTTGCGAAACTTTTGCTAAGAAACAGCCAAAGAATCGCTATTACCATATGAATTACCGAAACGGCCATGGGAAAGATTGGGATCAGATATTTTTTCGCACGCTAATAAAATTTTTCTGATTGTGTTTGACTCCTACTCCAATTGGTTGGAAATCGCTCAAATTAAAGACAAGTCGGCAAAATCTGTTATTTTAGCGTTAAAATCGATTTTTTCTGTTCACGGATCACCAGATGAAGTAACTGCTGATAATGTGCCTTTTGATAGTAGATAATTTAAGACGTTTGCAAAAAACTGGAATTTTGAAATTGTTTTGCGCAGCCCTTATTACGCACAATCTAATGGATTGGCAGAAAAAGGGGTAGATATAGGTAAAAGAATGCTAAAAAAATGTTTGAAAGAAAACTCTGATATACACACTGCTTTATAGCAATACAAAAATTCACCACTCAAGTATATTGGCTATTCACCTGCAGAGTTATTGATGAGTAGGATTTGTAAGACAAAAGTAATGAGCCAGGCATAGATGAGAGTAGTGTTGAACCTTTAATTCAGCCTGCTGTGTCACTTAAAAATGAAAATCCTTCGCTGGAAGCTTCCCCAAAATGTTTATTATCGAGTCCAAAAGTTTTAGATCATGATATCAAAACCAGATCTGGTCGTGTAATAAAGAAACCAGACAAATTGAACTTACAGGAGGGGATATATTATATAGGTCATCAGTTACAATTCATTGGCTCAACAGGCAGTTGAAGTCGAGGCCTGTCGTTGAATAGTGGCTGATGATCATCATAACCTAAACGGCATGTACGTTGAATACACGTGGTCTTGAATTAGAAAAGCTAGTTTTATTTCCTAAAACCGCTCGGACCCTGATATCACACACGTATCCCTTCGAAAGCTGAACATTTAAGTAGATTTAATAAATTTGTTCATTTTAATATATAGATTCTTCAGTAGATCTTCAACACAACATTTTTTGTTTTAGATGAAGATAAAATAAATAATATCAAAGAAGTATGTGAACCGTTTCTAAATCAGTATGATACTGATTGAATAACTCTTATAAGGTTGATGGATAATTGTTAAACTTTCAAATACCAATTAAGACTTGACTTTATAAAGAATGACTATTGAAATCCGTGATTTTTCTCCTAACAAGTGTATAACATCATATCAAGTTAATAAAGAATTCTATGGAAATTGCCTCGAATTTATTTTATAAGAGTAAGTAGAAAATTGAAATTATACTATAACAATGAAAATAAAAACAAAGACAAGAATATTGATTGAATCCAGCAGATCCTTTTTCTTTCACTAAAAAAAGGAAGCGTGAGAGATAAACTGTCATGCATATTTATGTCTTAGCCGTCTAAGACGGGAGATCAATTATCTGGATGCAAAACTAACCTGGAGTTCACTCCTACTTGATGAAAGAAATACAGGGTGCTTAACAGGTGATGGGAATTACATAGGGGCTAAATTCACGGACCACTGGCTGTGGTGAGACCCATAGTTACTTATGTAGCCTTAGTCTGGTGGCCAAAAACTGATCAAAGAAAAGCCGAACTGGAACTATCAAAACTTGCTTGTCTGTGCATAAAGGTGCAGCGGGTGTGAACCATACCTAATATTACCAGGCATACAGGGAATTGCACGAAAGAGCCAACACCCATAGCATCTCCAGAATCACATAGGTAATCACAAACTCGCTCATTCAAATAAGAAATAATTTTTGGTCACAATTAGATAGATAGATTATGTGAGGTGGCTTTTGGCCTATGTCACAGTGACCTTTTCAGATCTATTGTGGTCCTCTAAACTCTAGATTACATTCTCCAGCCTGACTCTTTTAAAAAAATCTTTTAGCGTGGAGACTGAACCTTTCATATAGCTCTCTGCTAATGCAAAAAACCGCACATTCGCCAGGCTATCGCACTGACATAGGATATGTTTTGTCATTTCTTCTTTTTGGTCACAATTAACGAAAATCAACCATTTTCCATTCCTCCATTTTGTTCCATGTAGATATTCGATTGTTTTACCTTCTTTTTCAAAAAGTGTGAGTATAAGTTGCCAGTGTAGAATTCATTGTTATCAATTTCATAACTACTTCTTTGTCAGAATATTGTAATTTCTCTGGCAACGATCAAGTACTGTGTGTCATATGCAATCATAAAAATTTCCAAGTGTATATTATGTTGTTTAGCTGTTATCTATGCACTGGCTCCACATTTTCATGCCATAATAGGAACACTTCGTTATGCGTCTGTTGTTATTCACATTTGTGAATACTGAGTTACTGAAGTTTTATCCCCGTCTTATTGTCTTCTCCAGCTAGTTTACGAGTTTTAGCAAAAACAAGATTTGTAGTTTAAACTATTCCAACCACAAATGAGAATTCTTCCTTTGTGAAATTTATACATATTAAATACATTGTACCTTCGTGTCTTTCGTCAATAAAAAATATCGTTTTTTATTATAATATGCTTGTGCCAGCACTTTCTCTAATGCTTAAAGCTCTTCAGATATACGCTTTTAGGTATTGCCTTCAACTAACACTTCCATTTATATTTATATTTTCGACGGTGGCACACTTCCGTCATCTCATAAAAAAAGCTGTAGTAGAAGGATACGGTGACTCAAGGCATGATTAGGATATTGCTTTTGACCAATATTAACAGATCCGGGAGTTTTTTCATATTGCTCAATGAAAACGGCGCTTAACTTCAAAGGTAATATTACTTTTTGACAGGACGAAGTTATGGCAAAAGCTGATAATGCACCTCACCACTTACCAATCAAAAACAGGGAGAAAAACCTTGATATTCGACCGCACTATTATCGGTCTTGGCACTTCTGGCTGCTCCCATTGAAATGATTGAACTTTGGCTGAGGCGTCACCATATATCCAGCCTAGTCCATCCATGACCTTTTGAGCAAATCTAGATCGTCGTTGACATCATTCCACAACTCTTTCCAGCAATTTTTAGACAAACTTCGCTGACAAAAGTGTAATGCACGGCGTAAGCTGCCCCAATTGTTTATTTTGGGATAAAAAAGGGTGATGAGACAGGGTAGCAGGTAGATTTACGAAGAAAAAATGGATCCAGCCAGATTAGGAAAGGGAAATACGAAACTTTGGAATTGGCGGTTGCATTCAACGAAATTTTTTGTTGATCCGGGCATCGATTATCTTTTTGGGAATACTTTGCTGGACTATCCAGGTATTAAGATCTGTATCTGTAACTGTAAGTTTGGGAGGGTGAGTGTAGTCTCATAGCACTTAGGCCACATGTGACCCTCTCATTGACGATAGCTCCGGACATACCTGTCAGTTTCATCTTCCTGTTCACACATCCTGCATAGAGGTGTATCCAATAGCCCCATAGTATGGAGATGTTTCCCTAGTTGACAGTGACCAGTCAAAAATCCTACTGTTAAAAGTAGGTTTTTCCTGGTCATCGCCAAATATTTCTTCGACGCCAGCTTCCCAGGATCGCCCAGAGTGATCCTGGCAAGACTGCATCCTTTGATTCCATCCCATCTCTTAAGGGATCGAGCATGGGCGTAATGTTTGGCTAGCTCCGCAATTGTCGAAGTCGTCAGATCGTAGGGGTCATTGGGACATGGCTTAAGAATCGGCAATGCTAATACCTTTACTCCTGGTAATAGATATTACGTGTACCAAGTTCAAAAATAATTTAAAGGGTAATTTAAAAGTTATGAAGTTCGAAATACATGGACCAAATTGATAAAACATCCTGTATCTCGGTTATTAAGTGTATAAGACACATTAAATATAGGTTTTGTCCTTTCCAAATGATGGACCCTGTATTTACTTTGATATTTAATATCAACAGCGAATTGACCATAACGGACACATTTCAATTAATTTTCCTATTTCAATATACGTGCTCAATCATGAAATGTCGACAATTGAGATATTGTATGCATGATACGTGAACTACAAAATATTTCTCTCAACCACCATAAATAATTTGTAAGTTTCAAGTATACGTCAGGGCAGTCATATGCACTTTCTGCGTTAGCAAACGACAAATAAATTTGTTTCAATTATTCCACATAAAAATAATTAGAATTGACCGGTATTTTGTTCGAATTGGTTTTATTGACCGAATAATGTTTTAAAATAATGGAGTATAGCTATTGATAGATAAAATAAAATTCATTTGAAATATGAAATAGATATATACCTCAAAAATGAATTGAGCTTGTCAGGTACAATACACCACTCTATAAAATTTTCAAATGTCATTCCACCAAAACATGAATGTTTTGATATATTATATACATATATAATGCTGAAAAGCGATAAGCGCAAGTGATCGTTGCTGATTGAGGTTAGCAGCGAAAAAGTAGTAGAAGTATAGTCTTTTTAGAATTCCAAGCTTTCGTTAATCTTTATTTACATATTTAGGGAACTACAAAGTGAGATAATCCATAAGACATCCAACTACAATCGATAATGTATCCTTGATCTTCACATTCATCAAAAGGAAGAAGTCCAACTTGCATTACAAGCACTAGTTAATAGTCACATGTTAAAAAGTATAAAAATTGTTAAGAATATAATTATATTAAAGTATAAGTGGATATTAAGGTCGAAATAGAGCAAGTGTTTTAAAGACCAGTTATCCATGAATACTTTGCGCTATTTTTTTGATTGGTGCACTTTGAAATTATAAGTATCTATAACTACTACAACAACAAGAAATGGAAATAAAAACTAATAATGTAAAATGGTTGAATTCGTGATGCTACGTATACCTTGCGTTGTTATGGAAATGAGAAAAACATAAACTAATTTGCATTTTGTCTTTAAGATTTATTATTTTAAATACAATTCCCTCCGATTTGAAAAATCGAAATATTATTATCTCAAACAATACCAACTGCACTTTCCATTTTCATTTATAAAATTGTTAAATATTGTTCGAATGAAGGTTTTGACGTTACAAAGTACTCCTGTCAGATCAATAATAAAAAAATTGTCATTAAGACTTCGTTTCTCGAGTTGTTGATGCTGCCATGGTACTTTAAAAAACGCGTGTGTTTGAAAGTTCGATTTAAACACGCTGAGGAGTGCTTTAAATAGGTAAAATGGTTCATCAATAAAAAAAAATATGAAAAATGTGAGAATACGCACAAGCACGTGGAGTTAAACTCTCAATACGAAAATATAATAAGGACAGGCATTCTATCATATGAAGTATAAAAGAAAAAACACTAAGATCATAATTACATCAACCAAAAATAATTGAAATATGAATTTTATAGAATACGAGGGAAGTACAATAATTATTACCTATATGTTTATGAAAATTAGGTTAAGAGGAGAGAGTAGAGATTACTCAAATGTTTAATGCCATTTCCAAAATAATATTTTACTATAGTTATTTTCACGAGATAGGATCTTAATCCCTTCAAAATCAAACGAGCATTGAGTGAGAGGGAGAGATTTATTACATCCTGAAAAACAATTATCCCATATGGACTCAACAACACGTTCAATAAAATTCAGTCTAATGTGATTATAAGTATATAATATTGACAAAGCGTGAAATATATGCATCTGTATAACTTATCTGTTTTATTTTCCAAAATTCTATCATTCGTAAGAAACATTCTCTCTCCATTAACCATATGTAGGTTAAAAATATTTCTATATTTTGGGATTTAAAAATTCAATACATGTCATTGAAATGCGGAACTATACAAACCGGAAGTCACTTTAAACTTTCAAATTCACTTCAGCTTTTGTATATCAACCTGCAGCCAATCGATTAGCAATTTAGAAACAAATCGAAGTTATGAGGTAGAAAATAGCTTTTCCGATCACCCGGTAAAGTATATAACTCAGATTAGAGTTCTTGTTTTATTTAGAGAAATACTTCTCTTTAAAGTACATACTTTATTATGTCAAGCTTTACTTGTACATACCTTTTTATCTTCATCAGAACTAAATTTGTGATTATGGAATGTTGATACCAAGAATCTCCATTATATAGTAAAATACAATATTATAAAAAAACCCGTATTAATTTTACCAAACAATAAAACTGAAGTTGAAAATTAAAAGGGACAACTGAAATCGTCATAAAGTGTTAGTAAATAACCACTTTTAAGGTGATCTTATGTATTTAATTTTCTACTGAATAATGTTTATAAGTTTGTGTATCACTTATTTGATTCAAAGGTCTATTATCTTGTTGGATATTTTAGCAGCTATTAAAGCGCTGAGATCTAAAACGGTATGGGAATGTATAGAAAAAAATTATCAATTATCCAGGACATACTAATGTTGGAAAGAAACGATGTAGCAGGTGAACTAGCGAGGGAAATGGCTTAGACACCATTTTGGGGATCGGAACTATTTTGCAATATCATCACAAAAATAATATTGAAAGTAAAACCGAAAAAAAGAGAAAGTGGGACTATCAGATATACTGGAAAACTAAGACCAAGTAAAATAAAAGGAATTAAATGTAAAGATCGCTCTAAGAGTTTTGGGAGGTTTTCCAACGAGCTACTGCCCCTTTAATGTGCACCTTAAAAATCTCAAACTTTAGGAAGGAGAAATATTATGTAGATACTGGGCAATGGAAAAACTAAACTCTATTATTATAATTGCGCAAAAATGTGAACTCTACGATGAAACACCCACTCATACACTGTGTTATTTATAAGATGCGACATGGGGGTTCCTGTACAAAACTGTCAAACGCGAGCTAACTTTTTTACCAAACAGCTGTTTTTGTAATTTTGTAAATTGTTTATGTTTATAGGAACCTCTCTGCTTAAAATTGAATAAGAAATCGCCCATAACAGTATTTCAATTGACTTTGGAAGATATAGATACCGAGCAGAAAATTCATCTAGCGCGGAAAATAATTTTGAAAATTTGGCGAAAACGACGGGATACTAACTTTTTGTAATTTTCGTCTTTATATTCCACTCAAACAGTGTACAATCTAGTTTGACAAATTCAGATGACTAGAAATAGTATAAATGTTGTATTCATGCAAAAAATAAAACTGTATCATACAATATTTGCCAATTATAGGTAAAATGAGCAGAAGGTCAAATAGTTCAGTGCTTCCAACAGTCTTTTCAAAATTTGGCGAAAGCGACAGGATACTGATTTTTTGTAATTTTCTGCTTTACATTCCAATAAAACAGTATCCAATCCAGTTTGATAAATCCAAATGACTGGGAATTTTGTATTTGATTAATAAAATAGACTTACATTACCTGACATTGGTCTTTTATAGGTAAAATGAACAAAAACTCAGTATACCGTCGCTTTCGCGGAACTTAAAAACTAATTTCCGCGTTTCCCAATTCCTTGTCTGTTTCTCATACTAGACGCTCTGTCCACAATCATTTTGGTTAAATACATATTCAGTCACTTGAGCTTGTTAAACTTGATGAGACGCTTTTTAATATACACTATGTTCTTTATAAGATGCGACATATTGGGGATTCCTGTACAAAACTGTCAAACGCGAGCTAAACTTTTTTATCAAGTAGCGTTAATAAAAAATAATAACAGATTTGGAAAAGTCGTGGAAAAATAAGTTCAAATGCACTTTTAATTCTCTTAAATTTGAATGAATGAATGAATATAATTGCGGAATGCTTGTCATCCAGAGATAACACATCAGTAGATGTTCACCACAAATATTCAGAGATACCTACATAGCTTGTGAAACAAAAAAGACTCCTGACCACAAGATTTTCTGAAATTTATAGGAAATTTCATTCCTTTCAGCCGACAAAAAATTTCCTTACAAAATGTATATCGTTAACATTAATGCAATTCACTGAACGACTGCACTGAAAGTATTTTATAATTGTTCCTCTTGAGAGTTCTTCGGATTTTCTGTTTATCTGTGTAAGATACGAAAACTGGTTGAAGGGTTTTAGTAGTAATAAGCCAAGGACATTTTGAGCATTCATCAATGTTCGAGGGTTGGTCGAATAGAAATTTTTTTTTCCTAATTATAGAAAAATATACAGAAAGTATTTTTTGGTATATTTGCTTCTATAATGTCATTAATATTCTCGTCAGCATTTCGACCAAATCGTGATATTTTGAAATATTAAACTTGAAACTTCAAAGTCGAAATCTTTCAAATTTCCATGGTAACGTAATAGAGTGTTTTCAGTATAACGCTATGCTGCTCTGATTGGTTGTGTTTAATCAAATGACCTCAAAATAACTGATTTCTACAATATAGAGCAGCAAATATTCAATATAATAATTATTACTATTAGTTCCTTTCTTAACACCATTCATTTCATTCATTTTTGGAAATTACTTTTGCGTACAAGTGAAAAGAAAAGCGAACTAGTAACAAAACAAGTCGTATACATTCGTTTTCAATTCGTGCTTGAAGCAACCGACAAAGCTAAACCGGGGTAACCTGCAGCTCGGGCAAGGAATAAATTTATCATTGAAAAACAAAGAAATCAAGAAGTAGATTTTACTGTCTGGGGATATATTAAATTGTCACTTTATTTTAAGCAAGCTCAAACCTTGATATAAGCTGGAATATTGTCTTTTGTGTCAGAAACAAAAGATTTTTCCCAACCTTATTTACAAACTCCGTTTTATAAATTTTATAGTAGGGTCTGGCTCCTTGGATTCCATTATTTTTCGAGGAACATTACCTTTTGAGTATTTTCTTAAGGAAATATCTCAGTAAAAATCAGTCACTCGTTCGAAAATTTGGGAAAATGTTCATTTAGTTATATAAAGTTAGAGAAGTTTATTGGAGATTGTTCAAGTTGATAAAATCAGATTACTAGGAGATTTCATACCCGTTTGAAAATATAGCAATCTTGAAAAATGACTGCCCATATAATCAATTAATTGGAGACTACAGCAATTTTTAAAAGCATTATATCTTCCAGACAATGAACTATTTCAATCAATACATTACCTGAACCATAAGCAATAATTTTCCTAATGATCCCTGGCAAAGATTTTAGTTAGTTATTTATTCATATTAACTACATCCATTTTCCAATGGATATGTTCAATTATATGAAGGGGAAATGAACGTTTTCGTACCCGTAACGGCATTTGACTTTCCCGTCAGTTTTTCAATTAATTTTCTGCAAAGCAATGAACCTTCATCTTGTAGATGTTGAAGTGAAATTGACTTAACTGATTATAAATAGCTGAAATCCATGTACAATATAAGATAACTTGTCATCTGTTAAATATGAAATTGGTTACGAGATTTATTTTGTCTTCACGACATCCATTAACAAGTAGAGTTAGTAATCGATTTTAATGACAAGATAAAGCTAAAGCTGTTGATTATCCCATCCAAAATTTGCTTTTTCAAATCCACTAAGATGTTCGCATTTTGTCACGTTTTTTCATTGAAATTACGTGTGGTTGACATATATCACCCAGATGTTTTCACTTGTTATCTCCCTAGTGCTTGGATTATTGCCGGAAAATTATTGAGCACATGAATTTTCTTTAAAAATTTATGTACGAGACAAATTTCCCGCAATTAATTCTAGCACGTGGGGGAATCGGTAAGAAAATTTTATTTGTAACAAGAAAACATCACACGTCATCCATAAATAAATAGAAGCCTTTGTGTAACGCGAGTTGCAGAAAGAACAAGATACAGACCAAGTAGAGAGGGAATCATTGAAAAAAATACCACCTAACTTCTTAGAAATTAGACAACCTGGGACATGCCACAAGACGGTATGATGAAAAAGTATAGCTTTTCAAAGGAATTCGTTACGGAATTAAGCAACAAAAAGGAATGGGATCCAAATACCAACACAAGATTTGGAAAGAATCCCATTCAATGGTACACAGACGGCTCAAAAGCAATAGAAGCAACTGGGATAGGAGTGTTCGGACCAGGAACCAAACACTCTGAAAGCTTGGGAAAAACCCCAAATATCTTTTAAGCGGAAATCCGCGCCATAAGAAAGTGCGCCCAGTTCAATATTGATAAAGAATACAGAAGACAAAGGATTATCATAATGTCGGATAGTCAAGCAGCCATTAAAGCACTAAGCTCTTGTATAATCAGTTCCAAAATGGTGTGGGAATGCCTAGACAAACTCAATGAACTAGGCGAGAACAATATACTATGGATTTCAGGACACACTGGGATAGAAGGAAATGAAATAGCAGATGAACTAGCAAAAAGGGGGACTGAAATACCTTTCTAGGGGCCTGAACCGTTTTGCGGAATCAGCCCCAATGTAATATTGAAAGAAATAGGTAAAGCCGAGAAAAAGAGAAAATCTGACCATTGGAAAGATCTAGTAGGGCTTATACAATCAAAGACTCTTTTGGGTGACTACAACCTGTTGAGATCAGATGAATGCATAAGTCAAAGTAAAACTGCTCTAAGAGTTTTAACAGGAATCCTAACGGGACATTGTCGCCTAAATGGGCACCTGAAAAAGCTAAAAATAGTGGAGGAAGAAGAATGCAGATTTTGTGGCATGGAAGAAGAAACCTGCATCCACATACTTTCCAACTGCACAGAATCCTAGAGCACAGCACCTGGGAGATTACTGGATCGAAGAGTAACATTTACCTAAGTTGAAGCCTGCAGACATCCTAAAATTCCTCCGGGAAATAGGACAAAAGGAGCTACTAGTTTCTGAGACTCTCCTCAGAAACTAAGTAGAAGTAAGGGAGCACAATAGATCTTTTAGGTCTCAGTGAATGTCACCCCAAAATACATACATACAACGCGAGTTTTTGACGTTTGTCGTTATTTGAGCTGTCATTAACACTGCGTGCTTTTTACTTTGGAAGTTAATGTCATGATTTGGAAAGGAAACTACAGAGTTGATGCCAGAGAAAAATAGAGGCTATGATGATAATTCTTAGGTTATACTGTTCCAAAATTTGTATATTAATAAACTTTGACTGGGCAGCCCACAGAACTTCATACTTAATGAAAAAAATACAAAAAAATTTATACGTCAAAAAATTAAATAAGCTGGGATTATTGTGCATGAAATTTAAGAAATCTTTTTTTTTATTCTGTTATTTAACGTCGGTCTATTTCTGCGACT
>CAJUYI010000001.1:687164-719250 GCA_910591695.1 Galerucella pusilla | reverse complement strand
ACTAATGTTGAGTTTACATGCAGTTCTTACAAGACTTCTTTGAGGTGGTTGCACAACTTGGTTAAAAACACGTCCTTCATTTTCGTTAGTGCATACTGTTTTTCGACGACCTGAAGAACCTTTACGTTGACACAATACACTACCAGTGCGACGAAATGTTTCAACAACAGCTAACATCACACTTTTACTAGGAGCTGCTTTATTTAATTTTTGTTGATATTTTATTGACACCTGTTCTAAGCTTGGGCCATCATTACGACCTTTTCCGTATGAACGAAAATAACGCTCTACCAAAAAATCTTTTTCTTCCGTTGTTAGAACCATTTTTAAATCAAATTTATCTGCAGCGTACTATTAATATATCAACTAATGACAATTAAGTCAAATATGACAAATCCATATCACATAAACAACTCCACAGCACTCTCTGTTTCGGTACTGTTTATTTTGGCAGATACCGTATAATATTTCAACTAAACTAATTGGTAATGGTTGCTTAAAATACCGAACAGAACATTGATCAGGGGTGAATTTGGCAATAGGCATAGTAGGCACGTGATTAAGGCTGCAAAAAACATAAAGAAAAAGGGTCCTACATGCACGATGACGACATTTGCCCAAGTGCTCCGACGGGAAAGTAGGCAGAGTATTTATCCTAATGTTGTCATTGCTCTTTGCATCTGTGTATGTATGAAGTTTCGAAAAGTTCCTTTCAAAATTTAACTGTGTTTCTTTTCAAAGTTTAACTGAGTGTTCTATTGTAACTATAATATACTACGAATTATTTGGTTTTTATTATTGAGCTGAAGTTATGTAGTTTAAATGTCGTTCCTGTATGCAGAAATGGTATTATTAAAATTTTGTAGAAGCTCACCGGCACGAAAAACGAAGCAGTTGAATTTTTTTAAACAAACTTCAAATTTTAATGCTTTGTGATGTTTTATTATTATAATATCTTACACACAAATAAAATAACATGTTTAAAATATTTTTTGACAACAATTGAACCTATTTGAAGTAAAAAAGTTTATATGAGTTAAAATAATAAACCCCATAGATCTTATTACTTGGCCGTAAGGTGCAAGTGCATAGTTGGTCATGAATTTTGAGAAATGTGACAAATCCAACGTGACAGATACGTGTTAAATTTGTGCTGCGTTTATTTAATCTATAGTGATATATTTATTTAATCTTAAAAATATGTCTGTTAATCCCGAAACAGCGGCTGCTATTTTTGCGTTGCTTCAAGAAGGGAGGAGTGAACGATATGTTGCTCGAGCTTACAATAGACGATCTGGAACTGGTCCTCAACGCAGAGCTAACGCTCGTGATGATCGTTTTATCACCTTACAAAGTCTACGAAATCGTCATGCTACAGCTGTTGAAATCAGAAATCAACTTCAGTACATCCAACCAACTAATGTAAGCGAGCGGACAGTTAGGCGAAGACTCGGGGAAGCCAACCTAACCAGTCGTAGACCTGCGACAGGCCCAGAATGTCTCAGGCATCATCGTGTTGCACGACTTCAGTTCGCCAGAATTCATGAGCACTGAGGTGAAAATGAATGGGGACACGTTTTATTTACTGACGAGCCCAGATTTAGCTTACGGTCTCCAGATGGCCGTGAGAGAGTATGGCGAAGGCCACACGAGCATTTTGCTGAATGTACTTTCAGGCTTAGGGTAGGATATCAAGGGAGATCCGTTATGGTGTGGGCCGGAATTTCTCTGAAGGCACACACAGAATTGTACTTCCTTCCGAGAGGCTCCTTAACTGCTGCCAGATACATTGAGGACGTTCTCCAAGATTTTGTTGTCCCTTATGTTGATTTTATTGGAAATGACTTTCTTCTTCTGCATGATAACGCAAGACCTCATACTGCGAGAATCACTCAACAATATTTAAACGAGGTAAACATTCCTGTTATGAACTGGCCAGCGTTAAACCCAGATACCAACCCCATAGAACATGCTTGGGCGAAGAATGCGAAGTCGTGTTCCTGCTCCTTTAACTTTAAATCAGCTGCGACGGAAGGATACAGGCATTAATTCGAGCACGTGGGGGCACCACCCGTTATTAATAATGCGTATCCAAAGTTTGGGATAGCAAGTCGTTTCAGTTTTGAATAATTTAAAGTCGTTATGACACATCAGAAATTTATTTTCGTTCTGGTTTTTTAAATTGTTACAAAAAGTTTTCTGTTCTCGTTTTTTAAATTGTTCGGCACACTTTTTTTTCTTCAAATAAAGGTTCAATTGTTGTTAAAAAATATTTTAAACATTTTATTTTATTTGTGTGTAAGATATTATAATAATAAAACACCACAAAGCATTAAAATTTAAAGTTTGTTTAAAAAAATTCAACTGCTCCGTTTTTCGCGCCAGTGAGTGTAGATTAATTTTATTATAAATATCAAATTCCTTGACAGGGGAGGTGATATTATATATTATATATTATACACCAAGGTGGTGAAGACTATCATTTTTATTGACAGAGCACCAAAATTATTTCGTGAAGGGCTTCGCCCCGAGCGGAATAAGGTGCGAGGTTTATAAATGTCTACACCACCATGGTGTATAAAAAACTTTTTCCACTACTAGCCAAATTTAAGAAAAAAATTAAAAATAATTCACAAAAGCAACAAAGAAGCGTTTACTCCGTCGTCTGATTGACAAGTACCTACATTGTCAGTTTTAGATATATTATGAACGTACTCGTTATGTCATCAGTCATTTTTGGTTGATCGCGAATTTTAAACTAATAGCATTTTTTATTCAAATAATTTTATCTTGATAGGTACTTTCAAGCAGCAAATTTTCTGGGTTACAAAAATATGTTGCACAAGTTTTTTTTGAACTACTATACCTGAATTCTGACAATATTTGAATTTGTCCATTATTGAAATAGGTTAATAATAGAAATAGTTATTTATGTAGCAAGACGAGACGAGCGGGAGAAGCGAGCGAGGCGAATAACGGGCGAGTCCGATAAAGAAACTTTATTTTTGTGGTGGATACAAAATTTGATCGCCAACAGCTCAGAATTCATAATCTAAAAAACTGAGGTACTGAGGTATATTTCATTGCAGTTTATTATGACAAAGTAAACAGCACATATAAAACAAATCTACTTGATATTTGTTATCTTTAAATTGAAGGTACACCCTGAAGCATTATAAAAGTTAATTCCTGAAGTCAACAATAATTTGTTATAAATAAATCGCACAAGAAAACTATTATCCAGCTGTAATAGGGAGAAGCGTGACAGGTAACAGATGATGATTTTCGAGTAATGTCATAGTCAACATACGAGGAGCGGGTAAACATACAACACGGCTCCTTCAACTGCGCATGACTCAAGACTTTGCCAAACTTAGTAGTAACATATCAATATTGAAATAAATATGTAAATATCAGAAATATAAAACTAAAAAAAAAACAAGAAAACCCAGGCCCAAACCCGGTTGATCAAAGTGTAACTATGTATAGAAATATCAAAAAATAAGAAATAAAAAACTAAAAAAAAACAAAAACACCCAGCACCTAACCGGGCTTCGAACCTACGACCTCCGAGTTGTAAGCTCAATACCCTACCAACTGCGCTAATCGGCTCACATTCAGTCACATCGAATAGTAGGTTAAAGGCTGCTTGGACGCATGCGCACCTCAACTCCTAAACTAGACGTGGTGGGAGGAGCCGTGTTGTATGTTTACCCGCTCCTAAAATACTTTCCTTCCGCATCTTACTTCACCTGCCGCAAATGCGGCAGATAAAGTAAAGGAAGGTAAACTGTTTGGTTACGTCCGGAAATCAATCTGATAATTGAGGGCTTCACTGACGGTTGGCGATGAAAATTATCAACCACTAATAGAGAAATTCAACTTCTCAGTTGGCTCGAATAAGCAATAATTCTCAACTTCACAGCTAGTAGTGAAAAAACATAGTTGTGCCTAGGGCGACACAAATCCGTCCCTGGTATGGATCGGTAGGAACTGTCCGTTTTTGTGTTTTTCTTGCGTATAGTAAAAATTCCGCTCAAGTGGCAATCTGTTACTTTACGCTAGAAAAACACACAGTTGCGCGAAAATTACTAATTACTACCTAAATTCGAATGAAATCTTATAGTCGCAAATGCGGAGAATTGTTACTTTACGCTCTAGAGAAAAAAAGGAATCTTTTTCGTTCCCTTATTTCATCAAATTTGGTGGGATTAGCGAGCAAAAAGGTTTTTTTTTATCTAGAACGTAAAATAACAATCCTCGGCATTTGTCGACGTTACGATTTCATTTGAATATAGTAATTAGTCATTTTGCGCGCGAATGTAGGATAATAACTCTTATGCTGTCGGTACACTGTTTTATATGCGCTGTGAATTTCGTAAACTCAGTGAAAACCTTCTCCGAAATAATTCACTGGAATGTTGTAGAACCCATCTTTAAATAAAGAATTCTAGCACTTTCCAGCAGGTAATAAGTATCCAAGAGACAAGACATGTGAAATTTCTAAGAAATCGATGTGTGAGATAAATAGAGGGATAAATTGTCGAAACAAATTGAGAAAGTAGAACAAAACCCAAGTGAATTGCAGATATACACTTCAGTGTCCTACAAAAACAACCTTTAAAAAGGCTGTATATCGAGAAGAGCAAGCTTTGTTAACTGTATGTCAGTAATTTATTATGGCTACTCTCACCTACTGTAGTAAAAAAGTTTTATTTGTTGAAATGATTCATTACAAAATATGATTCAATCTTCTACTTTCATTTTGACACTTCGTTAACTGATTTTATTCTGGACCAGATTGTATAACTAGCCAAAAATTATTCCTAACGAATACTGGTAAAAATTCAGCTCACAATATTTTTGTCACGTCAGATTATTATGGTATGCATAGCCCATGAGGTCTGTTTGATGTGACTTGACTAGAAAAACACATTTTTTTATGAAATTAACCACAATCCCATGAATTTCATCAATAATTCAAAATCTAATTTTATACACTGTGCAATAAATAGATAGATATTTCAACTCAATTCCTTTATTTCTGTAGCTTCCTCTATTCCTTGCTTTTCCAGACTTTCGGAATATACTACATAACCATACTTGAAAAATGCAAATTGCATTGCAGGTTAATATCGGAATATCACATTATGCAATAAATAAACGTTATACATCTAGACAAGTCAGAAACTACTATTTCATTTAAATAGTTTCCCAGTGCATATATCATCCTGTAGAAACTAGACCAGAGTAATCGTCATTTTATTCTCATCACATCTTCCTGAGATGCATTGTTGATGTGATCATATAATGAAACATCTACTGAATAATTTTCAGCTTTGTCTGTTCCCTTTTCATAGCTTTGTCGATAACTCAATGTATTGCTTCCTCAGGTCGAGCTTAGTTCTGTTATGCATATTTCACAACATGCCTATATTGGCTTAAAATTCTTCACACAATTCCGAACGTTATATAGTCCGAGCGAAATATCTCTATCTTTTCTTTTAAATAGTGCGTTTAATTTATTTAGCAGCTGTTTGCTTGTAACATACAAGGCTAGTTTGAAAAATCAATGACTTTTTGAATTTCCAGCGCAGAAACCGTCTATCAATTTTGATCTAGCTGCATAATTTAATTTGTGTTTGCTAGTCCTTGAGAGCAGCCAACCCCATAAGGCTAAACACATATAGAAAAAAAGTTAATTCCATGTACTGATCAAGCATTATCACCAAAGTTAAAGGGGGGCTTGATAAATGCCTAGGGAACTGGTTGAAAAGTGGTTAACTGATCTTCGTTGTGATCGTACTATCACTATCATATTTGAGAATGAAAGTACATGAGGTTGCTAAGGCTGTAGGCGTTCGAAATTTTAGTGAGTCATATTTCGTTAACCAAAGGTCAAGGTGGGTCTGTCGGTTCGACAAGGTAATGACCACAGTTTTTTGGAAAGCACACGGTGTTGTTTACATGTATAGTCTTGGACTCACGTCATTAAGCCAGTGGCATCAGATGAAGAAGGTTAAAACACTCATTATTGAATATTATTCAGAGCTTTTGGAAAATTTAGAAATTGATAAGAAGCAGAAATGACCGCCTTTAGTAAAAGAAATGGTTGGAGATTTTGGTCAAACTAATTTTTCTTGTTAAAACCATAATAAATGGCCGTTGACTGCAATGCTATATTTAAAGTAGATTAGATTTGATGAGGTTAGATTAGGCTGCGACCTTTACAGATCTGAATCTTGATTATATTCTTCAGCCCGACTCTTTTTAAGCAGCCAATCTTTCTGCACATTCGGCAGGCAGTCTTACTGGGATTAGAATGTGCTCTGCAGTTTCCTCTTCCAGGTGACATGGCTTCGCTTTGGGTGCCTATTAAGCTTACATTAGATACGTATTTAAAGTAACTGCGGGGGAATTTGACAAAGCCACTGACCCATCAAACTACCTTCGTTTCAGTATTAAACAGTCAACAGTACGTATCCCAAATCAAAATCAAACGAAACACTTTATCATATGTTGAAAATGTCGAGTTTTTCAGTGACTTTATTTTAGATTCAAAATAGATGATCAAGTGAATAAAAGATAGTCGAATAAGTTTTAAAACTAAAAAATATCCGCCAACTCTTGTACTTAACCTAGTTTTCTAGATACATGAAGGAAGAAATTTATCATTTTTCTTCAAGTTTTGAAGTTTCAACTGACGAAAGGTCAATAAACATTATAAAAATAGCATTGGATATTATTTCTGTTGTAATCTAATCGGTTTTATATGGATACTTTTGATGGAAATTTTGCCACCTCTTAAGGACTCGAATATTTATATCTCTTTACTCATTCAATTACGGGGTATTACGTTACGTAGATCTTGAGAAAGTTCAATTAAATTTCTATAAACGGGTATTGCTGCTATCGAGAAATACTCAAGACTGTATAGTGAGACTGGAAACAGGTAGGGTCAAACTAATACATAATATATTCAAGTTAGCAATCAATTGGTTGAAAAAAATGTTGCTAATGGAAAACACTCGATTTCGCCCAAGCTTTGTTTTTCTCGCTTGCGACAACTTTTTATTTTGGCTACTCAAATACGTACCCTATTTGAACTTGCGGGAGGTTTGAATGTTTGGGAAAACTTAGATCTAAAGTCACTAAGAAATAATCAAAAGAATCGTATTGAAAATGTATACAATAAATTTATTAAACTGTAAGAGTCTTAGTTTGGCACAGCAGTGCTCTTTCATGAAGTTATACACTAGCTTACTGACTAAGTAGAACAATACCTGTTACTTAAACTACCCATACAAGTCACTCTTGCACAAATACGTGGGTCCAATAGTCATAGATTTTTTTCTTTTTTAACGGTAATAGCTGTAATATTAACTATGCACGGTTTGTAATACGAATGAATACGAAAACCTCCACCATTTGTTATTTGATTGTCCAATATATTCAGTAATAAAGCCAAAAGTAATTTGTTTTGATAATTTTAATGCACTATTTTGAATCTAATATCTTGAAATCACGTTCTTTAATTTGAGTGAATAGTTCTATTTTATTTTTATTCTGCTTTGGAGTGTTTCTCTATGTTGGCTTTGTACCCATTTCTGTATTTGCCCTTGGACTACATTCCTTGTCGTCCCAAGAGCTGGTTCTGGTCCAACATATGCTGTTGTTGAACCTCTTCTCGCGAGTTCATCAGCTTGTTCATTCCCAGAAATACCGTTATGTCCCGGCACCCACACTAATCTCACTTTAATGTGGTCTGCTAGTTCATTTAGTTCTTTCTGGCATTTTTCTACCAGTCTGGATGTTACCTTGCGGCGATTTAAAGCTGCAAGGGCAGCCTGGCTGTCAGTTAGTATGTATATCCTTGGAGTGTCAACCCTACGTTTGTTAATTCTGACACATTCTAGGATAGCATAAATTTCTGCCTGAAATATGGAGGTATTTTCTTCTATAAGTATTTCTTCAGTTTAATTCTTTGACTCGCAATTCCGAATACTTTATATGTTTCAGATTTCCATATTCTTTTGTTGATCCTCTTCTTTCTTTACCATAATTATTAAAGCATTATTTAATACACACAGCTACGTCCTACCTACTTTTAACAGAATCGACATCCATAGTTTAATTAAAACGCATGCATGACATTTAGTGCGTAAATAGTTTTACTTTAGTACAAAAAAGTAAAACTTCACACACTTCGTAGCGTGCGTAAAGTACGTAGTAGAAAAAATATATATTCAGTGATGTCATTCTAGGACTCATAATTTGAGCAATAATAAGTTTATTTGATAATCTTATCTCTTTGGAATGATCTCTTTTATGTTTTCTGGAAGTTTCTTACTTTTTCTAGATGTATAAATTTTCTTGGACATTAAAAATAGTTTTAAATCTGATTTTAACAACTTAATTCAATTCGACTGCAAATTCTGTTCCTTCCACATTGCATTATCAGTAGATAAAACGTCAAAGTTCATAATTGCGTTAAGGTTAGTTACTAACAAAATAGTTATTTCCACGTCCCTGAAATCCCATTATCGCATATTAGCATTGTAAATTCAATTGAGTAAATTGAACTAAAATAGGGTCAAAGTTTGTTTTAATTATATAAACTACATATTTTTTATTGAGACTCTCACTCTCTCTCTAACTGCAATTGGCTGGGTGAGGCCCGAGAAAATCCAAATTTGATTACCACCTTATTCTATTCACCATTTCGTGTATCGTCTACATCGCAAATGACATGAAAGTATTTAAAATTAGATAGCAGGTTGCTACAAAAAAGTGCTGGGACAACTTTAACACTAATAAAGGCTCCCATACACGAAGCGATATTTTGCGCGACATGGTATGTGACAGACAGTGTCTGTTTAATTTGGCATATTGGGAACGCACGTTAGTGCTGAACGACGGATCTGGTCGGTGAAATACGTCATCGGTGAAGGATCAAGTCGTTACAAGTCAAATTTTGTACTTGCAACTAACGAAAGGATCCAGTCGTTGAGCTCGTCTGTTGATTTGAATTTTGGGGTGCAATGGAGTGGACAAAAGAAATAGTAGCAGAGTTTATAGAATTATATAGGGAAAGGCCATGTTTGTAGAAAATTAAAGATCCTGATTACATAAATAAGAATTTAAAAAAAAAGCATACGAAGATTTGATACAATTTTTAAAAAGCAAACATTATAATGATGTAACTGTGAAAGATGTGAAATTCTTGACCCATTTTGTTCTTTTCTTTCTTCTATTATCCTTTTGACAGATTTTTAAAATACTCAAACCCATGAGAGCAATTTTTTTGTCCATTTTGTACAAAAAAGATTACACCGACTGACGAGGTATTTTAGACCAGCTTAAAATACGGAGTCGCACGACCCAGTATGTCGAATTTTCAAATATCTACCAACTAATTTGAAGACAGCGTATGTGCAGGATCCGATCCTTTGACAATTCGCGGACTAAGTATGGTCGTGTGTAGACACGACAAATCAGATCGCTCACAGACCAAGTCGGCGGTCTTGGTACATCAGATCTGGTCGGTCGACACCGTCGGCCGACCAGATCGTTTCGTCTATGGGCAGCTAATAGTTTTAAGCTTCCGCTGAAATTAATGCGAACTTGATGTAAGATGTAAGAGAGTTATTTTGATGAAACTTTAATTTTTATTCACCAAATACGGTCGTTTTCGCTTTAAATCAATCTGAAATATGCCCAAACCGGTCTGCAAGTTATGATATCCCTTCCAATTGCAAACCTGAATGGTTGATTAAATTTTGTATATCATACTGACCCCGCTTGACTGATAAGAATAATTCAATATCTGTAGGTGCCTTTAGCCTAGGAAGTAGTTGTTTCTTTTTCACTATATATCCCTCGAAAGTTTGTAAAGCGTTAAAAAATATATTTATTCTTCGACATCCATATGCAAGTTAATTATTTTTCTCCTGCAACTAAAAATAGCGGATCAGAAAACTAACAATTAACATATTATGTGAGACCATGACCGTATTATGAGCATTCGAATCAAATGTGTAAAGTGATCGACAAAAATGATGGTAGCTGTCAATTTTGGAGACATAAAATACCATGGATAGTGAAATTCTGTTATTTTAAAAGCAATCTCAATGGCTGAAGAAGGTATATTTGGGCAACCAACGCCAAAACAGTCAATGCCACCCCTGAACATTTCACGCAGAAGGTTCAAGGGTTCAGGAAAATCGACACTGGATAATTGTCAGCAGTGACGTTCCATAATAAACAATAATATGATTGATGGATATTAATTAAGATAATTCATTCGAATATTACATGTTGGGTCTGACGTCTATAGTGTGGCGGGTATATACAATGTTTAATAGATGTATTCACGTGTTTCATTTACCAAATTGTCACAAATAATATAGAATTTATACAGGTATTTCATACAAAAGCCTAAATAATAAAAAAAGTTGACCAGTATGTTTAACATACTATTGTTAAACAATTTTAATGTGTAGTATTGGATACGTGGGTACATAACATTTTAGGATTTTGTTACACTTTGAATTTTCAGTTTTTGCTTAGGAAACATGAAATATAAGACGTCTTTTGGTCTGCCTGGCTAAAGATATTTTTTTTATAAAGTTCCCAATCAATTAAAACGTTTTTCCACTATAAGCTGTGAAGCATGGAAACTAGACATAAGGAGCACAAACTCTGTATTATGAAAAGTGTCCTCGAAATGCGTTAAATTGTGATGGCGCTCGTGTAGCAAATTGGTCTGAAATGTTTAGTTGGAATGTCATGGTAAATTATTTAAGGTTATGTAAATGGAGATGGTTTGTTTATTTTAACTAGGTTACATTTCATGCTTGGTTTTAGCAAATGTCAAGGAAAAAATAAGTATCTCGCGTAGCTGGTGCTATGTTTGGTTAAAGGTAAGTTTCTCCAATATATTTATATAATTGTGTTGCAAAATAGTAATAAAAACAAAACAAAAATATTCCACACATTATGCACAAATATGTACCCATCAATCACTGATTTTTTCTGTTGTTACAGATAATGCCCTGAAAAATGCTGATAAGTATGAATGAAATCCACAGAGAATTCAGAGTGTGTCACTGTGCAGTAGTAAATTGGACTATTCTCAGCACATCCAAGAGTTACAATTGATTGAAAGTGAATCAAATGGAGAAGGTACTTCTTTTAAATGATTCCAATTATATATGGTTAGAACCAATACCAATTTTTTTTCCATTATTAACCTAGGTCAATAATGGACAAATTTTAATATTTTGAGAATTCAGGGATAGTAGTTCAACAAAAACGTGTGCAACATAATTGTGTATACCCATATTTGCTGCCTAAAATCACCTATTAAGATGAAATTATTTGAATAAAAATGCTTTTAGTTTAAAATTCGCGCTCAACTAAAAATGACTGATGACATAACGAGTACGTATCGAAAACTGACAGTGTACTTGTCAGTCAGACAACGGGGTAAACGCCTCTCTGAATTATTTTCAATTTCTGCCTCAAATTTGGCTAGTAGTGGAAAAAATTGTACATACACCATGGTGGTGAAGACATTCATAAGCCTAGCATCTTATTCCGCTCGGGGCAAAGCACCTCGCGAAATAATTATGGTGCTTGGTCAATATAGTATATTATTAAACGAGCAATTTAACGAGCCATAATTCACGATGGGTGACGTCACCCAAGTCACCCAAGTGAATTATGGCCATAAATTGTGAGTAGAATACTATACTTTGTCCACGACACTTAATTTATTTATTAATAAATAAAAGTCAGTAGCGATTTGGCATATTACTAACCTCAAAATGTTGTGGCATCTACTTCAAATAATTTGACATATATAGAGATGGGCGATACTGTAGAAAGTATCAATACAACGTACCGTTATAAATATATTGTTTTAAAATACTTAATATTAGAAAATATCGTTATGAAAAGTATCAATACTAAAAATTACAATATTTTATAGATACGATATATGTCAGAAACAAATTTCCTGAACAAAATACACGTATTTAATAGTTTATTTCATATTGTACCCCCATCTCTAGTCGTGAATTATAAACCATAATACACTACAGTGTATTATGAACCATAATTCACGACAGTTGATATATGGGTACCATATACCTTTAGTTAGGAGGTAAAATATTGACTTATTATTAGGTGGTCGTGGACAAAAAATATAGTCTTCACCACCTTGGTTTATAATAAACAATTGAGTAGCGAATAATTTGTTTTGTGAAACTGAAAAACCAATATTAAAGTTGCTGAAGTTTTTAGGCAAGAAGCTTGTGTTGCCGAAGTTGGTTCAGAAACTACAAAATTTTAAAGGAAAGAAACGTTAAATTAAATTGTATGTTGCCTATTTATTAAAACCTGAAAATGTACAATCAGTTTTATACGTATTTCTCAAGGTTTTTGTTCCAAAATACTTGATTTTCAGTTATTGAAAAATTGTCAATTGAACGTTATATCATACATTATTTCTTGCGCTTTGCTATATATATCCAAATGAATTTTTTCTTCGTTTATATAAATTGCTTACATTTGAAAAAACCGAAAATTTCAATTTCCAACCCAATTTGTCTCTGCGCCACGGAAAGTACACGTGAGAAACCATATTATGTAATTCGCCATCTGAGATAACCTACTTTTTGGAAATTTATGTGTTTTAACAAGAGTGTATCTGAAGATTCAGCTTTTTAAACAAAAAATATATTCATATCTACAGTATTATTTTAATATTGTCAATTTTAAACTTCCCTAAAGACAAACAATTTTGAAATAAATTAGATTTATGTAAAATATAGGTTAAGATCTAAAATATACTCGTAAACGGTATACAAAATTTACGATCTCATTTTTTTATTTTATAGAGTAGTAAGCAAATTGGTGGATTGGGCTTTATCGTTTAAAAATGCCCAGCATTGACAGCGCCCAATAAACAAGGAACCCTATCGTTTTTCTTTATACTGGCGTTCTGCCTATAAAAATTGAATAAACTAGTAGATGTTTCGTGTTAATGCTAAGATCCCAAAATAGCTTCAATATTTTGAAAACAATAACTGATTCCATGACTAAATACAGCAACTAAAATATCTGCATTGAATTCTTGTTTATTGTTCAAATTCGGAATGCGAATATTTCCGTGTAACAGGTGTACTGTTTTAACCAGTTGACTGTCCGTAATTGAAGTATTGACAAAGTTGACACCTCATTATCAAAACTGAAGCGTTGAACTGAAATTGAGACAGTAAACGCTCTTCAATAACCCCATCGGTTATCATTTATTGTTCTACATTCGATATATATGAAATGAGAATCGAAATAAATCATCTAAATGAAACAGCGTTTTCAATCTCAATTGGACCAAGGCAAATTCAGATAAAAGTATAATTACAGTTTCCTGTAATATTGTCGTATTTAACAAAGCGCGTATATATTATTATGGCGCTTTATGATTTTTGAAAAATATTTTGCAAAAACCGTGACCGTTCAACTAAGAAGCAATAACTACTTCCCGGGATATAGGCACCGACGGCTATTGTCAAACGGGGTTGGTATATCTACAAGATTCTGGTTTGCAACTAGAAAGGGACAACATAATGTAATGTTTTTCTTATTTATTTGAACTGTTTTTACCGTGGGATAAAATTATACGCTCACTGTGGCTAATTACTATTGATTTATTGAAGAAACACTTACACTATAATAAACTTAATTTATATACACACTACTTAATGTCTACTAATTTATTTACACTCGGTATAATAATTGTCCTAAACCTTCAACACTATTTATATTCACTTTCTGTTCACTCACTTCAACACTATTTATATTCACTTTCTGTTCACTCACTGTATACTGAAACTGTTTACCGGTTCACTGTATACTGAACAACTCTTCGACTCACTCGAAAAGCCGCGTACATATAGTCCCTCGAATCTCTAGACCTTTCTTGAATTCACCGCCTTCTACGCTATTCGAGATCAGTCTCGAACATTGCCTGTTGGAGAACCTTTCTAGAAAGGTCGCATTGATAGTTTCCGACAGGACCGGCTTCTGAATGACTGAGTTCGTATAACAATAACTTATAGACCGTTTTCGGCGTACTTGCGCCTCATCTTCATCCGCGAGCTTAATCAAGGACTGAAGAAAACACCAAAATCGTAATCAATAGTCTTCCAGTAACGGCAGAAATGCTACAAGCAAATGAACAAACTTTGGGAAAGGTCAAGTTAAGGAAAACAAATTAATCATTGAATGTTAATTGAAAGTAACTATTATAGTGATTTTTCAGTATTTTTATTATCATTATACATAATAAACAGGGTGTTTCCAAATGACATTTACAACGTTTTCATGTAGATACCTCTCATGAAATTGAACAAAATTAAATGAGGATTAAGGGGTTCAGTACATTTACTTTTCGAAGTACAGGGTGTTGAAGTTTTGTTTGCATTCAAATTTAACAAAAAAATAGGGAGAATCCATACAGCTAGAGCAATAATTATTTTCGGCAATCACCAGTCTTTTATGTATAGATGTAAATGGGCAGAATTTTGAATATCTCCTGCCCAATTATTTTATTTCGGCTAATGGAGTCTCTCCCTGCGGTCATAAAAAAAACAAAAAAAAGGTAGAACGTGTCGCGAGACACACGGTAGGAACATTAGTTCCTTTTAAGCAAAAATTGTGTAATACATCTGACGTTATAGATAAACGATATGCATACCAGACTTTCACGCGGTAGACCCGGGTTCGATTCCCCGTGAGGAAGTTTTTTTATTGTTAATTTTATTTTCAAATAATTATTCTGCTTGATATTAATAACGACAACAGGTAGACGTTTGAAATATTTAGCAGAATATTCATTATTATAGATAATGGTACGGTACCCTTCATGAGGGAGTCCGACTGGCAACATCTACTTATAACAGCATCGTATATTTAAAAAGGGAAACCGTAGCATTATACAAATTGGACATTCAAGAACTGTACGTTTACCACAAAAAAATTAGTGGAAACATAAAATTGAATTGTTAAATTTTCAATTTGAAGTTACATTACAATTTATAGAAATTCTTATTTTCTAGATTTTTTCTTAAGTGGGTCGTAGAAAAAAATATGCTGTTCGACTCGTGTGGATTGTCCATATCGCACTTGAACGATTGAGCACTCCGCCTACGGCGTCGTGCTCAAACTTTGTCCTCGTGCGTTATGCCATCATATCCACACTAGTTGCACAAACTACTATTTCTATCAAAATATGCCCTTTTACATTTAAAAACAACCTGCCAAATGTCAAATCAATTTATCCATCCATTTTAAAGTTATCGAATTAAAGCATTCAAGTTTTCAAAATTTCAACACCCTGTACTTCGAAAAGTAAATGTGTTAGACCCCTTAATCCTCATGTCATTTTGACAACCGATGCTGTAAATAAACAAAAAAGATCAATAGCGCAAAAAAATTATGGAAATAATAGTAAGAATTTATCCGAACAAATTCAAGTAGATCACCAGCACTGCGAATACCAGCTTTGCATAGAAATTTAATATAGCGTCGGTGGTTCAGTGGTAGAATGCTCGCCTCCCACGCAGGCGGCTCGGGTTCGATTCCCGGCCGAAGCATATGAATCGCTGCTTCGTAAACGAGAGAGAGACTCAGGACACGCACGCAAGCAAGGCACATAACGAAGCAACGTAACACAAAGTAACGTAACATAACGTAACGTAACGGTCAGATCTTTTGCGTCGGGACCCCCGGTCGCTCAAACATAACCTGACGTAAAGAACTAAAGTTCCAAAAAATCTTTTATTAATAAAAAATCACAAGTTTGCACCAATATTTTCAACAATCTTCTCCGAATGTTTTAGATGCATTGCTGTTCCATAAATTAGTTCCTGTTACCTATTCCAACCATAAGTACCTACTTGGTAGTTAGTGAAAAAAATACAAGTTAATTATTGAATGATAATTGCTCCAAAAGTCAGTGGCGTGAAAAATGAGAGGATAAAGGTAACATATTCTTCAAAATTTACACCACTGGATCAAAAACTGAAAAATATTTTCCTATAAAAACATTCCCTTCTATATTTGAAAACAACCTGCCAAATGTAAAATCAATTTATATATCCATTTTAAAGTTATCGTATTAAAACATTTGATTTTTCAAAACTTTAACACCCTGTATTTCGAAAAGTGAATGTGCTGGACCCCTTAATCCTTATATCACTTTGTCCAATTTCACGAGAGGAATCTACATGCGAACGTTGTAAGTGTCATTTGAAAACACCCTGTATATTACTAGAAAAAGATATGGGAAATGATTTTTCTTATATTTATCCTGTAATGTGAAGACACTGTTTTGAATTTTGTGGAATGTGTAAATATACTACTCTCACCGAGTATTTGGAATGTTTCCTTAAGAATGGTACAAATTACGTTTGGGCGTAAACAAATAGTGTGTAATAGATTACCAACATTTGAGAAAAGTACTCCAAAATAGCTATCGGGCATATTTACCTCTGCATTTTCCTACTTCTTGAAAAAACAGATTTATGCTCATATTTGTTTTGTGTAAACTGAAAGACCGAAGGGAATACACTTTGAGAACGGAAAGAACGGAGAGGATTGGGATTGACACGTTCTGTTCAGTTCTGTTTGGGGTGAAATTCCCGCGACTCTAAACTCGTTTCTAAATCAATTCAGATTACATCCACTCAATTTGTTGATGTTTTTATTAAAATTAATTGGATTATGCTACCTTTCTGTATACAAAGTTTTTTTAATACTGAATTGAATGGCGCTGAAAATCAGGAAACTGAACAAAAGCAAGGAAAAAATTCAAAAGGCACCAAATATCAATTTTCCACTCAAATGTTATCAGTAATATTTTTTATTGATATTGAAATTGGTTTTTTGATATATATTTTATCTTGGGGTGGAATTTGGCATTGCTTGCTTACTTAGGGATGCCGCAATATAACCTCGTGATAATATAATTCTCCGTTGATATAATATGTAATAAGAGAAAATCCTTTGAAGTATCCTATCGCTTTAATTGAAATAATCTCACAGTCGACTATTGGGATATGCGTATAGATCTTACTAGCAATGTCCCATTGTACAAAGATACATTGTATAATTAAGAATATTATTAGTTAATTTGGAAGTAATTCAGGTACTAAAAGGATATTATAAACGGGTAACGGAGACTATGAAACATGAATATTAGATATTACTCTCTCCCTTTCTAAAAAAAAAAAATTGATTGTTTAAAAAACTATTGGTTATAATCACCACAAAAATCTATGCCTCTTGTTGAATTAACCATTTATTAATTCAATTGTGTATAACAGTAACTTTTTTGCGTATTTGTATTTGCGAGTGAATTAAATTGTACAGTTGATAAAACCTGGTTTAATTACTAAATTGAATGATTGCAATGTGTGCAGAGTGGAGATTTTTAAACCTTCTTCACTTGAATCAATTTACCGTAATTACGGATAATAAATAGCAAACAAATCTAACTTAATCACGAGTTAAAATTTATTATACTAGATGAACTGAACTGAAAAATATGATTAAATAAAATGGTGTAGATAAAAGGAAAACATATTAAGGTAATATTCTATCTGTATCTGTAGAGTAGGGAGGGTGAGTGTGTAGGCTCACAGCACTTAGGCCACATGTGACCCATTGTACATCCTCCCGAGGAGTTGTCCTCCTAGGTCATTGTCCATCCTGTCCTTCTCAGGAAGGTGGACAGGTCACTGGGAGACATCTCCTTTATATCGGCAGGTGTAGGCCAAGACTCACCGAACACACACTCTCTTATTGACGATAACTCCGGACACTCGCATAAGACATGCCTGACAGTTTCATATTCCTGTTCACACATCCTGCATAGAGGTGTGTCCACTAGCCCCATAGTATGGAGGTGTTAACTTAGTTGACAGTGACCAGTCAGAAATCCTACTGTTGAACGTAGGTTTTTCCTGGTCATCGCCAAATATTTCTTCAGGGCCAGCTTCCGAGGGTCTCCCAGGGTGATCCTGGCAAAACTGCATCCTTTGATTCCATCCCATCTCTTAAGGACTTAAGGGATTGAGCATGGGTGTAACGTTTGGCTAGTTCCGCAATTGTCGAAGTCGTCAGGCCGTAGGTGTCACTGGGTCCAAGAATTTTCAGTCCAGCGGCTTTCCTGGCCAAAGAATCAGCAATGCGATTTCCTTTACTCCCGTCGTGCCCTTTAACCCACCTCAGGATAATGTTGTTATCTGCCGATACGTCAGCTAAATCTTGGTGGCACTCAGTACTAGCCTCGATATAACACGTTGTCTGTTCAAAGCTAATAGGGCTTGTCTACTATCAGTGCAGATTATTATGGTTTTGCCAGAAATTCCTCTTATGGTTATTTCTTTTGTGGCAATTGAGATACCAGCCAGTTCTGTTTGAACCACGCTGGTATTTTTTCCCATTCCCCACTTAATCTTGAGGCTCAGTGCTCTCGAGTAAACTACACAGCCTGAGCCTTCTTTCATTTTTGAACCATCTGTATATATGCGTATTGCATTTGCAGCATCTGGCTCTGTGTTCTGTTTTATTTGAATTTTGTAGGGTTTGTTAAACAAAAACCTGGGTTCAATTGCATCGTTGGCTGGTAAGGTGGTAAGCTGGTAAGGTAATGTTATTTCATATACGAGACTTGTTCTCTTGCAGTGCTACTGTCAAATTTTGAGCAGCCTGTCTCGTTTAGTTTGAGTTTTAATGTTATTGTAAGTATAAAACCTCTTAGATTTTAACGGAAATACTAGTTGATCAAAAACTTGTGCAACATAATTTTGAATAACCAGGAGTCTTAACATATTTTCTGCTTGAAATTACCCATCAACATGAAATTATTTGAATGAAAAGGTAATTAGTTTGAAATTCGCGCTCGACCAAAAATGACTGATGACATAACGAGTACGTTTATAATATATCGAAAACTGACAGTGTACTCTTGTCAGTCAGACGACGGGTTAAACGATTCTCGTGGTGCTTAAATTTGGCTCTTAGTGAAATAATTTGTATCCACTGTGTTATTTATAAGAAAGCTGTGTCTCCCAACACCGCGCATGTTTATTTTAATTTGTCGAAAGCGACGGGGTACTAACTTTTTGTAATTTTCGGCTTTATATTCCAGTCAAACAGTGTCCAATATTGTTTGAAAAATTCACATGACTAGAAATGTTGTATTCATGCAAAAAATGAAACTTTATCATACAATATTTGCCAATCGTAGGTAAAATTAGCAAAAACTCAGGAAAAAACAAGGTGTCGGCACAGGTTTTTCAAAATTTGGCGAAAGCGACGGGATACCGAGTTTTTGTAATTTTCTGCTTTATATTCCAATCAAACAGTATCTAATCTAGTTTAACAAAACTAGATGACCGGGAACGTTGTATTTGCTGAATAAAATAGACTTCCGCTGCTTGATTTGATATTGGTATTTTATAGGTAAAATAAACAAAAGCCTAGTATCCCTTAGCTTTAGAAAAATATTTTCCCCGTTTTCCAATTCCTTGTCTAGTCCTATTTCCCGGAAGAATTTTAGGATATCTGCAAGCTTCAACCTAGGTAAATGTTCCTTTTCTATCCAGTAATCTCCCATCTGCTATGCCCTAGGATTCTAAAGTGCTGTACAGTAAGAGTATGTGGATGGAGGTTGCCCTACTTAATGATCTCTTCTTTTTTTCGGCTTCACCTATTGTTTCCATTACATTTGGTGCACCACCTTTCGGATGACGACCCCGACAGAAGACACGAATTCTGTGAATGTATGATAAATAAAATTAGTCAAAACCCACATTACACAAAAACAATTTGTTTCAGTGACGAAAGTACTTTTTGCCTCGATGGAAATATGAATACACAAAATGTAAGGTATTTGAGTGACACAAATCCTCACACCTTTCGTGAACAACATACCCAATTTCCAGAAAAAGTCAATGTTTGGGCAGGTATTTTGGGAAACCACATAGTTGGTCCTGTCTTCCTAAATTCAAATTTAAGCGGTGAAGTGGAGATCTGGAGATGTTGCAAAATGCAATTGAGCCGTTAATTCTTGAAATTCTGGAAGATAATCTAGATGAATTCGGCCATCTGGAAATAACATTTCAACAAGATGGTGCTCCTGCACATTATTATGGTGCAGTAAGACGTTACCTGGATGAAGAATATCGAGGTAGATGGATCGGCCGGCGAGGTCCTATAGAATGGCTACCTCGGTCACCAGATCTGACACCATTAGATTTTTTTCTATGGGGGTACTTGAAATCCAAGGTTTATACTAAGGCACCAGATAGCGTTGGCGTTTTGAAAGAAATAATTATTGAAGAATGCAATGCAATTTAAGCTGACACATTCGAACGAGTACGACAAGAGTTTACTAATAGGATGTTTCACTGTTAGGAAGTAGACGGAGCACATTTCGAACACTTGCTATAAAAATCCATTTTTTATAGTTGATTAATTAAATTTAAAAAAATAATTTCAATAATTTTGGTATTGATTTAATTTATCCGTCAAAATTAGTTTAAGCCCAAACAAAATTAATATGGCTATGTAGCCAATGTCAATGTCTTTCAAAGGAGATATCTGCACTTGCCATAAGGTCCTATTTAAAATTATTGGCCAGAGGGGCACTGTGACGTCATCTATCACTATTACGTCACCTGTTACCATTCGTAGAGAAGTTTACAACACTTTATTATCACCCTCCAAATTTTATTAATGTAAGGGTAGCCGGGTAGTAGGGGGGAGGGGACTTTTGAATAGCACTGTATATTAAAAAGCGTCTCATCTAGTTTAACAAGCTCAAGTGACTGAAAATGTTTTATTTAATCAAACTCATTGTAGAATATGCGTCTAGTATAAGAAAGAGACAAGGAATTGGAAAACGGGGAAAATATTTTTCTAAAGCTAAGGGATACTAGGCTTTTGTTTATTTTAGACTCTCCTCAGAAGCTATGTAGAAATAAGGGGGCACAACAGACCTTCAAGGTCTTAGTGAATGTCACCACAAAATACATAGATACATACATGGAGACAATGTTTAGGTACCATGGCAAAAATCCATAAATTAAGCTACTAACTGCTATCCAATCGAGTGAATTCCCCAGATTTAGCTTATTCTATCTTAAAACCTGGGGGAATGGGCGGTAAGAAATTTAGTTCAAAATTCACTTCTCGTTAAAATCATTGTAGGTAGGTAGTTGTATATTGATAACAGTAGTACCTATATTAATTTATGGGAGTAGTATTGCACTTGAAGTTTCTGAACGGGAAATATAAAAAGTAACCAACTTATCAAACTGTCCCCGTAAATTAAAGCAAAACGAGAACAAAACCATTATTTATTTCACAAAATATATGGCCTATACATTCCGTATCGTATTGCCACATTTTTTTTTGTTAGGTATGGTAAAAAATTGCCGCCGAGTATATGTATTGATGCAAAAGCTGGCTTGCAAACATCTCTAAGCCTCACTTGGGTAATTGGTGTTTTTCTGGTCGATTACGTCGTCCATCAAATCGGCAAATCAGCCAATATTTTTTTACGCCGATATCGAATTTTTAAAGTAACCACGGTGGAAAGCGCGAATTTAATCTTCCCAAGAAAACAAAACCATTAATGAACCTCCGCATTGTTGTAGGAAAGTCATCAAAGCTCTTGACACAATAAATAACCTGCAAAAGCTCTGTCAATAATTTGAATGAGTTTAGGAACAGCACTTGGAAGTTTACTTTAAAATAAATACAAAAGTTAAATTCGCTTTAAATTTCACATAAACTTGAAAATTAGAGTGTTATACCAACCAGTGAGGTTTAAAGTAAGTTTAAAGTAGGGAAGTATTTTGCGATAATTTTTCTTTATACTATTTTTCAAAGAATTATTAAGTTATAAAATAGCGAACATACAGGGTAAGTGAATGAATGACAACGGTAAATATACCCGTATTATAAATATGTTGTGCTTCTTAAAACTTTCCAATATTTGCAAACTGAAGACCTTGTTTTGCTACTCTTTATTATATTGTGACATTACGGTGAATGTTTCGTTTCATGAAATGAATTTCTCGTTCACAAATGAAATAAAAGAAGGATGAAATGAAGCATTTCAGTTACTATGAAATAATTCATATTTCTAACAATATTCAAGAAGGATGTTTTCGCATGCCGTTACAATCTGAGTTTTTTTCATAAAATTATTCAAATCACTAACACGTCGTTTAGGATTTTTGAGTTTTCCTCGATAATACATTAATATCAAGTGTAATACGTTCAGCATCCATCGTAAGCTTTGATAAATTATTATTAAATAAAAAGAGGAAAACCCTGAATATAATGGTTGAATGAAGTCAAAAAGGTAACCTTCGCTAAGAAAAATTTTTTCCACTACTAGCTGTGAAGTTGACAATGATTGCTTCTTCTAGCCCACTGAGAAGTTGAATTTCTCTATTAGTAGATAGGTAGTTAATAATTTTTTCTATCATTAACCTAGGTCAGTAATGGACAATTTTGAGAATTCAGGGGTAGTAGCTCAACACAAACTTGTGCAACATGATTTTGTATACACAAGAGATTGTCTTTAACATATTTTCTGCTTGAAATAAAAATAAAATTATTTGAAAAAAATGTCATTAGTTTAAAATTCGCGCTCAACCAAAAATGATGACATAACGAGTACGTTCATAATATATCGAAAACAGACAGAGTACTTGTCAGTCAAACGACGGGTTAAACGCTTCTCGTAGAGCGTTTGTGAATTATGTTCAATTTTTGTCTTTAATTTGGCTATTAGTGGAATAAATTGTATACACTGTGCTAGATAGATGTGTCCTCAACACCAAGCATTTCTTTTAATTTGGTTAAAGCGACGGGATACAAACTTTTTGTAATTTTCGGCTTTATATTCCAGTCAAACAGTGTCCAATCTTGTATGAAAAATTCAGATAACTAGAAATAATAAGAATAATAGATTTATTGACCAAGATAATTGAAAAATAATAATTATTTCAATAAATATACTATAATTTTGGTCAAAAGGACTACTGATCAGTAAAACTGTTCTTCCTCAGAAGCATTTACAAAAAAAAAGGAAAAAAAAAAGGAACATACTTACTATCTAAATGGACAATTCAATTCCTACGTTATAAGGTTACGAGAGTATGGTTTTAGGGTAGATATATACATTGGTCATTAAAAATAAGTTTGGTTACTCTTTTTTTGAATAGTGAGATAGGCAATTCTTTTGATTCGTCCGGTAGAAGGTTATAATGTTTCGAGATCTGATAAGTGAAAGAATTTTTAAATTGAGTTGTTCGATGTTTAGAAATATTAATTAAATGTTTCCGACGAATGTTCACATTGTGAACATTTGTCCGAAAAGATATTTTGTTGTAGAGATATGGAGGACTCTGTGCTGCTATAACTTTATGAAATAGGCATAGTGCATGAACCTTTCTGCGATTCTCCATATTCAGCCAGTTCGCCATTTTCAGGGTGTGTGATATTATACCAAATTTTCTAATTCCATAGGTGAGTCTTCGACAAGAGTTTTTCAGTTTTTGTAGAAAATTACAAAAAATTAGTATCCCGCCGCTTTCGCCAAATTTTCAAAAAAAATTCCGCGGAAGATGAATTTTCTGCTCGTTATCTATATCTTCCAAAGTTAATTGAAGTACTGTTATGAGCAATTTTTCATTCAATTTTAGGCAGAGAGGTTCCATGAACATAAAAACACTACAAAATTACAAAAACAGCAAGCTAATGACTCAATAATTTTCTATATTAAAAAGCGTCCCATCTACTTTAACAAGCTCACGTTACTGAAAATGTTTTATTTAATCAAACTAGTTGTAGATTATGCGTCAATTATAAGAAAAAGACAAGGAATTGGAAATCGCGGAGAATAAATATTCTTTGAAAGTCACGGGATACTGAATTTTTGTTCATTTTACCTATAAAAGACCAATATCAGGCAATGGAAGTCTATTTTATTCATTAAAAACAGTATTGTCAGTCATCTGGATTTGTCAAACTAGATTGGATACTGTTAGATTGGAATATAAAGCAAAAAAATTACAAAAACTCAGTATCCCGTCGCTTTCGCCAAATTTCAAAAAAAAAGTGCGGTATCGGGAGGCATGGCCTTTATCAAATTTGGCAAAAGCGACGGGGTACTAACTTTTTGCTTATTTTACCTATGATGGGCAAATATTGTATGATAAAGTTCAATTTTTTGCATGAATACAACATTTCTAATCATCTGAATTTGTCAAACTAAATTGGACACTGTGTGACTGGAATATAAAGCCGAAAATTACAAAAAGTAAGTATCCCGTCGCTTTCGCCAAATTTTCAAAAAAAATTCCGCGGAAGATTAATTTTCTGCCCGGTATCTATACTTTCCAAAGTAATTTGAAATAATTCCGTGGGCGATTCGTTATTCAATTTTAAGCAGAGAGGTTCCTATAAACGTGAAAATTTTACAAAAACAGCGAGCTAATGACTTTTAATAATTTGCGTTATACACTGTGTTATTTATAAGATGCGACATAGGGATTCCTGTACAAAACTGTCAAATGCAAGCTAACTTTTTTTCGCTCTTGTATAATAAAAAAATGGATAGACAATTTAAAAAAAGTCTAACTCCATTTTCATACCACTCCCGAATAGTTTAAACCGCGTAGGAGATAGCCAGACTGTTTGAGGCACGGGAAATTTGAAAGTTAAACTTGAAGTTTGGCGGTTCGATTACCCGCTGTGGTGTTTTCAGTATTCGAAAGTGTTATGAAAATGGTGTACTACTTTTTTGAACATAATCATACATTTTTTCATTAAACCAGAGTAAATTTAAGAATATTTAAAGTGCATTTGAACTTATTTTTCAATGACCTCTCCAAATCTGTCATTACTTTTTATTAACGCTATTCGGTAAAAAAGTTAGCTCGCGTTTGACAGTTTTCTACAGGAATCCCTACGTCACATCTTATAAATAACACAGTTTATACACCACGGTGGTGAAGACATTTATAAGCCTCGCACCTTATTCCGCTCTGGGCAAAGTCCTTCGCGAAATAATTTTGGTGCTTGGTCAATAATAATAGTCTTCACTTCACTTCAACTTCTTAGTCGGCTAGAAGCCGAAATAATTGTCAACTTCACAGCTAGTAGTGGAAAAACTACAATGTTTCGGGGATTTTTTTTCTATAGTCAAAATTTAAGTTGAAATAATCACGGTAGCTTTCTGTTTATTACGTTGGTTAACTCCAAAATAGTGTTGGTGACATCTTGTAAGTATAATAAAGTATTAAGCTTCGCTTTATATGGCTCCCAACCGAAGTAGACCCTAAAAACAAATCCTGGATCGATGAAAAAAATAATGAAAGTATTAGGACCTACTTAAATAACTGATGTTCTAGTTTTAACATCGGCTTCGCCCCTACCTACCGGCAGACTGAGGTTATACTCGTAAATAAAAGTAATCTTAGGGATTTTTTCTGTTCAAATGATGGAAACCCGAGGGTTAGCTGATAACGTATCCACTCTCGGCCTTGGATACACATATTATATAGCTTATTCTGGTATAAAAATGTTTACTGCGATTTTGGAAAATACTTTATCGTTTTTTAAATTATTGAAACACAAGAATTCTCAATAATCATTCGGGAAGTCAAATTGCAACAATATATGTGTATATATGTTTTCTATTTTATTTAGGAGGTCCGTAAGGGTTTTCCTTTGTCAACAGTAGACTAATTTCCGAAAATAGAACCGGCAAAATAGGAAGGGACGGAGAAAAGAGCAAACTATTCATTCACTTGATTTATGAAGTTACATCAACATCAACATCCACAAATGAGAATTAAGCGTCAAAGAAATGGTTCCCTCGACTGGGGAGGTTTTGCATTTACTCCACAAAAACGCAAGTGATTATGAAGTGCCAGGCACAAGCAATTTTTTGTATGCCCGAATCGAAACTGAAATTCCGTTTGGCGGGCATGAAACAAGCGATACAAAGTTGGTTATGGAATGAACAATAAAACGAACAAAAATTATTATATTCATAAATAGACTCTATTAATTTGAAGCTCGGAAAAATTGGAAACGAAAACAATCTGGCGATATCAGCAATCAGCATTCATCAAGAAAATGTTTGTAATTCCAGAATCTTTTTGGTTTTGTTAGAAAGAAAAGAAAGTAAGAAGGTAGGTACAATGGATAATAATAATAAACTGTATACAGTGCTATTCAAAAGTCCCCTCCCCCCCTCGTATCTTTTGAACGGCTACACTTACATTAATAACATTTGGAGGGTGAAAATAAAGTGTTATAAACTTCTCTACGAATGGTAACAGGTGACGTAATAGTAATAGATGACGTCACAGTGCCACTCTGGCCAATAATTTTAAATAGGAACTCATGGCAAGTGATACCTCGTTTGAAAGGCATTGACATTGGCTACATAGCCATATTAATTTTGTTTGGGCTTAAACTAATTTTGACGGATAAATTAAATAAATACCAAAATTATTATTTCACATTTAAATATTGAAGACTTTTCAGTCCGCCTCTGGTTAGTTGACAAAAAAATTGACACTTTTAATTTTAGTATTTGTTGTTTTGCAAAGTTTTTCTAAATAGCTTAAATATTTAATTTTATTATTGTTTAACGAGACGTTTAAGAGTTTACATAGGCAAAATGGTACGTACTCAAGCCGACAAAGTAGCAGCTATCTCAATAATTGGTGAATCTAGAAGGAATCTCCATACAAGTTAAAAATGGTGCACCACCTTTCGGATGACGACTCCGACAGAAGACTCGAATTCTGTGACATAAAATTAGTCAAAACCCTTACACAAAAACAATTTGTTTTAGTGACGAAAGTACTTTTTGCCTCGATGGAAATATGAATACACAAAATGTAAGGTATTGGAGTGACACAAATCCTCACACCTTTCGTGAACAACATACCCAATTTCCAGAAAAAGTCAATTTTTGGGCAGGAATTTTGGGAAACCACATAGTTGGTCCTGTTTTCCTAAATTCAAATTTAAGCGGTGAAGTGTATCTGGAGATGTTACAAAATGCAATTGAGCCGTTAATTCTGGAAGATAACCAGATGAATTCGGCCATCTGGAAATAACATTTCAACAAGATGGTGCTCCTGCACATTATTATGGTGCAGTAAGACGTTACCTGGATGAAGAATATCGAGGTAGATGGATCGGCCGGCGAGGTCCTATAGAATGGCCACCTCGGTCACCAGATCTGACACCATTCGATTTTTTTCTATGGGGGTACTTGAAATCCAAGGTTTATACTACGGTACCAGATAGCATTGGCGTTTTGAAAGAAAGAATTATTGAAGAATGCATTGCAATTTCAGCTGACACATTCGAACGAGTACGACAAGAGTTTCCTAATAGGATGTATTACTGTCAGGAAGTAGACGGAGCACATTTCGAACACTTGCTACAAGAATCCATTGTTGATATTTGATTAATTAAGTTTAAAAAAATAATTTCAATAATTTTGGTATTTATTTAATTTATCCGTCAAAATTAGTTTAAGCCCAAACAAAATTAATATGGCTATGTAGCCAATGTCAATGCCTTTCAAACGAGATATCACTTGCCATAAGATCCTGTTTGAAATTATTGGCCAGAGTGGCACTGTGACGTCATCTATTACTATTACGTCACCTGTTACCATTCGTAGAGAAGTTTAGGTACAAAACTTTATTTTCACCCTCCAAATTTTATTAATGTAAGTGTAGCCGTTCAAAAGATACGAGGGGTGGAGGGGACTTTTGAATAGCACTGTACACCAAAAAATTTATTATTCTATATCTCCGCTTTCTATATTGAGTTTTACCGAACGATATCTAAGAACACAAGGTTTTCTTTTTGTACTTATTTCACACTCTTCCATTATAATCCTGTTTGTGACAAGAGAGTTTTTATCAGAGTAACAACTTTTGTGCTGTTGCTGGTAAAAATATAAAATTGTGGGATTACAGCGTTTGTACGAAAGCTTTGTTGAGTTCCTATTGAAAAGCGGTTGGAAAAGTTAACCGTGTCCACATTTTCTTTCATTAATATGACGAAGTGGGTAAAACAATAATGGCGGGTGCCGTAAAAATTGTGATAATAGCATGTTAGCCGAAGGCGTTGATTTAGTAAACACTCCCTACGTAGCAATTTCCATGAAACATTTCTCTTTGCTCAGAATTTCCGACAACTCAAAGAGAATACTTCAAAATGATAAGCTCTTACGGTGACATTTTGCATTTAAACTTCGAGCTTATCAGGGGCCAACTTTTTATGTCGACACACTTTTTCGATGACTCATGAGATTAATATAATCTTTTCAGAATATAAAGCAAAATTAAATTACTATAATAAAGTTATGCGTCAAATTGGTCAATGTGTGCTATTGCTTATGAAAACATTTAATCAAGAAAAAGCTTCGTGCAATAAACAATTATTGACTGTTGATTTCAATTTTTAGATTGAATATTAATCATATATTATGTGACAGTTTAATTGAAATACTTTGGAATTAAGGATGCACATATAATAGCTTTACTTTACATTAAAATTATTTGAAACCTTTGTTGTAGTAAACTAAAAATAACTATGAATAACTTATCACTTATTATATTCTACTTTTTTTAAAGCACCATTTGAAAGATCTATTGAAAAACTATGCAACCCACTTTACAGATGGGTCACTGACTACGAATTAATGCTTCACATAATAGTATAGGTATTATACACCAAGGTGGTGGAGACTATTATTCTTGACCGAGCGGAATAAGGTACGAGGTATATAAATGTCTTCAACACCATGGTGTACATACAATTTTTTCTACTACTAGCCAAATTTAAGACAAAAGTTGAAAATAATTCAGAAAAGCGTTTACTCCGTCGTCTGACTGACTGACAAGTACACTGTCAGTTTTCGATATATTCTGAACGTACTCGTTATGTCATCAGTCATTTTTGGTTGAGCGCGAATTTTAAACTAATGTAATTTTTATCCAAATAATTTCATCTTGATAGGTAATTCCAAGCAGCAAATATGTTAAAGACAATCTCCTGGGTATGAAAAATTATGTTGCACAAGTTTTTGTTGAACTACTATCCCTGGATTCTTAAAATATTTAAATTTGTCCATTATTGACCTAGGTTAATATCTAATGGTATAATATTAACCACTAATAGAGAAATTCAACTTCTCAGTTGGTTAGAAGAAGCAATAATTCTCAACTTCACAGCTTCACATCATTTATATTTCGTACAATTTTGATGCGAATAAATACAGCATATTAAGTATTTCCCATATCAAGTTAAGACTCGTAGTTGTCTCATTCCACGAGGTTATTTGACTTTGTAGCAAAATGTCATCATTTGGGAATTTATGTGACAAGATACATGAAAACAATGTTGGTCCCATACTTCCAAGCTAATTCTCTATGGTCCTTAGGCACAATTATTCCATTACATTCTTCATCATTTCAGTCATTGTTCGCAGCCGGTACATGAGGCATTCCGCTATCATTACTTTAAACCTACATAATATGTGTACTCAAGGGAGAAACTAGATACGTTATCATCTAACCCTTGGATTTCCGTAGTCCCTACAAAAATTCCCTGAGATTTACTTTTATTTACGACTAAACATATTCTTTACAACTAAACATATTCTTTACAACGTGGAGCAGATTGTTCCACTATATACATATATCTAGATGAAAATTATAATATCAGCTACTCGCAAGTGATTTTCAAACTATAATTATCAATTAAACCATGGTCCTACATTAGTAGTTTAGAACAAGTGATTAAAGAGTCCTGAAACGTTGTTTAAGAAATATTCACCTGTGGTACACTCATAAAGTTTCGCGAACATCTACGTTTCTGCTTATAAATACGTGATAATTCCGTGTGGAACAGTAACAATAAATAGTAAATTATACACCAAGGTGGTGAAGACTATTATTATTGACCGAGCACCAAGATTATTTCACGAGGGGCTTTGCCCCGAGCGGAATAAGTTGCGAGGTTTAGAAATGTCTTCAACACAATGGTGTATATACAATTTTCTCCACTAATAGCCAAATTTAAGACAAAAATTAAAATTAATTCACAAACGCACCACGAGAAGCGTTTACCCCGTCGTATGACTGACAATTACACTGTCAGTTTTCGATATATTATGAACGTACTCGTTATGTCATCAGTCATTTTTGGTTGAGCGCGAATTTTAAACTAATGGCATTTTTGTTTAAATAATTTTATCTTGGTAGGTAATTTCAAGCAGCAAATATGCTAAAGACAATCTCCTGGGTATACAAAATTATTTTGCACAAGTTTTTTGTTTAAACTACTATCCCTGAATTCTCAAAATATTTGGATTTGTCCATTATTGAAATAGGTTAATAATAGAAATAGTTAATAACCACTAATAGAGAAATTCAACTTCCCATTTGGCTAGAAAAAGCAATAATTGTCAAGTTCACGTCTAGTAGTGGGAAAAATAAATTCTTCATGTCGACTGTTGTTATTATTTTGCACTTTGGTGTCGTCAATTATTTTGAGCGGGTAATTGCAGTATTTCATGATTCCATTGAAATTACTTTATTCTTTAGGTTATCACAAAGCTGCGGTGAAACTTGTAAGTGCAAAAGTTCAGATGTATATTTTACAACTATGTAAATCTAGTTACAAGGAAATGAGATTTGAACCGAGTCCATGAAACTGGAAAATGTACTTATAACTTGTTTGCTTTTTTTCTCTCGCACAGATTGGCTCGGTCTAAGCTTTCGTGAAATATTATCCCTCACGAAATCTAAACCAATTAACAACTCTACTACAAAATTTAGCACTTATCAACCTAACAATTTATTATTTCAGTCAGACAGTGACATTTAACACTTTAAGAATACTGAGGACAACAATTTTATTTCAACAAGTTCTATAATATATAAACAGATACTGGGGCTGTAATCCAAAAAGTGAGACCAATTATCACAATTTGAGTTTAGTTACTTTTCAATTTTGTTTGAAATTCAAGTTTATACGTTAATAAAGGTTTTCTCTAATATCAATTACCAGCCAAACAACGTATTTGCATACTTTCAATAGTCATTGAAGTAGCCTTGATCGATTAGTCTCCAAAGTTATGGTAAACGTTGTCTAAGTTCTTGGAGTGTCTGTGAAGGTGGTTCATGACTCTTTGTAAATGGTCGCTAGCATGCTCGATGGGATTGACCTCGTGCCATCAGCGTCTTATACTAATTTTGCACGATGCGGAAAAGAATTATCGTCTAAGAAGAGGAAAGTTGGTCCAATTATCAGCATAATGCAAACATATAACTTTACGTTGTATTTGAATATGTGCAGTCATGTTTCCATCAAGCACAATAAATTCTGTAAGCCTATTAAAACAAGTACCTCCTCAAGCAGCAACTGTACCATCCCTGAACAGATAAACTTCCTGCACTGCTTTTCAATTTCTGAGTACGCTTAAAGCCTTGCTTGTATATGCAGGGGCTGCGAGGGAAACGAGCTCCAACTGAACTGATTATTTTGTGTTTTGTAATTAAATGGTGAATTTGACCCAGAATGGAGTATTTGCTTAAAACTTAACTGAAAGATTTAAAATCGGTTTCAAATCTTTACATGTAAAGATTCTGAATATTAACCACACACAAATGCTTTCCCCAACGGGTAAGAGAAGCTGTACATGTTACTCTCTGCAGTTAAAAACAATTAAATTTTCTATGAAAATAAAAAGAATCAAAGTCGGAAATGTTTGTAAAAAATATCCCAAAATGATAGATCATAAATTATAATACACATTATTCTTTTTTTTTTTTTTTTTTTTTTTTAATTTTTTGGGAAATTAAACCACAATATTTTTAAATTCTTTACTTCAACGTTTCGGTAGTGTTCCAGCTACCGTTGTCAAGAAAAAATAAGTAGAAATTAAGTAATT
>CAJUYI010000001.1:649156-672164 GCA_910591695.1 Galerucella pusilla | reverse complement strand
TAATATTTTAGCAGTGAAATAGTGTATGATGTCAATTATTTTTAATTTTTGTCTTAAATTTAGCCAGCAGTGGAAAAAAATATATATACACCTCGGTGTTGAAGACATTCATAAGCCTCGCATCTTATTCCGGTCGGGGCAAAGCTCCTCGCGAAATAATTTTAGTGTTCCGTTAATAATAACAGTCTTCACCACCTTGATGTATAATATACTATTTTCACAGCATGTTTCACTTTTCACTCAAGCCTGCCTTACTGAAATTATTTTTCCTCTTTCAGTTATAATAGCATTTATTTCTTGAGGGTTTTCTTTCATATGAGATGATTGGATGCAAAACGCGGTAATTGCTGTCACTTGTTTATTACATCTTTTCACGCTTTATTCCTTACTGAATTAAATGTCTAACAGAAAAAAATCGTATGTACGCTTTTATGATATTACCCGTTTAAGTTAATATTTCAATAATGTTTAATTGGATGCTGTTTATTTATACTACCCTATTAATTTCAATTTCAAAAGAGTAATTTTGAATAATTTATAGTTGATTGTAAGAATTTGAATTACTTACTGAATTTTAATTGAATTTCCTTGAAAATATAATATGGAAAGCGAATCACACTGAAATAAATGTTACCCCGCCAAAAATAAGGAAAGAAGACTGAATATTTGTCAAAACGGCTTAGATGCCCCTGTTTTATTACTGTGTTATTACAGGATGGCCAAAAATTCCTAATTTCTCGCGATTGAGATTTTTTTAAAAGGCTTTTCGTTTAGGAAATATTGAATTCATTATTTCAACCTATACGCTCTCACTGTATAAAAATCATACTTAAGTTATGTTAATGCTTACCTGGTATCTATTTTTTGCAGTCAATCCACTGAAAGTAATAGAGACAATATTGATGTTGGCACCTGCAAGTTTTTCCATTTACTCCATTCCAAAGCCGCGTAAAGAATAACCTGTAGAAAAAAAGTGTCTGTTAAATTCTGTGAGCTGGATATACCTGCTAAAGGATATTCTTGAAATTCATTTAAAGTAAAATTTTTCAGCTTTCCTCCACTGGAGTTACATTTCTTGCTTTTTCAGAGTTTGGTAAACTTTCATGGTCTGACTAACTTTTGTATAAAATGTACTTCCATGATTCAGTTGGAAATAGTTTAGTTTCGGTTAACTTGGTTCTTTTAATGAAAAAAGTTTGTACTATTTTCAGTATAATCGTTATATTCAAAGCATATTTCTGTTTCTTTTATAGTGTTAATTGATCATTAACAAAACTGACATGGAGCAGTTAATACTTTTTCGAGTAGATTAGTTTGCAGATATCATAAACCTGGAACATGTAACATGGTTCCAAATCAACAGGACTCAAACACTCTGAAAGTTTAAGGAGAGCCTCAAGCATATTTTAAGCGGAAATTTACACTATAGAAAATTGTGCCCACAGTTTAATAATAATAGTAGTTAAAGAAGGCGAACATTGTTATACTTTCACCTACATATTCAATTATTATAAATATTCAATAAAATATTAAATACTCTCTAGACAACCGAATTGTCTAGATTTAAATTATTCAACGTAAAAGCTATTCTATTATTTCATATTCAACTGGATTGTTGGGGTGATCCCTATGGAAAACATCTCATAAATGGGAGCTTGTAGATATTTGTGCCCCAAGACAACAAGCAGGTGGAATATTCTTAGTTGAAAAGGAATTTTATACATTCGGCATGAACTCAGCACAATACGGGGGATTAAAAAGTTGTTAGAACTAGAATGTAGAAATAGATTCTTGAAACATATACAAGAGATATTTTGTGTTTCATATTTAGACGAATATTATAGAAGGAACCGTCCCTGGTGTCCTCAGCTGGCCTGGAGCGTTTTAAACCCTTTTCAGAATCTGGAATATTCCAAAAATATTTAGATTTTAAGTTAAGTACCAAATTTTACAAAATTTCGGCTGGAAGTTTTTCTCTACAGATCGATAATCAATCTATCCAAAATCCATTAAGCTCTGCTTTCATTTTGGAAAACTGAAAACGGTAAAAAAGCCAAAACATTCTCAAGTTGTTTTAATTAGAACTTTCATCTGCATTCACATTTCAATTCATTGATGGCATTTATTTCATCTCTCTTTCTCACTCTCCTTCGACGCCAATAACTACAAGATTGATCAATCTGAAATTTACATAGTTTGTAATTAGTCGAAGCTGGAAATAACGAATTACTGTGTTTGTTTGTCGCTATCCTGCATTAGTTAAGAAATGCCAATTTAAACTAATCCAAATATTCCAATTACATTAGTGGAAATTGGTAACATACACAGAGGGGTCATAAAACTTGTTTGTAATTTACCTGTGTCTAATTCAAAGTAAGGTAATTAGCTCTTGATTAGAAATCTCACTCACAATGTATATTGAAATATATATTGAAATCTGTAATGTATGTAAGAATCTTTTCCAAATTTTAAATCGTGAACGAAAAAATTATATTCAGCGTTCTATGGCACGAAAGAATCACCAGAACAAAATACTGACATAGCCCTTCTAATGAATATTGACATTGAATAAGTCAGTTGTTTTGTACACTTGACGAAGGTTATTTTTTTTTTCTTTTTTTTTTTCATTCTGTTATTTAACGTCGATCTATTTCTGCGACTAAGGCTAATCACCGACGCCGGGAGCACTCTACCCCAAACCGGAAATTTTGGCGAACCCACTAGTGTTCCAACCAGTGGTAGCGTTCTTTAACGAGCCCAACATCCATGGACTCGGGACCTCGGTTTTACGTCTCCTCCGAAAGACGGCATATCTACATTATACCTCGTGCTCATTGGTATAATTCCTGCGAGCTGTGATATGCTACTAACCCTAGTAGTCTAAAGTGCACCCTAGTAGTCTAAAGTGTTTCGCTGCAGGCTGTACGGGCCCTATACGATGGTTTTCCCTGTCATGGTAACCCATCCAAGTACTAACCATGTCCGACCTTGCTTGACTGAATTATCGCAGCAAACGCGTTCCACTACAGTGCTGGGTCGTCGCCCGAAGGTTATTTAAAAAGAATATCACACATATTTAAGACAAAAAATGTCACTGTTTGGAAATAAAGTGAGTTTAATACATAGTAATAACAGGCGCAAAGGAACAGCGCAACATCTACACTACTTTCGTAGATCACAGAAAAGTATTCCAGAAAGTGTTCCACATTCTTGGCTTACGAATAAACACATAATACAGGGTGTCCCAAATAAGAGTGACTGATTTTAAACATAAATGCCCAGCTTATTAATTGCTCCAAAGAGATGGGGTTTTCACTAGCTCCACTAGTTTATCAAAGAGATTTTTTTAGGCTTGGCTGGTATTTCATCTCATCAACACAGGGTGTTTTACTAATGTTAGTCAAATTCAAAGGGAAAATATGTATCATTTTAAATGAAACACCCTATAATTTTTTATCTCATTCGAAAGAGCAATCATTCTCCTCTCCAAAAATGTATAGTTTTCTATCCTTAGATTCATTAACAACAAAGATATTCGAGGTTTTATGTAGTAGTACATTTTTAATGTAATACATTTACGTATTTTGATGCCTAAAAATCAACTCATGCTGTGACCGTTTGACGCATAACAAAATCATTTGAATCGGTTTCATGTGGTATATGCATTTTTAATTACGTAAATAATTGCGAACAAACCTGAACAGTTTATTTAGTAAGAAAACATAATAACATTATTCAATACATATAAAGAACGAAGAACAAAAAAGTTACAATAAAGGCTGCATATGCCTACCCTCTTCGTTTATGCATAACTGTAAGCGAAATTTCAAATTTTCAAATGAATATTCTAACATTAGTAAAACACCCTGTGTTGATGAGATGAAATGCCAGCCAAGCCTAAAAAAATCTCTTTGATAAACTAGTGAAACTAGTGAAAACCCCATCTCTTTGGAGCTATCAATAAACTGGGCGTCTATGTTCAAAATCAGTCACTCTTATTTGGGACACCATGTATTTCCCTGTAATGTAAGTAGAAATGGATCTAAAAAAATAAGATTTTACACGGAAATACTATTATTATTAACAAGAGAAAGCAAACATGGACTATAGATTTTGTTTATCAAATGGAATAAATAATAAAAATGAACAACAAAGTCAAAAAAGTGGTAATAAAGATCGAGCAATGAATATTTTTGTATAAATAAACACAAAACACACAAACGTTGTTGTCAGTTGCATCAAGAGAAATGTGGGCGGCAATCGGACCAATCACTAGGCAGAGAAATGGCAACGAAATTTCCATTTTTTACAAATAAGAAAGAAATTTTTGTTTCCATAAATGTAGAATGATGTAATCTTATAGATCTTGTTGGGACTCATCTGGCTGTACACTCATAAGAAAACAACATAATTTTAGGTATGTTCTGCTACAAGCCAGGTAAAAATAATGTTTGAGTTCTGCTGAACACAACACCTTACCGCTATAACTTTCTAAATACAGTTTATGCAGAAAATTCAGTTTTTCCGGTACTACTCAAAGGGCAAATGCGTTTCATGCGCAAACAATAATTTCAAATGGTACGAATTAATTCCATAAAGTACAATGACTATTTTTCTTAGCTTAACACGACGATTTTCAGTAACAATTTCCTATATTTTAGCAATGTTAAATTCAGTTGAAGATGTTGATAGTCTGCCAGAGCGAGGCAAATCTTCCGCCGCCTCTCAATCTTTTTTGAATACACTGTAACCACTCACGTGCACGTGTTTTCCTAAAGTCGATTCGCAGTAAGCCTTATGTAATATTTTCAGCGCTTCAGCACACGAAATTCCATTTACAATTCAAAATTTAAGAGAAACTCTTTGTTCAACCGTTTTATCCATTGTAAAAATCGCACAACATATTTGAGAAGAACTGACAAATAGGAGCACTGTAAGCAAATAGAATGACAGATAGCGGTCAAACTTCTCGTTATTATAGTATATTTGTCGAACAGCAATATTATTTTTATTCACCTGAGAAACCACTTAAAATTGAAGCTTTAAGGAAATCTATTCAATAAATTGCTATTAAAATCCTCCAATAAATTATTTTGTTACGTTACATTTTTTGTTAATAAGAAAGGTCATGATCACTAAAAAAGGTCGTAATTTTTGCTTTCATATGTAGAATGAAGTATCTAATAGATCTGGTTGGGACTAATCTGGCTATAGGCTCATAAAAAAACGTCACAAGCCAGGTAAAAACAACGTTTGAGTTCTGCTGAAATTTCCGACATACACAACATCTTATTGCTACAACTTTCTAATCCGAAAGTGGTAAACTAAGAGCGGCCCGACTAAAATTACTGATGACTGATGAGACATGGATTTTCCAGTATGAAATGCAAACCAGTCAACAAGGACGAAAGAGATCACATTTGTGAAAAGAAAATTCATATATTTCACACCAAGATCATTGTGAACGAGTTTCTGGCCAAAAACTTAACAAACCAACGTATTCCCCTGATATAGCTCTGGCGGACTTTTTTCCCTTTCTCCAAAAGTCAAATTAACACTTCATGGCACTCGTTTTCAATCGATAAAAAACATAAGAGAGAATCGATTTTGAAGATCCGCTTAAATGTTTTAATGATTTGTTGACATGAGTATATTGAAGGCGATTTAATAAATTCAGATGAATAATATAAACTGTGTCCACTTATTATTATATAATACACTAAACACACACTAACTATAATTTATCTGAGAATCACTTAATAAACACTTTATCGAGGCGCGATTGCTTTCTTTCGGTATCAACACTAACTAACTAACTAACTCGCTGCGATGCTCGTCGCCTATTTATACTCGCACGTCTTGTAGTTCTAGAAAACTCGAAGTTCTGGTGGATGCGCTGGGTTTTTCTAGATGCTACGTATTCCAGATTATTCTTGAAAAAACGGCGGAGGAGCCATAGTCGTATCATATGGGAATTTCACTGGGGGCACTAATTGAGCACATTAATGCAGCAGCTCGCGTAACATTGCCCCCTCCTTAAGAGACAGTTCCTCCTGGAACTAACTAGGGAACTGAAACGAGATGACTGTACCGGCAACTGGTTCCCTTGTTACATTTTCCAGTTGCATGGAAGTAACATGCGACCGTCTTCTCTGTTGGCTGTGTCTCCCGTGCTTGGCCGTAGACTAGTACCTGCACTTCGGTGTCTCGGAAGATTACTTCTACCATGTTACGGATTATTCGCCAATCTAAATGCCTACATTCAATCTTGGGCATGGCTAGCATAAGCACGTCCAATTCAAGCACATGCTCCCTCAAGCTTCGTAATGCTTCCCAGACATCCTCGTACGTTGATCTTTCGTCGAAGGTGTTTCTCGTCACTAGGTGGAAATTGTAGCGGGAGCCATCTTGCAGCTTCAGAGCTTTACCTGGTACTGGTAACTGGTTTTGAAAACGTCGGGCACCACTCTTCTTTATGAACAGAGATGCCAGTCCGCGTGCATCGGTTACGCTGGGGCAGGGATGTTTATTGCCAGTGAGTATTCCTCTGCAACGGTAAGCATGTCTTCTCGTCTCTCAGTGGTGACGCCGAATCTTGCTTTTCCGGTACCACCATAAGCACCCATGAACTCTACAAAAGCAGGATCGGCTACTTCCTGAAGCTGGTTGACTTCCTCGTCGTGGTCACCCTCGAATGGCGCTAATCGGTTACGGTGTACCACCTTTGGCTTTCCGTTTGGGATTTTGCTGATACGATAGATGACATCGTTGATTCGTTTCTTCACGAGGTACGGACCGTCCCAAGCTTTCTGCAACTTTGGAGAAAAACCCTTTTGTCTTCTTGGGTTATGCAGCCAGACTTTGTCTCCTTCGTGGAAACCTCCTTCTGTAGCTTTTCTTCATCCTATCGCTAGCGATCTGGATATTCGATCGAACCAGCTCGTGTACGTCGTCCATTCTTTTTCTCAGCTGGGTCACGTAATCTTCACCAGCTATGTCTTCTCCGGTCGGCATCCAAATTCAAAGTCGCAGGTTAATCTCATTTCGCGTCCGAACAGAACTTTTGCTGGTGTTTGGCCGGTAGACTCATTGATGGCGGATCTGTAGGCCATCGCAAATAGCGAGAGATATTGGTCCCAATCTCGCTGATGGTTAGATACTACTTTAGACAGGTATTTGCCAAGAGTTCTGTTCATTCGCTCTACCATTCCGTCCGACTGTGGATGCAAAGCCGTAGTTCTCGTTTTCTTCATGCCGAGCTTTTAACAAACTTCCTGGAACAGCTGGCTTTCGAAGTTTCTGCCCTGGTCGCTGTGTATTTCCAGGGGCACTCCATATCGGCAAATGAACTCATTTAAAAGCACGTCGGCAACAGTTGCGGCTTCTTGGTTTGGAATGGCATACGCTTCTACCCATTTTGTGAAATAATCCATCACCACCAAAATGTATCTGCTGCCATTTGCTGTCGGTGGAAACGGTCCGGCAATGTTCAGGGCAATGCGTTCAAAAGGGCTTCCGACATTGTACTGCTTCATAGGAGCCTTTCTTCTTCCTTGTGGTCCATTGGTCGTAGCACAGGTAGTGCACTTCTTACACCAGTCCTTCTCGCACTTTCTGGAGGGTCTTCTTCACACCTAGATGTCCTCCTGACGGACTGTCGTGTAATTTCCGCAGTACTGCTGCTACCCATGTTCTTGGAATCACCAACTGTCTTCTACTTTCGGAACCTTCATCGTTCTCGATTACTCGCTGTAGCAAACCGTTTTCCAGAACCAGCGAGTCCCACTGGGCCCAATACGATTTCATCGTTGGCGAGTACCTTGAAATCTCCAAGTAGGTCGACAGTTTTCCTTTTTCCAATGTTGTCGGATTTTCTTCAAGTCGGGATCGTTCTCTTGTTCCTCTTCCAACTTTTCCGGTGTCCATTCGTCGCTGGTCACCGTGGTTCTTCGAATGGCAGCTTCCTTAGCTTCTGTTTTGGTGCAGTGAGAGCACTCTGCTGGGCATGGTCTTCTAGACAGTGAGTCTTTGTTTGTAGCAGTTCTTGATTAAAGTTCATATTTTTTAAGAAACCTCGTATAATACTAAAAAAAATTGATATTTGATAATTGTATTTCTAGATTTTAGAGGAATAAGTTCTTTTCCTAAAATTGATAATAAAAAAGTTTCCCATATGGTGCGAACTTAAGTGGACACAGTGTATATTTTGAATTTCATTGTCCAAACTATTGGTCATTTTTATTGACAAAGTAGTACTTTTCTGTGTCTGTTAATACTTCTCAAGTCAATATTTAAGAATATCTCATTTTTATCGATTAAAAAATTATAGATGATAAAAACATTTAAGAGATATAAGGTGAATTTGCCAAACCCAAAAGCACACACATAATTTTGTTGGAGACTGCAAATACTTCTTCGCTGTTCCCTGTTTTTAAAGCTCTTACACATCATTTAACAACATTAGCGACAAGCAATTTTTTAGAACTTTCCGAAAGGTATATCGACTAAACTTTTATATTACAGACAAAGACGTGTCTGCGGGAGTTGAGGGAATTAGTGCTCTAACAATAATCGGAATTTTTATTGCCCGTATCACGGTATTTATTATGTTAGTTAACATTACATTAATTTGATTACAAGGCATGAGTATTGAAAGAGAAAAAAATTCCCTATCTCAAGTTAATTTACCGTAATTATCTCTCTTCACAAGATTTATTTCAAATTTCAATTTATTGTCATTTAAAGCACCTGGCTAAATTCTTACTTGTCACATTTTTCTAGCCCAGCTATTTGTTTGGAAAATTCATTCAGTAATTTCGCAACATTACATTATTATCAGCGTAAAAGACATTTAGACTAATGGAAATAATAAACAATTTTTTAAATTATCAAATTTCCAAACTCCTCAGAATACAATAAAATTTATTCAATCTCTATGGTGGCGTATACTATGCAAGCTTCGTATTCTCTGCTAATATAACACGCCCTACGTGTCAACGATGCTCATGTTTTTCCACTAAAAGTAAATTGCGTATTTTTTGTTTTTTTTTGCGAATATTTGCGTTAGATTTCAATAAAAGGTCTTTGAGCATGGAGGAAACGTGATTTTCACAATAACGCAATTAACAGATTATTTTTTTAGGGGATTCATACACTGTTTTTCTTGAAAACTCACATTATGATCCCTAAGTACAATTGTAGAAACTTTACGTACTGCTACGAAAAAGCAGATGAACTAGCAAAGAGAGTAATGTATAATGTAATAACTAAAACCTAAAAATCAAGAAGATTGGACAATTGGAAAAGATGTAGTAAGACTAAGACAATCAAAAATACTCCTGGGAAACTATAACCAAGTGAGATCAACAGAATGCTTAGTCCAGGGTAAAACTGCAGTTTTCGCAGATATCCTAACAGAAGGTACATTTTGGGGAATGGAACTAAAAACCGTACTCGTATACTTGCGGAATTACATAATTTCAAAGTATAATACTTGGCAGACTTTAGAAACTGAAGCCCTGCGATATCCTGCAACAACTCTTAGCGCAGTTTTACTTTGACTTATGCATTCATTTGATCTCGGTAAGTTGTCCAAGCTCTATTAGATCTTTCCAATGGTCAGATCTTCCCTGTTTTTCGGCTTTACCTATTTCTTTCAATATTTTATTGGTATAGAACTAAAAATCCTACTCGTGTACTTGCGGAATTACATAATTTCAGAGCACAATACTTGGCAGACTTTTAAAACAGGAAGACTTAACTAAACTGAAGCCTTTCGATACCCTAAAATTCCTTCAAGGAATAAGAATAAAGGAACTACTGGTCACTGAAACTTTCATTGATAACTGAGTGAGCCACAATAGATCTCAGTGAATGTTGACCACAAAAAACGTACAATATAATTACAATGTAATGGAATTCCCGATAAGATGGAGAAGACTAAACTTATTTTCCATTTACTAACGTAAATACCAGTTTTATTGTTGTTGTGTATGAAATGCATGTCAGAAAATATCCGCTACGCCTTTGGTACCCTTTAATCGTGAACAAAAAATCAATTGACGACCAAAGTGAATTATAACGTAGCATTAGAAACTTTTACCATTGAATAAATTTTCAATTTCTGAGTAGATATATTAGGGGGATTAGACAACCCTTTCCAAAAACGAACTTTAAAACAGTGCTAACGTAAATCATGTTAAAAGTTTAGAACACGTTCACAATATTTCTTATGAGCTTTATCTGCCGGTTTCCGAAAAATATGTTTCATTAGATTAGTAGATTTTACACCTCTTGTAAGCAATTAGATAAATTAACTGTAATTTGCTCGGAGTTCCTGTAGTTTGTCAGACTAAGATACAAAAAATATAATTTTGTTGAATTGGACGAAATTTCACAATATTATAATCAATTTAAAAAAAATGGATGACTGTAATCCATATTTTGTTTCAACCAATAACCTGCGGCTTTGGATGTTCTCTGATTTATCACACTTTTTATTTTGAACATGGGACTGTGCAAAAAAATCAAGATACTAAACGATACACCAGCGACTCGAACAATTACCACGGCAATTTTGTCTTCCGCTTCACTTCCTGTCATATCTCGCCTTGATGACAAAAGTTTGTTGGATGTTTATTCATTGCTCAACAGTCCACTCCACGTTATAATATTACCAGTTAAAAAAATGCTGACACTGTTTTAAAAAATGTATAAGATAAGTAGCCATTATTACCAATTTTAGCAGCTTTGATTACCAAAACAAAAGCTTCTTCGCGCATACGACTACAACTTCCAGACTTTTAGTTAAAATAATACCCTTTTTGGTGTGCGTCATCGATTGTGACGTATAACCGGGTTTTCGGCATGTCGTTTATTTTATTTGCTATTTTGACATATAGCTAACCTCAAATTTGATAAATAAGATCATCAGGATTGTATTTAGCCAAATTCGGAATGGCTATACAATTAATAATGACCAGCTTCTTTTTTTAACTGAAAATACTTGAGAAATTTCAAAATACTGATGTTTTTCCGTGTATTTATGCATATTTTTGTATTATTAATATAAATAGAACAATAAGATTAATATTCACTTTTCATAAATAATAATTGACCGTAAACAACAAAGTACAGACCTGTCAAGAACTGTCAGTGTGACAGTAGAAAAAGACGTAAGACTTATTGCCGCTACGAAAGTAACGCCTTCAAAGTATTTTAAACTCTCGATTGATAGGTTGAGCTTGAGCGTAATCTAAACATCAACCAATCAAATTTTTGTTAGTCAAAGATTAGGGTTAACGTTTGTAATACATTTAAACGGTTCATTGTTGTGATATTTCGATTAGGATTAATCACAGACCTGCCTTTTTTTCCATTTCTTTCTACGTAATGTGTTAGAAAGACATTAACAATCGATGACGCACACCAAGAAGGGTATTATGTCAACCATATGTATGTTTGCTTGTTTGTAATGCAACCTTTATACTTGATTTTTACGGACTTTAAACGCTCAGATTAATTTGAAATGCTGCACACTTGTCAAGAACCGATGACAATACAATATAGCACCAAAAAATACAACATAGTAATAAAATATAGGGTGTTCCATATATAATGCAACCTTTAAACTTGATTTTTATTCACTTTAAACTCTCAGTGACAATGACTAAGAATTATTTTTGACTTTTTAATTTGATTACCTATAAAACGTGTTTTTAGTTTTTTTTTAAACTATAATTTGTTTTGAATCAGTTTCGTTGCTATGTGGAAACCATACAGAGTATTACTACCCAAAGAGAAAGTGCAGGTGGGAAGTTATAAGTTAGCCACTCTATTTTCAAGCTTGTTGGCGAGATATGTAGTATTCAAACATCCTGAATACACTTTATTATCAAGTGAAAATCACCTAGTTTCCTAATTAATTTGAATGTAAAACCTATTTTACCGAATTAATATAGTTACATCTAAATTTCAAAATAGTTGGCACGTCACAAGTTTCGAGTATTGTCACAAATTGCTTAACTGCTAGATTAAATCAAACTTCTCACTTTTTATATTATACGTAGGTACCAAATGAATAAATGCATTTTATATGATAAAATAGCTTGGAAACACAATATTAACATGTTTAATAATAAATTTGAATTTGTTTGAAAGCTGAATCTTTCCCAAGTCGGTAATTTGATGTTTCTAAATCAACCCAAAGATAATAAAAATTCAATTATGCTCCTCCCTTTCGGGGATAATATTTCAGGAAAAAATGGGCGAAGAAAAACTTTTTGTGCATTACCTCATTGAATTTATAACTAATAACTTCTTTATAAACTTTTTTTACTAGAAAATGAGAATGTTGATTAACGCAATATGATATATTTTTTTATAGTGTTTAAATCGGAATACTTACAAACAACTAAATGTGTTAAATGTGAAGTAGAAGATAAAATTTAATAAGCACGAATCTCAAACTTGGCAAAAAAAAGGCGGTGCCTCATTTTACGCCCTCTTACACGATAATAAAGAAAAGATCCCCAAAATTAAGCTTCGTTTTAGAAGTATAAACCTGATTTAAGACAGTGAAGATTTTATACTCTTATTTATTCTTGGAGTGGTTATTACCAATGATACGTTCTCACATCGTCATGTATGCAGGATTTTTGAGATTTTATGACTGTTTCTTGCAATAAGGTGATTCGGTTGTTTCTTTTAGACTTGACTGACATGAAAACAAAAATTATTCCATACTCGGCCTATTTCTGCTACTGTGAGTAATCATCAACACCGGGAGGTCTCTACTATTCATAACTGGAAATGTTGCCAAACCCACTAGTGTTCCAACCAGTGGTAGGAGTAGGGTTCTTCATCGAGCTCAACATCCATGGACTCGGGACCATCTCAGGACCTTGGTTTTACGTCGAAAGATGTATATCTCGTGCTCATTGGCCTCTCTGCCAGCTGTGACATACTACATACATCAGTAGTCTAATTTACTATTTGTTGAATGTATTTTATCACTATGCAATTTGCTTTAAAATTAAGATAGATAAACAATCCAGAAAGGCAAAAGCTTTATTTTCACTATTCGTTGTGTTGACTAACTGTATGGCTCAATAAATTATAGGTATAGTGGATGTAATATTTTTAATGCAGCTATCTAATCGTATATCCCCTTTAAGTTATATTGCAGACCATGGCGGTAACGTATCGAATTACAGTCGAACAAAGAAGTTGACAACTTTAAATTTGCATAATATCTATTACGGGCATTACGGCAAGTATACCTATGTGAATTAACTTAAAGAATGCCTCCGTGTCGAAATGTAATCAGAGTGCTGTGGATAATGTTGTATTTCCCAGTGATCAATTCATTATAAATTCAGTTAATATGATTTTAAAAAAGGTTTAAAAAAAGACGCATCACTAATATATTTAGTGTAAGATATTTTTTATATTAAAATTAGTAGTTCCGTCCAACAACATTTAAAGTAAAAGCGTAGGTACGCCTCTGTAGCTAAGGAAACACGACATAGCAAAGTCTTCACGACTTAGAGCGAGGCAATCCCGGTAGCATAACACTCTCTGCCGGTGCCAATATTACAGCTCGACACTTTTCCGTTTCCAACGCCTCTTTCTGTGTTTCTGTATTTCTTGCGTTATTCAGACACTAACACTTCTTTCCTGGTATTGCTATTGCACTCTTACCATTACCTTTTCTACTCCTTTAGCTCCGTTTTCGTGAATAATTTTACCGACCGACCGTTAAAAAAGTTTAAATTTATTTAGCGTCTAGCAGTCGTGTTAACATAACCGGTGCAACGGTTTCCCAGAAAATGTTTCACATCCAATGCTTTAATGCACATAAAATGTAAATAAACTGTTTGTACGGTATTCTGAAACGTTTGTAAATAAGTGGTGTAGACTCATATACACGTAACCGGAATGTTTTCATAAAAATATAATCACTAGACAAAATGTGGAGAAGCGGTTATGGTTGATGTACCTACTCATACTCATACTCCTCATACTCATACATAAATATCAGCGAGCTGGAATTACGGACGAGGAAATAACTGGATAGGCATAGAAAACCGCACAATTAAAATTAATATGATCAAAATGAAAGAGTTCATCGTTAGGATGGATTATCAAAAGTGCCACAAATATTTAATGTTCATCTCCGTTGTAAATACTAAAAAGATATTGAACAAAAATGCTACAAAATTTTAACAGTTCCATTAAATATTGACAATTACAACAAAGAACTAAATATCATAAAACAAATAGCAGTTAATAACAATCATGATCCAAATTTAATAGACAATATTATAAATAAGGTACTAGAACATACTGTAGAACAAGTATTTCTTTCTGATAAAAACAAAAATAATAAATTTAAAAGTTTATCATGCTTTGGAATACCATCTTTAAAAATCAAATCATTTTTAGAAACTTTAGACTTGAATATTTGCTTCAAAACCGATTACAATTTATCCAAATTCATTAAAAACAACAAATCTAAATCTTCTAAATTAAACAGATCTGGAGTTTATCAATAAAATGCGTGACAACTGTAATAAAATTTATATAAGTAGAACTTTTAGGAATTTTAAAAATAGAATTTCATAACACCAAAAATCAGATTCCAAATCAGATTCCAACTACTCAAACCATTTATTAACAAACCAACACACTTTCGATTCAAATTTTGAAATTTTACATATAGAGCCTAAATCCCTCAAATTAAATATTTTAGAAGCTCTTGAGATGAATAAAAACAAATATTCAGATAATCTTCTTAACGACCAAATAGATATCAACTATTCTCTTATTAAACCTTTTTACCTAGAAAGGTTCCGGTAAGATTGTTGTGAACGAATTTCCAGGTAAACTTGTTAAATACTTTAGTTAATCCAATATGTTGACACTATTTTTATTTCCAAGTAAATAGATAATAATATTTTTGTCAATATCCCTAAAATTCAGTATTAAGGCAATGTATAATTTGAAAAATTTCATTATACCTCCACTCGTTTGAGAAAGCTACTGTGTTAGCGAAACGCGTCACAACTTTAAGTTCAATATCATCCTTGAGTATTATAAATAATCAAGGATATAATGTAGATTTTAACGAATTAAACTGTTTTATTTCATCATTTTGTTACAAAATCATTTTTATACAAAATAATTCATATTGATTTGTGTACATTTAATTTTCTATATTTATCTAGTTAGTTTGACAAGGTAGCGACTTATTTTCTCGTGCAGTAACTCCAAATGCAACACTGCCATCGATTACTTTCAAATTTCGAATAATTAAGGCAATTAAGTTGTTTTTGACAGTCATTGAAAGCAGACAATTGAAAAAAGTTTCTGTGCACGTCACTGAATTATCAAACTATCCTCGTATCTTATATGTATATGAGGAGATAGATGGTCTTTTTGGCCGGTTTAACTCGAAATAAATCACTCAAGCCTAAGTTTCCATCGGCTTAAGCATCCACTTTAGATCTGTTTTGACTTACAGATCATGGATATTTTAACAATAGAAAATATTATACAGATTGCTACAACCCATTCACAAAACAATTGTTTGAAATATATATTCATTTTCAAGGACTGATAATTATGTATAAAGGTCAAACATAGCAGATATATTGAATACTTGCTTCTAATTGAGGTTAGTGGTGAAATATTTGTTAGAAATTAGTAGGTAATGAAATTAATATACAGATCGCGAAAAGTCTATTCGAGCCATACGATTTACACAAGTACGACAAGGAAAATATGGAGAAAACTACTTGAAAGGGAGAGAAGAATAATTGTGCGCAGTCAGCTGTTGTCAAATGTATTTATCTGTAAAAGTGATTCCCAATTTTGGTCGGCAACAATACCAATAATTGTTAAATCGAAAGCAGTGTATAAACTTTATTTATTGCAGATTGTAATTTGTCCAAATTTTCTCATGAACTATATTATTTCATTCTTAGGTACACGGTACACTTTAATTTAAAAAAATTAAAACGATATTTTAGAGGACATTTTGTAGTGAAGTGATACATTGGGATTATTTCTGGAAAGAGAAAAAAATAAGCCTAGGTTGTCGTTTTAAAAAATTCAAGATGGCGGCGCTAAACGCTGACGTCAAAAACATTTGACATTTGCTCTTAAATATGCAGAATAGATTCTCATTCATTGTCCTAGAATATCATAACTTTTCCTTCATCCGTTTCAAAGATAATCCCTTGGTGCGAGACTTTTCAGCAACGCTGTATATTAAACCGTTGAGTGAAATTTTTTCACTCGACGATTAAACTCATTCTAAAGTGACGCCTTGATTTCAGTTGGTAGTGGTTGTGTTGGTAGTTATGTACTTTTCTTTCAAAAGGCAGTTTATATCGTGAATTAACAACTGTTTTCATTTCAACAGAAAACTTTGTCAGTTACTGGTTAAATATATTTGTGTAACTGGAAATGATAGCAACATGATTGCTTTTGTCATTTTTAGCATTATTAAATTTGAATAAATAAATTTGAAATAAATGTAATAAGTTTTGATATAAGCGTAATAAGGGGACTTTCCCTGTTTGTTGTTTTTTAATGGAAGTTAAAGGTTTAACTCACGTATAGTAGTGAGTTTTGTTAAAAATATTTATCCTATCAATTTGTGAGGATGTATTTTTTTATAATTTCAGCCATGGAAATGATAATAAACATTTTCGAAAGCTTGGATTAGTGAGAAAGACTCTTTTTTATTTATTTTTTTTTATATTTGAATAGAAACCGCATCAGCCATGTAGGCTATTAGCGGCCAGAGTTGTTAACAATCCATTGATTAACATTCACAATTGATGCAAAAATTTCAAACGCTTTTAATAGTTTAAAATGTTTGCACTCGTACATAAACGGAACATTAAATTTAAACTGTTAGGTACATGCAGGTACCCTACTATTATGTTCTTAATGGTTAATTGTTTTTCATATTTGTCACGTTCTGGTAGTGGACCCTTGGAGATTAAATGCTCTTGGGTAAGCCTAGTCTAACTCTTGTTTGGGTTAATAGAAAGAAGTGACTACAAAGGCTGTTATTCCATGCTGCATAATTTGGTTCAACTTCTTACAAGTTTGAAGACTTCTGCTTCAAATCTAACGTCCTTTGATACGCAACTCATTTTTGAACGCCCTGTGAATTATAGCTCAAACCGCCACTCGGTATACTGTGTCCACTTAATTTCGCACCATATGGGAAACTTTTTTATTATCAATTTTAGGAAAAAAACTTATTCCCTATAAAAAGTTCTGCATGCTCTAAAATCTAAAATACAATTATCAGATATCATTTTTTTCAGTATTATACGAGGTTTCTCAAAAAATATGAACTTTACTCAAGAGTAAAGTACCTTTAAATTTCTCAATATCGAGAAATAGTATTGAAAAAAGTTGATCGGAACTGAAAACTACGTTCAAATATGCAATTGCATCCATTTACATTGAAAAAATAGGTTTTTGTGCTTGTTTAATATTGTTTCTATTTTCTTAATAACGCTATCATATTTGCGTAAAATTCTAACGTGTTCTGAAAGTTACTGTCAAACATTTGTAGCTATCAAACATTCATTAGTTTGTCAGAGCTACATTACACGTAACTACAGTAAAATTTGCATTGTTATTTTGTATCTAGAAATACCTACATTTTTTTCAGATAAATAGATAAAATCGTATATTTGAACGTGATTTTCAATTCTGATCAACGTTTATTTATAATATTTTTCGATATTGTCAAATTTAAAGGTACTTTATTCTTGAGTAAAGTTCATATTTTTCGAGAAACCTCGTATAATACTGAAAAAAATTGGTATCTGATCATTGTATTTTAGATTTTAGAATATACAGAATTTTTTATGAAGAATAAGTTTTTCTCCTAAAATTGATAATAAAACAGTTTCCCATATGATGCGAACTTAAATGGACACAGAGTATATATTTTTAATAATTCCAGTTTAACCAGACACTGCAACAAATGTTTCTAATATATTTTTTTACATCAATCAACCGCTATTTTCAATAATATCGTGGTCACTACCAACCGTATTTTTGTATCCACTGTAGATTTTATAGATCACTTTGAAATAATGCTTTCTGTCAATGGAATATCATTCAGCTTTGATCAATTATCAAACGGCCGCTAAAGCACTTTGTGAAAGCAAGTGTTAAACCAGATAAAATCCATTTGCAACTAGACACGACCGAAGGGACCCCAGTTGACCCAGTTAAATTACAAAATTCATAATTATCGCATTGACAGCGTAAATGAATAACCGATAGGATATAAAGGAGCGTAAGTCGGACACAAGCACTGATACAGGTCAACTTAAAAGTTCTTATCTATATTTTTATTGATTTGAATTTTATCGTTTATTAATTTTTATAAAATGTCTTAGACCCCTTATTCTATTCAGCTCCTTTGCAAAGTCTCAGATACAAGTACTTTCCTTAGGCTTAACTCAGACGGACCACAGCGACGCGACTAGTATGTGTTTTTGTTGTCATCTGTCGTTCAAGACGACTGCAACTAACGACAATGGTGTTAGGTAGTGTTCATCAGTTTCAGTATGGAGAAACGAGGAGTGGTCAGTTGTCGCATTGCGAAGACGGTCTGTCGTCCATGTGCTTTGCATTGAACCACCAACAACGACAATTTTGTGGGTGATACCGTCCACAGGTAGCGACCGTCGCTGAGATCAACTACAAGAAGTCGTTCGTCTGAGTACTCTTTTAATTATATTGCATTTTTAATGTAACCACAACCTCCGCCCACCAATTATGAAGTTGTTGTGACGCGTCGCTGTGGTCCGTCTGAGCCTAAGTCCCATACAATGAAGAAATGTTAGTATATATACGCAGGCCTCAGCTTAGTCAAGTCTATCCTCTTTATTCAGTAGTCTCCCAGGTATTGTGCTATGGGATGTTGTAGTGCCATGCATTCCGCGACTATGCGAATTATCTTTGGTTTTCTCCTTGTTGTGTATTCATTATTCTCTTTGTTAACTATTAAGCCGCAACTTTTTACTTCAACCAACGTTCCGGTAGCGTTCCAGCTAACATGAGTTATTTTTTAAATTCTGGTCCCTATCTGACTAATAAAAAAATTCAAATTCAACAACTAGACAATGAAGTTTAAGACTGCAATAAATTTTATTGTCAAAATTTAATACCATGGAAAGTAGTCTTGGAAAAACATTAACAAACGCCGTTTATTTATAATATTTAGTCCTCAAAACTGACAATATTTACAGTAGCCACGTTTACTTGTTGTAAAACTGAGAATGATTTGATTTAATATTAAATCCAATACCTCGCTCCTGCATAGGAAAGTTTAAAACTATTAGAAGGATGAAGCACTTCCATCTACCATCAAGAGATATGGATAAGTTAACAGCTGATTCAATACTGGGATTTTGACACAGCTTTGTGTTTGCTAAATGTGTATAGAATGGCGCTTGAAATTCAACCCTGTTTCGATCACGATTCTACCATTTGCATGTAAATTATATTTTGATACAGCTTTATGCCCTTTTTACGACCCCTAATGCTCATCTTACATTTCAATTTAACCGAAATATAAAATTTAAAACGTCGTTGTTGTATAATCGTTATGTATTCTGTAGCGATTTATAGAAAATGGTAATTTTCAACTTTTCACAAAGAAAGAACTACCCATTCCGGCCTTAATAATATTCATCAGCAATGGTAATGGTAATATAGCTCCCGCCAGGTAGTAGATTAGATATCAATTTAAGATGCCTCCCAATAATAGGTAATTTAGTTCCTGGCCTCGAAAAGCTCATTTGTAATCCCTTTTTATTTTATGGAGAGAGATATGAACTGTATTGATACTATTGCATGATCTAAAGGCCGAAGTGTTTCAACAATGTTTTTATCGTAAACATAGAATTTTTATAAATCTAACTACGAATCTCACTTTAATGTATAGTTGTACTTCAGTTATGTTTCAAATTGTGCTTGCTCATTTACTTTCCTTTAAAGTTTTGTTGAATTCTCCCCATTCCAATGCATTCACCTTAAAATATTTTCATTGTTTTGTTTCCTGCCCTTCAGCTCGGAATGAATCTTTTGAATTCCCGGGCCTTACAACCTTTAGGTTTTCTTCAGATGCTCCGTGCACTATCGCTTTAGAAACCTAATATTTAGCCTCTGTGTGTACTGGTATTTTGACCTATTTTCTTTTTTCTACCGTCTTCCATGTAGATCACATGAGTAGCTAGGGAATAAAGGTTCCACCCCCGCATACAGAGGTGAGATCTAAATACGACGGGGTGTGATTTGGTGCCCCAAAGGAACAATTAACGACACTGTCACCCTGAGCCACCCAGCACTCGTCACGGTTTCTCACGACTTGACTAAGAGTTATGTTTATCGACCTCCCGGTCTGAGCTGTACTCAGTCTCACATATCCCTCCCCGTCCGGGTAGGGCTTGGGGAGGAACAGCTTCTCGGCCCCCCACCAACAGCGAGGTCCCACAGGTTCATGGGGGCACATGCTTGCCTGTGAGACTCTTGTCTTTGGCTTGGCGATATATATTCCTGCTCTTACGCTTTCCTCGGTATTAAATAAACAAAGTATTGCGCATGTAGCATTACCAGCGTGAAATAAGAGAAACGTCATGTTCATAATAAAAAATACCAGAAATCTTAAATTCCAATTGATCTAAAAAAATTTAAATTCGAACCAACAACTTCCACGTAAGTTTATGTTATACGATAGCAAACAAGGCCAGCAAATTATATACGGCGGCTCTGTAGCAGAATAGCGTCAGTCAAAATAGCGCTAGGTTGAAACAGCGGCGGACAAAATAGCGCTGGACAAAAACAGCGCAGGACAAAATGGCACTGCAACTAAATAACGCCGGTTGAAATATCCTTAGAAAATTAACTATTAAAATATGAGAAACTATAGTAATTAACTTTTTCTAGTGTAAATGTATGTGTAAATGAATCTACCTTTAATGATATTCTAGTTGTCTACACTTTGATCTGTATCAGCTCGCCGGGAAGCGATATGTGTAGAAGTATGATGGAAAATATTGATTCTCGGTCTTATTGGTTTCCCGTTCCTTATTTTCTGATATTGTTATATACAGTTACACTTTGATTTCTGTCAACTGGTCGGGTAGCGATGTTGAATTGACTTATGAAAACTATTGTTATGACTATTATTTATGAAAAATATTTCACTCCTAATTATGCTAATTCAGCACTATAGTCTATTGTTAAGAAAGAGGTAGTAGTAAAATAATGAAGCATAATTATTGTTCTGCGGCGCTATTTTGTCTTGCGCTGTTTTTGTCCAGCGCTATTTTGTCCTGCGCTGTTTTTGCTCAGCGCTATTTTGTCTTGTGCTGTTTTTTTAGCGCTATTTTATCTTGCCGTATTTTTGTCCAGCGCTATTTTGTCCAACGCTGTTTTGTTCAGCGCTATTTTGTCCTTCGCTGTTTTTGTTCAGCACTATTTTTGTTCAGCGCTATTTTGTCTTGCCGTATTTTTGTTCAGCGCTATTTTGTCCTGCGCTGTTTTTGTTCAGCGCTATTTTGACTGACGTTATACTGGTACAGAGCCATATACAACAAATTTCGCTTCTCTCATCTATCGAAATATACCTAAATGTGACATTGACAGTTCTAGTTCACATATCGATTATCAAAATATTGACATGAGACATAAGACACTCAATAATAATAAATATTCGCGACTCAAAAATAGTCAACATCTCTATTATGTTATTTTATTATAAAAAATTAATAATGATATCGCAATTTGAGGACGAACATCAAAACTAATGTTATAATATAATAAATAGTACGGTTGCTTATGTGTCTATGAGTTAAATACAACGCATTCATCTGTTAATTGGAAATGTCCCACAGACAATATAATCAATTTAAACACACAGTTTGAAGTTATATTTACCTTAACTTAACATGTCAGTTAATGAAATCTAATGTTGATTTCAGATTTAAAAACTATTGTTGTAAATAATGAAAAATAATTTCAACTCTTATTTTGGTTAATAATTTTTAATTTTAGTTTTTGTATTTTAATTCATTTCACTACCATTCAGTAATACCCTTGTAAAAAAACTGAATTATAAAAGCAAAAAATATTCTTATAAGAAATCTGAGAGCAAAATCAAAGCTAAGTCAATCCGCTTAAAAGTGATTAATATCCAAAGAAGGCTTGTTTGATGTTTCGTTAGTCAGTTTCAACGTGTCAGTCAAAGAAATGTTTTTATTACCATTCTGAGCCCAAAATCCTGAGGCGCTAGTTCAGGTATCCGTCTATTCGTCAGATAAAAGAAGTAATATTGTGCTTGAAGTCTGACAAAAAATATCTGTCTGTAATTTGATTGGATGAACTCAACCTCGTATTATAACCATTTATCATCAAGCTTAGCGAATTTTTATATTAAATGAAATGCAGTTAACTGTTTTAAATCAATTATGAGAACTTCAATTGATGAAATAAAACTTTTAGAACTTTAAAAATTTTTACTCAATCATATCGGCCAACATCTGATTAAACACGTTTCATTTTAATCAATAAAGAAAGGAAAAAACAAAAGTTTAACAAGAAATATAAAATTGAAGATGAGATGGGTTATACAGGGTGGCCCTTAAGTAATTGTACATAGAAGTACAGTACAATCTTCAATACAAAATATTGCGATTTAAACCAACTAGCCTCAATAAAATGTTGATATTAAGAGAGATACAGGGTGCTGAACATGAAATTTTAGTTTTCATTTTTTACAATAACTTTAACGCTTTTTGACGTATATGCACAAAAAGTTGAGGTTGGAGGTTTTTTGATATGAGAAATCATAATTTTGTACCTTTTTTGATGTATTTTGTAGATGGCGCCACATAGGCCACGTATGTGGCATAACTGTACACCGAGAAAAACAAGCCAAGTGAACTGGTTTAATAGAGAAATT
>CAJUYI010000001.1:622422-634156 GCA_910591695.1 Galerucella pusilla | reverse complement strand
TAGGGGGGGAGCCGAAGCACTATTATATTTTGTTTTTTGGCCATTTCGTCAACAACATATTTTTGAAACCGATGTTTATGGGTGTTTACAATTGATAGCAACTCCTTTTTAACCATATTGTCCTCAAATTGTATTTGTTTCTCCACAAGCCACTCGATAATTTTTGCTTTTCGCCAAGCAGTTGTAGGCATCTTCTCCAATCTTCTGGAGTGATACGGAGCGTTATCTAACACAATGACGGAGCCAGGTGGAATCAGCTCTATCATTTGTTCGAAATACTCCTCAAAAACATCAGCATTCATATCCTCGTGGTAATCGCCTGTACGAACTGATTGGAATGATAATAGTCCACCTTCTAAAAAGCCATTGGAGCTACCGATGTGAGTTATAATTAATCGTTTTCCTTTTCCAGAGGGCGGATTTATTCCTGTTGATAGACCGTCTAAAAATGCTTGCCGGTGAGAAGTCACATTTTTGTCTGTCCATATTTTTCCAACTGTGTAGCCTTCGTTCAGCCATGTTTCGTCCAAATGGAAAATTGTTTTGTTTTCATTGCGAGATTGTCTTATTTTTCTCAAATAATTACGTCTCCAACACACTATTTCATCTTTTTCGAGCAAATGAGACTTCCGACTATGTTTTTCCCATCTAAAATTCATTTCTTTTAGAACTTTCCATAGTTTATCTCTCTTGATTGCAGGAAAGTCTTCTTTTACTGCCCCTAAAACTCTATCCAAAGTAGGGATCTCCTTATTGAAATAGAATGAATGCACCTTTCGTCTTATGATGGCCTTTTCGTCCTCATCGATCGGTATTGTTCGCCTTCCTGGAGATGGTTTTGGTGGCGTCACGGTTCCTGTCTTTTCTTCCCGCATCAGCCTGTAGATGGTTGCTTTTCCAATACCTGTCATCTTTGAACAAAGTTCCACTGTAGAATCGATACTTATTGAACTTTTTTGATATCTAAGTGCATTAAATACATTAAGCACAATAATCTTTTCACTAATGCTTAGCGCTGATTTCGCAGCTCGCTTAACTGGAATAAATCCTGAAAGACTCTCCATTTTCAAAAATTACCCAAATGTGTGTCCTAGAATACTCGCATTAGGTTTGTTCGCTCTTAAAATGACTCACAGTTTTATACCAATAAGTAGAGGTACCTACCTACCTACCTACCTTTTTCGTAACAACCTGAAGTAACATTGTGTATTAATTGTTCCCGGAATTCTCGGCATAATTATTTTTACCTGTTAGGGTTCAAACTGGCACGTCAGGTAGGTGCGCCTATGGAATCGGCTGCTAAAAATGATTTATTACTATCAACCAATTTCAAATCGAGTATATATTTTTATTATTTTCTTTTTTTTTGTTAAAGATCATTTTTAAACGAGTTGTTACCTTCAACTATTTGTAACTTAACTTCAATTACCTCTCATCAATTCCAAGAAAATAAACTCCAAAGTGCTTGGAGCACTTTGAGTAAACATTAAAACTAATTAAAATTTATTAACAGCTCCGTAGTTTAAAATAATTAAAAATATGCTCCTCATTTTTTGTCCTACTAATTATGTCAGCCTAATAAAGTTATACCACAGTCGAAGTAATATCTTAATAGAGAACAAGTCAACAAAAATTATTTAAAGTAACAACTTTGCAACAAAAATTTATTTTACTAAAATCCAGCCCAGTGAACTTCGGAACAGTTTCTTTAAATTCTCCATCATAGACAAGTCTTTCTGTAGTAATTGTGATTCGAAAGGTTTGTGCACCTTCTTTTTCAAGTAAAAAATGTTTTTTTTTATGTTCCTACATGTTTAGAATAGACTCGCGAAACCTCTGTGTTGAATTTTAATTACAGCAATTTTGGCAAGAGCCCTTTGGTTAAAAATTCTATCTAATTAATATTAAGGCTGAAGGAGAGAGAAGAAGATAAGGGAACACTCTTTGACTGTAAGTAATGTGAAAAGGATACTGGAAATGGGAAAAACCATTACAAAAATGTTGGCAATAAGTCACAACTTCAATGTTAAATTTTCGCAACAGATTACTAGAGGAAAAGACTAACATAAATACATCAAAATAACTTAATAATTTTCACAGCATTTTCTAATAAATGTGTCTACAAAAGGAAGAAACAACAATGACATATATTTTCGGTATTTTAAATCACAGCAACTTCTCAAGTGATTTATTGATCATAATTCCAAAGTTTATATTTCATGACAGATGTCTACTATTTTATCTTTTATATACAATTCGCACGGTTCACTTTGCAACTATTTACTTCACTACTTAAATGACAATCTAGCACGCAAAATGCAGTCGCGTTACCCATTACCCATAATGTGTGTTAAAATCCATACCATAATTTATCCAGATAAAGGAAAGGAAATGGAAAAACGTGGCTCTGAAAATAGTAAGCAGAACAGGTTAATAATTAGGTTATTTATTGACCACCCACGAATTTAAGATATGTTAATCAACATATAGAAATAATGTTTTTGTTACTTATCATCAGCAATCTTTCTATTCAGAACGATGTACTTATGATATTACTTAGAAATAGATTAGAAAAAGCTGTGCCGTTAGATAAAAGCTATTTAATCAAGCTGAAAACCTCAAGGAAGTCATAAATTTAACAGGGTTAAACATCATTGACGATGAAATTATTATTTGTGAAACCAGTCGAGTAATATATGTTATATTTCTGTTGTGGAATTGAGTATGTATTGCTTTTATTCAATAACTATGGTGAGTGTGTATCAATTTATTGGCATTGGTTTTCAATAACTATGGAATTATTGTATTGTTTTTGTATTTATTTATTCACTGAGATCCAAAAGATCTATTGTGCCCCCTTACTTATACTTAGTTTCTGAGGAAAGTCTCAGAAACTAGTAGCTTCTAGTCCTATTTTCCGGAAGAATTTTACGATATCTGCAGTCTTCAACTTAGGTAAATGTTCCTCTTCTATCCAGTAATCTCCCAGGTGCTGTGCTCTAGGATTCTGGAGTGCTGTGCAGTTGGAAAGTATGTGGATGGAGGTTTCTTCTCCCATGTCACAAAAACTACGCTCTTCTTCCTCTACTATTTTGAGCTTTTTCAGTTGCCCATTCAGGCGACAGTGTCCCGTTAGGATCCCTGTTAAAACTCTTAGCGCAGTTTTACTTCTACTTATGCATTCATTCTCAACAGGTTGTAGTCACCCAACTCACCCAGAATAATCTTTGATTGTATTAGCCCAACTAGATCCAATGGTCAAATCTTCTCTTTTTCTCGGCTTCACCTACCTATTTCTTCCATACATTGGGGTTGATTCCGCAAAAGGGTTCAGGCCCCCAGAAATGTATTTCAGTCTCCCTTTTTGGTAGTTCATCTGCTATTTTATTTCCTTCTATCCCAGTGTGTCGTGGAATCCATAGTAAGGTGACTATATTGTTCTCGGCTAGTTTATTGAGTTTGTCTAGGCATTCCCACACCATTTTGGAACTGATTACACAAGAGCTCAGTGCTTTAATGGCTGCTTGACTATCCGACATTATGGAGTAATTAAACATACATATTAACAAAAATATACCTATGTCGCTAATTACTGGAGGCGTAGATGCGACTTGTTCATTAAATTATGTTGAGATATTTAAGAACACTTTTCAGTTACAATATTTTTTTGATAATAATCTTAGCCTAGATTCTTGTCCTAACCTAACCTAACCATTATGAAATATTGTCAAAAGTGTTTATGTCTAATTGCTGACTTAAATGGTCTTTGACCAAAATATCTCTGAATGTTCAATACGCTAACGATTAACTTAATATACAGGGTGTTATAAAACTATATAGAAACATATTATGTTTTATGGCTTTCCCCACTGACGTCAAGAGTTATCTGTTTTATTACAGATTAATATGTACATCATTTGTTGCTTCCGTTTATTTGGGCTTCAAGCACTTGTGCGTGACGCCTCAGTCGTCACGACTTTTGAGCAAAACGAACACGATTTTTTTAGGATCCTCAAAACCACTTGTCATGTGCCAATGAATTTCCTGTGTTGTTAGAAGGACAGTTTTCAATTATAATGTTGTTGATAATATAATTTTGCATATTTAGATATTTTTAGTAAGGTTTAAATCGTAACCGGCACAATCTTAACCTGAAATAAACGTCAAACCGGACAAACGTCAAATATTTAATGTCCGTGGCTTGAAGCTCTTAGTTTTCGGTATGTGCTTGAGGGGCAAGGGGAAGGTAAGACTAGGCGTCACGCCCGGTAATAAACGAACGGAATTCAGTCACTACGAGCTGCTACTAGCAGCCAAAATTGAATAATCGAAAGCACGTGTTATGTAGGTATACTTCATCCCAAGATATTTCGTTTTTACTTATATGCCAACTTGATTGATTCAAGACCAAAACTTAAAGCAGGTAGTCGTCAATACGATAACAATAGCACAGTATCGTACTAGTTTCTTCGAAAAGCGAAAAGAGAATGCCCAATAGGTAAGTATGATTATCTTACTTCTTTTATTTGAAACATTTTGATAACATCTGCCAATTAGACGAAATAAATCAAAGCCCAACCATGTATGTTTCAACAGTTCAATTTGTTCAATGAATAAAAGTCAAACATGTTTTTTAAAAATTTGCTGATTTTTTTTACAAAATAAATTCAATTCATGTTTGAGACTCCTCGTGAAAAAATGATATCTTCCAGAACATATTTTTTTTAGGTTTCCGAAGAAGAAAACATTTAGGTTAGTATCATCATTATTAAAAAAAGGAGTGGTATCATATTTATAGTTTAACAATTGTATGCGAATAGATATTCCAAACAGCATTAATTCACAATAAAGCACTAAATAATTCATGAATTCACACGAAATTACAGGGAAAGAGGTGAAATTAAAACAGACTTCAAGAGTTAATTTACATTGCTGTGAAAGGAAACCAACTTGGGTTAAATTTAAACCGATTTACTTTTATAAATTCTAACTTCCGTCCAAATTAGAAGGTGATCTTTGTTATTTTCACTACGTAAATAAATTTTTGGCTCGAACAAGGAAAGGCTTCTTTTTGTTAATTTTTTGGGAAATCAAACCACAATATTTTTTATATTTTCAATCCAACGTTTCGGTAGCGTTTCAGCTACCGTTATCAAGAATAATTAAGTTTTTAGAAATTCTGGTCCATATCTGACACTACGAAAAAATTCTACTACTAGACAATCAATAATATTTTAATATTTAATACAGATAGGTAGATACCAGAATTTTATAAAAACTTAATTATTCTTGATAACGGTAGCTTGAGCATACCGAAACGTTGAATTAGATATATGAAAAAGATCGTGATTTGATTTCCCAAAAAATTAACAAAAATAATAACTACAAGGAACATACAAATGATAAGGAAAGTGTTCCTTTAAAAAGATTTGTGGAATTGGAAATAATATTATTAAACTGGATTAACAAAAGTACGTACTAAAATGTTCATCAAGCACACAGTTCATGGTTTCATTGCAAAGATATTTTCATCATTTTCCGAAGCAGGGCATCAGTAAGTACATAGAAATATGCTTATAAATGTATTATGGTGTTATATCAACCGAAAGGATAGTGGAATTTCCGGTCAAACCACAAACTCATCACTAAAATTAATCGTTCAATGCTCAGCGGTGCTATTTACACAAAATACAGAGTGATCAAAATTCTTATCATCAAACGAAATAATTTTATATCAATTCAACGCTATGGCAGTCATATATCATGTTATCCACATTGGTTTAAAATGCTCTTTTTTTATTATTATCAAAGATAATATTTTTCCGTAATCCCATACTGTTATTTTGATTTAACGGTATTCAGATGACAATTGAAAAATTAATGTTTACAGCCTCCATCCGTTAAGAAATCCATTTTCCAAATTTGAAGACTACGTACTCATAGCATTGATTAAGAATGCTCATAAGCATCAAAAGGAAGTCCTTCTTTGGGAATGACAAAGACCCTGTTCTTTTTGTTTTCAGTATACCTTAATGTAACCAAAACTCTAGTCATGGTGCTTTCAAATTCATCCACAGTCAGCTTAACAAGCTCGTCGCGTCTAAAGGTAGGCAATGTTACTAAAACAATGGGTTTATTGTTCAAATGTTGGTTATTGGTTTTCTTCTTTGTCGGAATTATTCAACTCCCTGTAGTTTGTATCAATTTGCTACACATTACAATATACTCAGAGCACTAGCACTACCAATGTTTTACAACGAAAAACTGCGATTTATTTCAATGCTTAATCTTATCATGTACTTACACAATATAATTCCTCTTTAATGCGATTGAGTAGTTTTAGTCATTATAAGCTTTCCACGGTGAAACAATTAAGAAAAATACATTTTTAAATAGTAAAACTAATTATAAACCTAATATACATGTAATTTATAAGGTACAAACACCTGGGACTTCATACTTGCTTGAAACATAAATTCGTATCACTTGGGACACAAACTTCTAGTTAACTGGTAAATGATCGTTAGGCTAAAACTGAAATTAAAGGGCAATTAGAAGTAGTTTGAATTTGGATTGCTCTTTAATAAAATCTCCTCAAATTAAAACGGTTACGTAATGATATGTTACAACTAAAGTATACATTGATTTTAATGAATGATTAATTTCAGACTTATGTTTTTGGGATCCCACAGATTTTATACTTTAGTAAATACTATTTCATCCTAATCATTTCCATTTGGATTTATTCCTAAATAAAGTTCTTCTATCCTTTTGATTTTTTCATTAAGTAGTTGATGCTGATGGTTAAAATTGATTCTGTTTTCCCCCAACAGTTTTCTGAAAACTATTCCTATCTTTCTCGATAGATTGTGAAAAAATATCTGATAATATTTTCAAGCGAATTAGTGTGGATAACGGATAAAACCAATACTACAACTTTATTGACCATAAAAACTAAGATAAAGGAGTGTCAAGAATATTTTTCTATCTTAAGCGTTTTCACATCTCCAATCGATTATTTATGACAAATGTCGAACCCCCTTTCGTATATCAAATGAAAGGAAATACTCAGACATACTGCAAAGTAGATAAATAAAATTGTGCTAAATTGTTTTCCGCAGTTGAAATATTACTTTTACTTACACTTTGATAAGTTTTTTGATAGGTACAATAGTATAAAAGTTATCGAGAAAATCTATTTATGGATTGTATGAAAAGTTCGTGCAATGCAATGAGAAACAAATAAATTCTAAATAATATCAATCATGTTTACATTTCTTGTTCCATTGAATAGTGGGATATTTTTCTTTAATTTTCGAAGATTATTACATGAGAATGTCCGGTTCCATATGTTTCTTTCTGTGTTTTAGTTAATATAAAACATTTGAGGAAAATAGCAGGTAAAACGAAATGGGACAAAGTAAGGAACGAAGAAATTAGAAGCATAACTAATCAAAACCCAATAATATCGAATATTAAAAAGAAACAATTGAACTGGTTTGACCACCTAGTAAGAATGAAGCAAGATAGAATTGCGAGAAAAGTTATGGAAATGGGAATATCAAGAAAAAGGCAAAGAGGAAGACCCAGGAGGAAATGGATAGACCAGATTGAAGAAATTGAATATAAAAAAGGAAAAGGCATTAGCCAGGGACAGGAAAGAATGGAAAAAATGGTTACAGGAAGAACTCCAATCCGACGCCTGAGAAGGCATTAGGATAAGAGAAAGAAAGAAGAAAGAGAGTTAATATTAATTGTAGAATTTTTATGCTGTAAATACTTTGCCTGTCATAAACAATTATAAAAACTACATAGAGTTTCATTGCTTTCCGGGAAACAAATTATCAATAGAGACCAAACCAAATTACTCATTTTCTTCTGACCCTTTCTAATATGGGAACCAAAACTCCATGTACCCAATTTAAGAGTATTAATGGCAACAACATTTTTGTCGTGTTGTCCTGTTTTTAAAGTTTTATTTGCTGTTCCATAAATTTTCATTTTTAAAAAATATATTTTTCGTTGTACTAAAACTAAATGTTCTTATCCAATTTTATGAATTTCAATTACCAAAGACAACGAATTGAAAAAATATAGGAATGAAATTAAAGTCAACAAGCTTCGACATTATATGTGAAATGTTCTATGCAATAATTTATACCGAAATTACCTGAACCGTTATAGATTACACCAATAAGCCCAAATAAAGCAACTCAGGCGTCAGGAAACATTTACACTATCAGAGTGTTTGCAACCTAACGAAAGTCGTTCAGTAAACATTCTGTGCCTCCGCGCTGCTATTATTTTTGTTGGTCCCTCCTTTTGTTAGGGAGATAAGCTATGCTTCACCTACCTACAGTAATTAATAGAAACAGAATTAAAGCGATACCTATACGACTAAAGGATTAACGATTTATTTTATTGTTGAAAAACAGCTCCTTTGCTTTGATTACGCGTTTTATCGGATTGGAGTTATTTACAGTGTGGAAACCAATTATGGAATGAAATTCCTTATGTCATTATATTAAAAAATTTATAGAAAATGCCGAGACACGTCAACTTTTGAATTGAGTTGTGCGTTATGTAAACATAAATTTGAATGTACAGGGTGATTCACGCAAGTATGCCATAGTCGGTGTTTTTTTTTAATGAAACACCCTGTATATTTGCATATTTTTGAAATCCTCTTAATAAACCGATTCCAACAAACTAAATAATGTATGGTCAATTATGAATTATACAGGGTGAAATTTTAAAATTAATAATTTATTACACTTGAAATATTCGTACTTTTTAAAATTAGCTAAATATGGATTTATCAAAAATCTAAACTAATTATTAGACGTATTCGTATATTGAACAAAACCTGCTACGCCCATGAATTTTATCATAAATACCTAAAAATTGCCTAAAAACGCCAATAATTAGACAAAATCGGTAAATAATGTGGATTCTTTTTGTTTTCTATTCTGTCAGTTGTTGATGTGCTGACAGTTTATACTGAAAAAGTAAAATATTTGTCAAACACTCTTTCCTTGTTGACATAACAATGAAATATATAACTGAGACTCACCGAATTGGGATTTTAATAATGATCGGGTACGGGGATAACTGCAGAAGTCAAGTTGAAGTGGCGAACTTATTTAATCACAGGTATCCCGAATTGTCTAATATTTCACAAAGTACTGTGTCTAACATTCATGCACAATTCAGAGAACTTGGACATCTAAAATCATTGAAAAGAAAACCACACTTCGTTGAAGATGATGTGAAAGTGAATATTTTGTTAAGTGTCGAAGAGAATCCAACTTCAAGTACACGTCAAATTGCCCGTGAAAATAATGTTAGTCATACAACAGTTCTAAGATGTCTTCATGAAGAAAAACTTCCCTACAAATTAACTTTTGTGCAGGAGTTAACAGAAGACGATCCAGATCGTAGAATGGATTTCTGCGAAAGATTGATGAATAAGCTGAACAGAAATGAGATAGCTCTTGGTACCATTCTTTTTTCTGACGAATCAACATTCACATTGAATGGAGAGGTAAACCGACAGAACTGTAGATATTGGTCAGCTAATTGGATGCGTGAGACACATACTCAGTACCCTCAAAAGGTGAATGTTTGGGCCGGTATCATAGGCGACCATATTATTGATCCTATATTTATAGAAAATATTTAAATATGTTATTCCTGCATTGGCAAACTTCTATCCCAACGCAATAGATCCTAGCTTACCGAATGAAAATGTTTGGTTCCAGCAAAACGGGGCAACACCCCATTATGCTTTAATGGTAAGAACTTATTTAGATGAAATCTTCTCCAATAAATGGATTGGACGAAGAGGTACTATTTAGTGGCCAGCTAGATCGCCAGACCTTACGCCATTAGATTTTTTCTGTGGGGTTATCTCAAGAATAAAGTATATGCAGCACAACCAACTAGCATTGTAAACCTCAAAGACAGGATAACTACAGAAATACGGAATATTTCACCTCAAACTTTAAGCAAAGTTAAGGAGGAGTTCTATAGGAGACTGTGCTATTGCCAAGGACAACACGACAACACCACGACTACAACACGACAACAACACAACACAACACGACAATAACATGAGAAAATGTATTTTTCTACGATCACTATCGAGTCTATCTATCTATCAAGTCACTATCAAGTCGTCTTTTGTGCCTTGAAAAGCAACTGCAAAGTTGTAAAAATTTCACCCTGTATAATTCATAATTGACCATACATTATTTAGTTTGTTGGAATCGGTTCATTAGAAGGATTTCAAAAATATGCAAATATACAGAGTGTTTCATTAAAAAAAACAACACCGACTATGGCATAGATACTTGCGTGAATCATTAAGTAGTATAAAGTGTATGATAAAAATACCACAGATTTATTATAATTGAATAGAAAATTAAATAAGGAAGAAAATAAGACTTTAAATTTTATTAAAATGGGATATAAAACTGCCCGATATCAACAGAGGATGATATTTATACACTTAACAGATGGGAAATATAATAAAATCCTCGTAGAGATCGTCCCGGCGACACCTGCGAAAAGTTTATATCCCTAAAAATGCTCTCAGATAGAAAATTTATATAAGGTAAATATACCGTGAAATTGAATATCTTTTGTCAGTGTATTTCTAATGCTTTTCGGAAATAAATTACGGAGGTGAAAAAAAATATTGGATTTTCTTCAGAAAATTCCAATTGTTTTTCAAGTTTTCACGAATTTACGGAGCACACACACAGACACATGGGAACAATAATGACGATCAACGTGATATCACGGCAAATAGAGTTTTTCATTTCGCTCTTGGGGTGGTTTTGTATCTTCCAAGACATAATACGTTTCCCTGCTTACGTTTACATTTAATACAAATAATCCGAAATATATGTTTACCTACCATTTGCCTCAAACACTGTACGAGTAGTTGCCCTTAACACAAGTATGGAGGAAAAAAATACTGCTCTGCAGCCTTCCTGGACTTAAGCCAGGCTTCCGATAAGGTCTGGCTTGTAGGACTATTAGGACTTCTGTATTCCAACACGCTAAAGCTGGAGTTCCACAAGGCAGTGTCCTAGAGCCAGTCCTGTAATTGATAAATATGTACATCCGACATCTCAACCTCAGAACATACTATGATAGGCACTCCACTTACTAATAAGATACATTGTGATACCTCTTGTGTCAAATACCTGGAACTACACTTAGACTCAATTGGAGAGAACAATTGGAAAGAACAACGAAAGCAGATCAACCTAAAGTTCCGAGAACTACACGGGCTACTTGGAAGGCATTAATCATACTCATCTCGACCTACGGAATAGAAATTATTATGCGCCAGCAAATCTAGTATCGCTCTCATACAACGACGAAAATCTAAAATCATTCGAATACCAGTTGATGCACCATGGTACCCTACAAAATACAAATAAAACAGATAACAGAGTCAGATGCTGCAAATGCAATACGCATATATACAGATGGCTCGAAAACGGAAGAAGGCTCAGGATGTGGAGTTTACTCCATAGCACTAAGCCTAAGGATTAAGTGGGGTATGGGAAAAAATACCAGCGTGGTTCAAACAGAACTAGCTGGTATCTCATTTGCCACAAAAGAACTTTCTGGCAAAAACATAACAATCTGCACTGACAGTAGACAAGCCCTATTAGCCTTGAACAGACAACGTGTTTTATCGGGGCTAGTACTAGAGTGC
>CAJUYI010000001.1:595934-622412 GCA_910591695.1 Galerucella pusilla | reverse complement strand
TAGCCTTGAACAGACAACGTGTTTTATCGGGGCTAGTACTAGAGTGCTACCAAGATTTAGCTAACAGGAAATAACAGGAGATATCAGGAGTAAAGGTAATCGCATTGCCTATTCTTTCGCCAGGGAAGCGACTGGACTAAAAAATTTAGGACCCAGTGACACCTACGGCCTGACGATTTCGACAATTGCGGAACTAGCCAAACGTTACACCCATGCTCAATCCTTTAAGAGATGGGATGGAATCAAAAGATGCAGTCTTGACAGGATTACCCTGGGCGACCCTGGAAAGCTGGCTTCGAAGAAATATTTGGCGATGACCAGGAAAAATCTAAGTTTAACAGTAGTATTTCTGACTGGCCACTGTCAACTAAGGAAACACCTCCATACTATGGGGCTAGTGGACACACCTCTATGCAGGACGTGTGAACAGGAAGATGAAACTGTCAGGCATGCCTAATGCGAGTTTGCTGAGTTATCGTCAATAAGAGAGTGTGTGTTCGGTGAGTCTTGGCCTACACCTGCCGATATAAAGGAGATGTCTCCTAGTGACCTATCCACCATCCTGGGATGGACGATGACCTAGGAGGACAACTCCTCGGAAGGATGTACAATGGGTCACATGTGACCTAAGTGCTATGAGCTCACACTCACCCTCCCTACTTCATAGATACAGTTAGTACAAGAATGGAGCCGTAACCACTACCTAAAACCAGACACACATCCTGATCTCCTAATACAGCCTCTAACCCAAGAACCAAACAACAGAAAACTGAAACGTTACTGGACAATTGCTCTCAAATAAAGCGTAAGAGATCTTCTCATTGGAGAAGTCTCATTAGAACATTCTTAGCACCAACCGATTAGTCTAATAGCCAACAGAATAGCTCATAGAAACTTTTTATTTCTGATTACTGTTAAGTGTACAATAAAAAACAATTGTTCGCCACTTCATCCTTAACTACGTTGCCTTCTTAATTTGAATATTTCCTACAACATTCAGGAATAAGATTTTCAATTGCAAAGCTGGATTGCAAAGAAGACTAGATACAGCTTCGTTTGGCGGAAGCAGGAGAGTTTTCGCAAAAAATAAACTACTGTTCTTACCTCGTTTTCATACGAGAATGATAATAATTATAACAAAAAAAATATTTGAAAATTAGGAAAATATATTGAAGTGTCTGAAAAACTATTATAGGAATCGGATAGGAACATGTACTATCAATAGGGATGTACGCCATGAGTGTATATTATTACCAACATTGTTCCAAACTGTACTCTGATCAGATAATGGATTATACACAGCAAATGGACGATGATCGATTGAAAAATATAGGTAGTAATATTAATAATTTACGATAAGCTGACGACACTGTCATAACTGATTAATAAATTAATAGAAATCGTCGACAAGAAGGGAATGGAAATTAATATTGCAAATTCTAAACTGATGACTGTTAGTTGGATACTATTACAAATTGTTATCATTATACTTATACATGGTAAACCAATAAAAAAAATACATTTGGACAAGTTAAAATGATAAAAATATTGACGAACAGCACTTGAAGAATGTGATATGCATTGGCTGGTAAATTGGACAAAATATTTTGTAAAAAATATAATAAAATCTAGCATTTGTCAGTGATGTATTGAAGACATGGAGGTCCATTAGGTGTGTGTCTATACTATCGAAATATACTCTGAAAACTAAAATGTCAAGTTATCATGGCCCGAGATAAACAAAATTTCAATAATGAATGGAGTGGGTAGCGAAGCAAATTGAGTTAAAAATACAGATATTTGGTTTATTCCTGTTTAAATAAGTTTTATTTGTGTTTGTCCCCTTTGTACAATTTGTTTTAAATTTCAGTTTACTCCAAAATAAAAGTTTTTAAATATCGGGGATTGCAGCCAGTTAGTTATAAAAGTACAGTCTTTGAAGTTTTAGTGAAAGCTTTCGGTACATTTCTTTTTCACTTCTGGAATAAATAAAATGACATCTTTATGTATTAGTTGACATATATATGAAAAGTATTAGTATATTAGCATTTTTGATATTAAATAAGAAAGTAGTTCCTGAATAATGAAAAAACCTTGAAAGTGTCTACTTTTATAACTACTGGCTGCAATCTCTGATAGTTAAAAATATTAAGTTTTGAACTAGTCAGTCCATGTACTTGTTGAAATAAACTATAGTAGACTCCGTTTCACATAAGAAGAACCCAAGAAGTCTAGAAGTTACAGTCGTATGCGCGAAGAGGCTGCACATAACAATATCTGTTAAAGGCTTAGGCTAAACCTTTGACCGATATTGATATTCAGATATTGTTATATGTGCAGCTTCTTCGCGCATACGACTGTAACTTCTAGAGGATACTTCTTATGTGAAACGGAGTCTACTGTATCGACTGGCGGCGTAAGGGGTCCGCAGAGCCCGCCACGCTGGGGGGCCTTTCGACTTTACTAGAAATATTGTATGCAAAAAATCCTTATCGCACCACTGAAAATTTCTAACAAAACACACGTGATCTTAGTGAGTGTTTGTGAGAAAGGAGTATTTAAACAAAAAATATTTATAAGCAAAATTTTTATTGTTATAAGTTAAACAAATGTTAATAGCATTAAATATGAATAATAATAATAAGTAATAGATAACATAGAACAAATTAATTAAACTTAAGTGATGAAACGAAAACTCTTTGTCTATGGACACAGTCAAATTTCAGCTATATAGAATGTAAATTTAGTAACCACTAATTTCGGTAGTCAGGACTACAAAAGTCACCTGAAGCACTTTATAGAATACAAAAATTGAAATACACAGAAACTAGAAATTTAAAATATCTATTTTCAGGAAAGACAACAATAATTAAAAAAATTGATGAGCCCATGACCACTTACAACTAAGTTACTAATTATATCGAATATATGAAATGTTTAAATTAAAACTCTAGATATAGATTATTTTTTAATTTCTTGAACTCCATCTCATCTGAAAGAGAATATACACATGTTAACTAATGCAAAACAAAACCTTGAATACTCAGCAACAAACATTTAATAACACTAATTTAGGATTCACTTAGCTCTGGATTAAACATTCCTAGTAGACTAGCAAAATGTTATAAAAAATATTTCTCTATTCTAAATCTGTTGACTTGTGTACAAAAATAATCTATCAATTTAGGGGTATTACGCTATAAATATCTTAATAATACTTGTCACCGTAATAAGGTGTATATGGCTTCAGGTGCTCTTAGCTATGCTAATATAAAATAAAAAATATATATTTTCCCAAAAATAGCAAAGAAAATAATAAATGTACTACAAGGAACATACAGAAAATATTTAAATAAAACTCACTTTTTCTTTTCATCTTTAGATTCATCTTTTTTAGGAGAATCCTTCTTGGAGCTGGAGCTAGAGCTCCTACTAGAACTCTTATTGGAGCCACAAGTGGCTGCAGTGGATGAATTGGAAGAACGGGATGAACTAGATGAGTCAGATTTCCATGAAGAGCAGGATGGTTTGTCATACTTTGAAGACGAACTGGAACCGGAACCACTATTTCTGCCGCTCATCTAAAATAATGAAGACGTCTATATCAAATATTACAAATTTTTTTTTAAATAAAATTTAACGATCGTATTTTTAATTTCTAGTAGAAAGGTTTGAATAATATACTTCAACTTTACCAGTAAATATTAATAAACAATATTCTTACCTTTATATTTGTTATGCTAACTTGAACAAACACTGAAAGTTTCAACGGTTCGGTACTCGAATGCACTGGTGCAAAATGCTGAGAACGCATATGGTAACCTATCAGAGAGCAGCTTTCCATCGCGTAGGCGGTAACTAATGATCGATTGCCACCGGTCAAATTCCAATAAATTGCTTGGTTTTTAAATTTTATAGATATAATGGCACTTTAATATGAAAATACATGGTTTGCTCAATAAAAAGTAAAATTTGTATTCATCAAAATGTATCTTGACCCTTTCAAAGTACCTAATTAGTCACAATAGAGGAGGAGTTCAGTCTAAGGTCAGTGTGACCAACAAAAAGTGTTTTTTTCCGACAAGAATGACAGTTAAGGTCTACCATTCAAAACATAAGATTTTTGCATGTTTTTTATCATTGCGAACATATATATACAATGTCCGCCATAAAGTTGGAACCATATGGGAATTTTTTTTATTATTGTAGTTAAATAACAACTTTGTATAGCAATCACTTCTGCTTCTGAAATAACTTAAAATGCGCCGAGTCAAAGTTGACAGGTAACATCTGTCAATTGTTCGTAATTTTGGAAAAAATGTCCTAAAAACAGGTCAATTTGTTAAAATTTCAGAAAATGTTATTTGGAAATTATGATTCTAATCACATTTCATGCTTATGTGCCGATTTTGAGAGAGAAATTTTGATGTTCAATAAATTTCATATTTTCGTATTTTTTATTCACCCCCGTATCTGGCTACTTTAAAATCATTTGACATAACCAGTGACAGAATAACAGAAGTGAAATGGTAAGTTGCCAAGAGTTCCTAGAATTATTGGCCACCGATATGTTGAGTATTCAGCTAAAAAGTCATTTTAAATTTCAAGATATACGCTTCGGGGGTGAATTCATTTTTTAATAAAGCAATATAAATGTTCGCAATGATAAAAAACATGTAAAAATCTTCTGTTTTGAATGGTAGACCTTAACTGTCATTCTTGTCAGAAAAACACACTTTTTGTTGGTCACACTGACCTTAGACTGAACTCCTTCCTCTATTCACTTGTGCCAGCGCATCTTCTCAATCGTCTTTCATGAGTTTTTTAGTTTTATTAGATTTTCAACATTTCATTTCATTTTTCACACAAAATTTAATACAGATTTTTTGGTAATTTTTTCCGATAACAAAGTTACCTTTTTGTACGATACATGTGGATATGCTGCAATATTATATCAGAAGAAATATATGTTCAATTGGTCAATAAAATCATATTTTTTATATTAGTATGCAATATTTTTACAGAATTATGTATACGATTTACCAGAACATTAAATACATAACCACGTGAGATATGAAAAGCGTTGAAATAACGTTTCGAACTACGCAAAGCTTCTTTCATTAAACTTAATGATATCCCACCTAAACCTTGACGGATAGGGTCCCTTGAATAAATATTTGCCTTCAACGGTTTTTCAGCTTATAATTGCAGCTGGTAGATATTGGGCTTGCTCGTAGATTTCTGAACTTTTTTAAATTATTATATATTTTCTCCATCGTCGCTTTCTTTCGGATTCGCAAATCAGTATTTATTGGCTTAACGTTTTAAAACAACAACCAAAGTATTTTTGAAATTGATGAGCTTTCGTGAATTATTGCTTTCAGTCTAGACCTTGACCTACAATCGAATATAAATCTTTTTGTTAACTTGGCATTTATAAATATTGATATTCTCAAACTTGGAAGTATACAAGATTTATTTTGATACATAAGGTGTGTTCTTTTTGACTGAGATTTCAGTTAATCTCAGCTCACATCGGTTATGTGCGCGTTCTTTTTGATTTACTCACTTCGAAGTGAGCTGAGATTTTTCCTCCCCCTTCACCGATGCTGAATGTGGTATCAGTTGGACTTGAGTCGGAAATAAAGTGGAGGGGATGAAGAAATTTTCGATTTTGTTTACATATAAACACACATAACCTAATTTTCTTTTGTTACAAATTATCAAATGACTAAATAGAAGAGAAATAATTATGGATACAATAACATTGTTACATGCTGATACGAAATTATGTTTTATGTCTCTTATTCACGCATGCGTCGGCAGATCGCGCGTTTCAATTGAGTAGCTCGTTTTTTTGGTGCTTACTCACTTTACATCACTTTATCTCAGATCACTTTAACTGAAGTGAGCTGAGATCTCAGTCAAAAAGAACACACCTATTGTGTCCATTTATAAGCTATTTTTGAATACGCAGAAGTTGTGTTTTTATTACTGAAATGTCTAAAGCCGAGATTGAAATGGAAGTAAACCCAGCGCCGATCATAGGAAGTCGGCCGCCCGCGTGCTTAGTCCTAAGTAAGCCTTTCTTGTGTCATATTTTTAATCATTTTTGATTTGCTGAAACCACTTTTTATTCTGTTATTTAACGTCGGTCTATTTCTGCGACTGAGGCTAATCACCGACGCCGGGAGCACTCTACCCCTAACCGGAAATTTTGGCGAACCCACCAGTGGTAGCGTTCTTTAACGAGCCCAACATCCATGGACTCGGTACCTCGGTTTTACGTCTCATCTGAAGACATAGAGACAGGTGAGGTTAAGATCCTGCTTAATGCCAGAGCAAAATTTGGAAAACAAGAAATGAGATCATTTTCGGCTATAATTTCCAATATTTCAATTTTCCCCTGAAGGAATATCCTTAAAAGAAATTTTCTTTAAAGAGTTGTATACCGTCTTTATCTTTTACGGTTCCTTTTTTCTTTCCGTACCTGTAACTTAATATCTAAGCCCACGCAGGCTTTCATAAACTGGTAAAGTAGTATATCATTAACATCCTAAAACTTCATAAATAACCATATCCTTTGACCAGACCGAGCCGCGAGCCGTCATGAATAAGCCAACGCCAATATCCTTGATAAGCAAAAAAACGTTTAACTATTGCCGCCTTTTCCGCGAATTTTGCAATCAAATGACGAATGTGTGCAATTAAAAAACGGATAATTACGCACCAACAGATTTTCCACTAAAATATTTCTTAATCTATGCTGTCGGAAAAATGGGACTTAAGTAGGGGAAAGTCGCCTATGAATGCAAGGTGCACATGATGGCACACCGGCTGTAAATAAGAATGTTTCTGTTCTAGCGCTCTAGTATGTGATGCTGCAGATTCATATTTATAATACAGTACGTCTAAGTGTAGTAGCGGTGCCTGTAGAGGGGTATTTCTGTTTTTTGGAAGAAAAAGGAGATTGGTAGGTAGTGTAGTAATATTATCGACTAATAAGTATTATATTGTACTTGTCACATGTTATCTACACGAATTAATCCTGCAGTGGGGTGTTTGGGTGTTTCATGTGCTTGTACGTGTGTGATTGTTTTGAGGTTATGTACTTGTGGAGAAGGTATTTTGTGTTATTATTCAAAATCCGTCTTTTGCCTATGATGGCATACCATGCCATCATAGGCGACAGTGTTTGCCATCATGGGAATCTGTTACGTTGAAATTCGAGAATATTAATTTTTCTACATGGTTTTTTTAACGCTCATGAGAATGTTTGTTGCTTTGTTACTTTTTGTTCAAATAAAACTACTTTTGAATCGAGTATTTAACTTCTAAGGGGTATGCCATCATAGGTCCTGAATACTCCTCTGATGGCATAGATTAATAATTTTTCATATCGTTGTTGTGTGAAAAAAATTGCATAATCAGAATTTGAATGACCATCATCAATAGCTGTTATATACAGAATGTACACAGTCAAAACAGCAAATGTTTCGATTACAAATAAGCAGATTAGAGAGCATTAAAGTTAAGTATGCCAACATAGGCGACCTTCTTCCCCTATATTGATTTTTCAATAACTATTTATAATTCAGCATATTTATTCGACCCAAGTAATTTTATTTTGAATAAAACCTAAGAAATTTTGCTTTATTGGCAAAATTAGATGCGGCTGCCCATTTTTTGACCGCCTGTATGCAACCACGTGCTGCATACCTGCTAGGTTCGGCCCTTAGTAAACCCTTTATTTTCCAAAACGAAGATGTAATCGCTGACTAAATATGCATTTATATAGAGTCCAAAACAAACTACACCCCTAAAAAAGAAAGTAGAAACTGTTTTTTTGTAGTAAAATTTCCTACAGAAAGATTTATACCCAAACATTGCACTAGGTTTTCGTGAGCTCTATTTTCACTTTTAAATGGATCGTGGTAGTATAAAAAAATTCATGTGTAGGTACATTTATTCCAATGCTAAAGAATTAAGTACAGAATGCATCTAATTTATCCTACCTCTAACCTTTCATTTAGAGTTCAGGAATACTATGTTTAGAATAAAACAGAAATAACCTCTTGCTATAATAAAATAGAGTTTGTGATAAACTTGATTTACAGTTCTATTTTCATAAAATGAAATGAAATGTTTATATTATGTTTAATAAAAATACCAATGAGAACGTTTTGCATAAATATAAATATTGTAGTGAGCACGCAATGTCAAGTTATAAATACACCTTTGTAATTTGCACCTAAAGTATATTTAAACAAAACGATACTTTCCTTCGTCAAGAAAAACTCTTTCATTAACATATAAATGAAGTAATTTAACTTTTTATCGATTGTTCCGTACGCCAAAAACAAAGACAAAAATTTTAAAAACCTGAAAATCTGCTTTATTTAATTTTTCGCCACATTTTATTAGATATTTATTTTTCATTTTTGTTTTAATTGTAATTACCTACTGTCTTTTATTTAACCAAGTAATGTAAATTGTTTGAGTTAACGTTGTAGCTATCTAAAACAATATGTTTGGTTTTATTTAGAGTAATAATTTCGTCACAACTTCCTTTTTCCATTATGTGCTTCTGTCAACGACTAAAATAGTATATTGTGGCACGAGGGCAGCTGATAGTTAAGAACTACTAAAGCGTTTCCTACATGTGTTTTTCGACTACCTAATAAACAAAAAAATAGGAAAATATAACAGAAAAATTTTGACATACAGTGACGTTTGATTAAAAAATTCACGTGAAACGTCAAAGTCATCATGTGACAGATGGTGGAGATCTTCAAAAATCGTGTCGTTATGAATTTTCCGCCCTATTTTTGGTGTTAATATGATTAGCTTTCCGGTGAGGTGGCGAAAAAATAGTTTTTCCGACTGAAGAATTGCCACGCCAGCAGGTCTAAATTAAAAAACTACGATAAGAATGTTCGACCTTAATTATTAGAGGTAGAAAGAGATTGGGGCTGTTCGATTAACTATATCAAGTTGTGCAATATGTCTTTCGGCAATTGAATATACATAGTGTTTCTAAATTATTGCGAAAAAATTCGGAAAGTGATTTTTTTGTTCATTCCCGTTGATTGCAGATTACTAGGGATCCTTCTTTACTTTGGATTCGATTTACTCTATTCCAGATACCTGGGGGAGAAGTTTGTCTATTTAAACCCGAACAAAAGTGAGCCCAGCTTTCCTTTTCTATTGACTTAAAGGTTTTTTCTCTACAGCGCATTCAACCTTTTGTATTTAGGGGAATTTTCTTAGGTCATATTGACCTGAAAGTTTTTACACGCTTTTTTTTGCTTAGATAATTTGTAGCATGTATGAACCCACCACGGAGAGGGCTTAGAATACTTAGAGATGTATGGTTTCAACAGGATTTGTTTGCAGCCTCTGTTATTTCTGAAGCTAGAAATGATGCCGATGAATTGGCATGCGGAAGATTTGGTATAGTTGAAAATGAATTTCTAATTTTCGATTTATACAAATCTAATTAACATTACTCACCTATCAGACAGAACTGACCAGCTGCTTGAAGGTGATAAAGACTGTAAAGACAAAATATGGTCCATATGATTTAAAAGTTTTGAAATTTTTAATACTTATTACTCACATCACTCACTCACATAATCACATATGTCCATCCATTTGTCAAGAACCAACAAGATCAAATCAGTTCATACATTCAAAATAAATAAACAGGCTTAAATTTACTCTACCTGTACCAGTTCGAATAAAATATAACAAAACAATACCCTATTAAAGAAAATAAACAAAAAAAAGAACAACAATAAACAACATACTACAGGAACTATCCTAATAAAACAGCGACAACCCTAAAAAGTGCTGGGTAAATATAAAAATTTTGTAATTTCCATGCACTTGCAATGACTAGCCACATATTATTTCTTTAACATTCCAGTTACATTACAAGGAAGTAAAATTATACAGACAAATTAACGCGAGAATGGCAAACTACAAACTTACTAGTAAACTTCAATTTGTAACTTCCAACAACAGTATTTGTCATCAGCCTATTAAAACTTGAATAAGCATTAGGTAGATACGAATGAATTACCAAAGTAGCTCCAGCCCACTAGCACACGCAGGATATTGAAATAGTAAATTTTAATAACAGTGATATTAACTAATATTTTCATTTCACCAAACTCAACCTTACAAAAAGATTTGCTTTATAAGGTAATAGGAATGTTGCAAAAATACCGGTAGTTTGGCATTGGAGTTCGCTAAAGTTTCCATCTTTACTTAAATTTGAGGAAAAAAGTAAAAGGAAATTCTGTCACAGGAAATGTATTTTATATGGGCATTTCCCATTCTCAATTTTTTGGCATACATTTAAAAACACCCTGTATATGTTTTTTTTATTCTACATTTTACTCAAACTGTTTTTTATCTTCAAAGATAGAAGCTAAACAAAAAATGTGGTTGTCTGTGTTTTTAAATTCTGTATAATTCCTGGGTATTAGAGGAAAGTAGATTAACGTAAAAAGCAGAAGTTGTGTTGAGTTAAATAAAAATTCAAGAAATACATGAACTCCGCTGTTGAGATACACGGAAAACTCTTTAATACGCGTTCCATATACACCGAGTCCAACAACTTATATTTTGCTTATAGAAAGTTCGGAGTGCAAAAAGTGATATCTGATAAATATTGCGGAAGTGTCTTGAACAATACATATATAAGATAAAATCTGTCTTTTAAAACTTTTTATTCGGTATAAAAAAAACAAGAATATTGCTTAGCATTTCATTACGGATGTAATCGAATTTTAAATATTTAGGAGGATGTCACCCATTTTCGTTCTCAAGAGGATATACTTATTGCCGCATCGAGAAATTGTGACTGTGTCCGCATTTGGTACGCTGGCTGCAATATTACTATTATCTGTATCACGTTTATTTGTCGGAATAAATCCTGCCTTTATTTTTATCAAATTAAATGTAATTATTGTACCTACATAATTCTTCCTAATTCACAATTTTACAAAAATTACTAGCAAATCAATATTTTTGAAAGCTCTTAACTACTTTGTGTATTACAGAATACACTAGAATAAAAGAAAATGAAATTGTAGATGAACTAACAAAGACTAGGGCTGAAAACTCCTTTTGAGGACCAGAACCCTATTGCGTTATCAGCACCAATTGTTGAAAGACACAGATAAAACCGAAAGAATGAAAATTTTTGGTTGGACTGACAATCAAACTTAAGTACTCCTACGGCCACGTGAGATGAAAATAATGAAGATATCAGACTAAGAGTTCTAATAGGACACTGCTTTTGAATGTACACCTGAAAAAGCTCAACCTAGTGGAGAAGGAAGAGTATAGATTTATGAGGTAGAAATACCTCACAGAAAGGACTGGCAAGACCCAAGCAGACTGAAGTTTACCCGACGAGCGACCTGGTACACAGACGGGTCACAGACTGCGGAAGGGACAGGAGCAGGGATGTACAGCGAACACAAGGTGTTCCTTCTCACTAGGAGAACATACCTCTTATTTCAGGAAGAAATTTATGTTATCCTAGAATGTGTCAGTATTAACAAACATAGGACTGACACTCATAGGATAAACATACTAACTGACAGCCAGGCAGCCATTGCAGCTTTAAATAGCCGCACGGTAACATCCAGACTGGTAGAAGAATATCAGAAAGAACTAAATGAACTAGCAGACCACATTAAAGTAAGATTAGTGTGGGTGATGGGACATAACGGTATTTCTGGAAATGGACAAGCTGATGAACTCGCGAGAAGAGGTTCAGCAACAGCATATGTCGGACCAGAACCAGCTCTTGGGACCACAAAGAAGGTAGTCCGAGGTCAAATACAAAAATGGGTACAAAGCCAACATAAACGTCAGTGGAGGAACACTCCAAAGCAGGTACACAGACCTTCATAGGTGACACATGTGTAAAACGGGTCGAGAAACTAATGAATAGCAGTAGGAATAAGCTAAGAATTATTACAGGATATCTAACGGGTCGTACCCCGGTAAGAGATCACCTGCATAAAATAGGGTTATATAACAGGGACCTCAGCTGCAGACTTTGTGGCATGGAGACCGAGACCGTAACCCATATCTTATCTGACTGTGAGGCACTGACTCAAGGAGACAAACAATCTTCGGAGAAGCCAATGTGCCACCTAAAGTATATGGCACACATCCAATGGACCTATATCTTCTACTCGAAGGTACGGGGATAACTGGATGGGTGGACCAAATGTCACAATAAGCCAATAGGCTGCAGTGCTCCCGGCATCAGAGCGGCGAGTATAGATTCTGTGGAATGGAATGGAATGGAATTCTAGCTCTGAGTAAACGTTTCCCCAAAATACTTCCTTAAAGCTTTTTTTTCTTTATAATATTATTTCTACCTGTCTTAGTTACATCATTCTCTAAGTTATCATTCACTGATTGCACTGGTTGATATATTTAATATAAGCCCGAAGGAACATTTTCCTTTCTCTAGAAAATTGTAATTTATGCCGAATGAAAAAAACATTAACTGCTTTTAAGAAAAATAATTTATGAAGCGAAGGAGAGATTTCGCAATAATTGCAGGAAATTGTTTCATTGTGCCTTGAGAGCTGGACATTTGGGAGAATGTGAAACATAACCTCTACATGAATAAGAGATGAGTTCGAAGGGATACGCCCAGCTAACACCTTGTCATGTCGCATATAATATGTTCTTCAATACATAAATTAACCCTTTTATTGCATGAATTTATATTTTTTAATTACTAACTCGCATTACAAGAACTCATGAATTTATTCAAAGTGAGGCTATTTTAAGGTTAGCATTTATAAGATACCAGAGAATGGAAAATACATTTCGAAAGGTTGACGTAGAAAGCAAAAGCATACAATAATTTTCATCAACTAATAAACTCAAATACAATATACACACAGTTCGTGTTCAACACAACTTCAGCACATGTGTATTTATCTTGGCGAAAGTTTAATTTCTTCCATGACTACACTGAAGTAACTCAATATTCTGAAACGATGGAAGACAAATAGTTATCTAACTTGATTGTTTTGTAATTAAAACGAGTATTAATTTAACGAGATTGGCTTATTACTAATTTCAAACTTGATTTTATTCCGGTAAGTCATAAGTCTTGACGGTATTTTTACCTGAACTAACACGAAAACCAATACCGTGAGTTAGAGTTCAAAATATACTTGGACTATTTTGCAGACGTATTTTTACAAAAATTGCAGCGCACAGGCATGAGGGGGATCAAGACTAAATATAATTATTGTATTGAACGTTTTGTGGAACATTTGATATGTTTGTATTTCGAGCAAGGATCTCGCGCTATTCTTATGGTAAAGTGACGTTTCGTCAAATCTTCTAAATTGTTGATATGATGTTGTACTCAACTCGTTTACCAAAAGTGACTAATAAACTATTGTTTCTATTTATTTCATGCCGAAAACATCAAAATTAAACTAAGATTTTTATTCACTCAACTAATATTGCTAAAATTTTCAGTCTACACGAGAAAGTTCCCGATCTAAAACCATCGGAGAAGAAGAATAAATAGAAAAAACAAAAAGAAATAATCGTGAACCACACAACTCAAATGGAAGTCACTGACTGCGATGTATGAAAACATTTCAATTCTAATGTGATGCAAATGAAGAGAAGTAGAGATTTTCGGGTATTCGGGGAGTAGTCGAGTCTCTTTTCCAACGTATTCCTCTTATTTTTTTGTCTTAAAAAGTTTTTCTGGGATCGCATAATAAATAAGGGCGGGATTCTAAGCTTCGCTTCAATAATATAATGCTGCTTAGAATCGGGTTGGTAAACAAAAGAAGTACAGTTATATTTTAAGAAAATAATAAACCAAAATCTAAATTGATAATTAGTTCAAATATAATGAAGAGTTAAACAAAATGAAATATTAATTTACACTGGAATATACAGAGAAAATTATTATTTAACACGTGAGTATTTGGAAGGAAATTCCATCATTACATGAAACCCGAAAAATGTGTTTGCTAATGCAACGGTGCCGAATATTGATGCACTCGTTACTTTATTCAGGAACTAATTAAATTCTTGAAAACGTTTTTAACAAATTCCATTTATCCCAATACAACACTTAACCTGCTGAATATCCCTTTCAAAATCCCGCATTCCGAACCGTATTCCAATTTTCCTCATTTTAAAATTCATTCATGTTATTTTAATCAGTGGAAATATTAAAAAATATTCGTCTAGTATTGAAATTAAGGATCAAAATTGTAATATTTTGAATGTTTTCGTATTTTTCTGTATTTTAGGGATAAGAAGATAGAAAAAACCGAAAATATGCCATAAATATTAAAAGCCGGTCGTTGTTTGTTTTGATTCATGTGAGAGAAGTCCTTAAATATTATATAAACAATATAAATTAAAAATGAATTATACCAAGTATCCCCAATAATTTTATGTCTTTATTACTACACAATTATTTTTGTTCGGATTACTAAATAAGCTTCAAGTAACAAGCTCGAAACTAGAAAATTTTAAAAATTTATTTTTCTTCAATCTAAAAGTGTCTTCTCCATCCACGGCCGGAAGTACGTACTTCCTGCCTCCCAATAGAAGTAGCAAGTACGTACTTGCGGCCGTGAATAAAGAAAATTAGTTTACACCACACGGGCAGAAAGTTTTCAGAGCCCTGAACTGTCCTTGTAGTGGAATATAATATTCTATTTAATAATGGCTATTCGAATACCCATTCCATTAATTTGAATATTTGACTATGAATGTATGTATGTATTTTGGGTGACATTCACTGAGACCTAAAAAATCTATTGTGCCCCCTTACTTCTACTCAGTTTCTGAGGAGAGTCTCAGAAACTAGTAGTTTCTTTAGTCCTATTTCCCGGAGGAATTTTAGGATGTCTGCAGGCTTCAACTTAGGTAAATGTTCCTCTTCTATCCAGTCATCTCCCAGGTGCTGTGCTGTAGGATTCTGAAGTGCTGTGCAGTTGGAAAGTATGTCGATGGTGGTTTCTTCTTCCATGCCACAAAATCTGCATTCTTCTTCCTCCATTATTTTGAGCTTTTCAGGTGCCCATTCAGGCGACAATTTCCCGTTAGGATCCCTGTTAAAACTCTTAGCGCAGTTTTACTTCGACTGATGCATTCATTTGATCTCAACAGGTTGTAGTCACCCAGAAGAGTCTGATTGTATAAGCCCTACTAGATCTTTCCAATGGTCAGATCTTCTCTTTTTCTCGGCTTTACCTATTTCTTCCGATATTACATTGGGGCAAAAGGGTTCAGGCCCCCAGAAAGGTATTTTAGTCCCCCTCTTTGCTATTTTTTTTCATTTGACCTTCTTGGATACACCAAAGATATTTTTCAGTTATGATAGTATTGGATGACGCAAAACAGGATATGCTAATGGCAATAAAGTATATGTTTGAAGATAGATTTTATGATGGTCGATAAGCAGTTGCTGAAGTAGGAATCATTCTCGTGGTATCGACAATATTTTCCAGTTTAAATCAGTTTGTTTATACAATTGAAAGATATTCGCATGATTCATTTTCAATTATAACAACTGTTGTGATAAACGATAAATTATACGCTGACTGAATTAGCTCAAAAAACATTTACCGAGGGAACCAAGTAGTTCTCATCCTGATTGTTTAGAAATATGAGTAAATCCGAAGCAATTTAATCGCAAGCCAATCTTTTATGATATTGACGCATACGTAAAATAAACGTATACTTTTAATAACTGCTTGTAAAAATACAGCTGAAGAGTAAAAAACACACCTTTGCCGAATACAGTCATTTCGATTCAAACTATCGATTCCATATTATACTATTTTAACATAATATCCACGATGTATACTACACACATTACTTCGAACCTCTTTATTGACATTGATCATTGGCCGTAAAAATCGCAATAAAAGAGGTAGATATCTCATTATTTAGTATTGGCTTTGCTCTATTACACTCTTATGGAATTATGGTATTATATAGAATGTCCCATTAGAGCGTGACCTATTTCATACGTATATATTTATAATAAAACTAACTTTTATACATTACCAAGCTTTTGGAAAACTTTGCTTCCATTTTCAAGGCTAAAGTAGAGCAATAAAGAAAATCAGGTAACATATTTGAATTTAATTAAAAATCATTAGACTGAGATTATAAACGAAAACGGAAGCAACAAAAAAATACAAGAAAAAATGAATCGGGCAATCAAACGAAATTTATGTGACGCTCTCCTCCTTCTTGGGAGGCTCCTTGAAAATATTATTTCACAAATTAGTGACCATTTTACGAAAAAAAAAAACAACTACTCTCCGAGCTTCATGACACGACGAGCATTGAGTTATCAAAGTTTAAAGTTGGTGAAACATTTTAGAATTCAAAAGGGGATGATTATTATAATCCAGTGCAGATCTCAATGTTCAAGGCCGGCGGAAGGCCCGTGCGATCCGTGCGCCCGCACGGGGAGCCAACATCTAGGGGCGCCAAATCAAGAGTTAGTTAGTTAATAAAAAACTGGCAAGAACTAAAAGTCTCTAATATAAAAAAATATAAATAATAAAAGCACAAGAAAATGTGTGAACTTATTTATTATCCAGAATAAATTAAGTGCATAATATACCTATCAATCAGTTTTAAATTTTGTGTGTGAAAATTATTTGTCTGAGATACTTTGCGTATCTTATTAACTCATCCTGTTACTGTGGCAACAGGTGAAAGAAGTTTTTCAAAATTAAAAATTATTTACGTTCAAGTATTTCTCAAGAGCGCATAGTTAATCTGACTATGTTGAGCATAGAATTTGATCAAATGATGAATATTAATATTGACAATATTCTTAAGGATTTTTCGCAAACTAAAGCCAGAAAAGTTAATTTTAATTAAATTTAGTTTTTATTCAGTAGAATAATAAAATTTTTATGTTTTTTTGAGAAAATATTTTTATTATTGTTACGAACTCACTAATTCCGAAGCAGGTCCTGTCGCAAACGATGAATGCGACCTTTCTAGAAATGTTCTTTCGCAGGTAATATCCAGACTGTTCTGGAAATGTACCAGGCCATAAAATGGTTTATCGCGAATGTGCTAGAGATTTGAAGGAGTATATATACGTGGATTTTCGAGTGAGTCAGAAGTTGTTCAGTATACAGTGAATCGATAAACAGTTTCAGTATACAGTGAGTGAACAGAAAGTGAATATAAATAGTGTTGAATATAAATTAGGACAATTATTATACCGAGTGTAGATAAATTAATAGACATTAAGTAGTGTGTATATAAATTAAGATTATTATAGTGTGTAAGTGTTTCTTTAATAAATCGATAGTAATTAGCCATAGTGAGTGTATAATTTTATCCCACGGTAAAAACAGTTTAAATCAATAAGAAAAACATTACATTATGTTTATTTTTATAATATAATGTTTTAGATGTTTATAACTTCAAGTGTCATTATTAGTTTTTTTGATATTTAATAAATAATTTTCTTCTGTTCTTTTGTATTTTAATTTACACACGATTCACAATTATGAAAGTGAATATAGAAACGAATTAGTTTTTCTTTGAGTATTTTTATTTTAACTTTGTAAATTGATTCCACATATCTAACAGTTATTGCAAAACTTACATAATTTTAAAAATATGTGTTTCATCAAATCGAGAGGGGAGGTGGCGGAAAATTTGCCTTTCGCACGAGCGTAAACTAGCCTTTCGCCGGCCCTGTCAATGTTTCTTCTTATCTTTAGATCGCTTAATTTAATAAACATAATCAGAGCTGTACCTATACCATAACTGAAAATATACTACTTCATTTTTACATAAAACGCCGTTTTTAATAAAATCTTGTGGTTTTTCTATCAAGACTACACCGAAGTATATTAAGAAGAATAATAACTAAAGTATATTATCTGTTTTTTCTACCATCTTTTTGGATTCAGCTGGCTTTTGTGAGTACAAAAAAACCGAAAAGAAAATTATATACATTATTGATTTTATCTATATAGCTTAAGAGCTTCTTCATATCGGTGTTTCACAAAAGTAGATGATGGATGGCAACTGGTTTATTGTCTGGTGATAACTATTAGATTAGTGTTAATATACAGTGTGTAAAAGCCAAATGGAATAAATTCATTATTTCGGTTACTGTACATATTTATAAAAAGTCCCGAAACACGTCAAATTTAAATTATAACTTGACATTCTTTAACGTGAAAATGCAACCCCTACCTTCAACCCCCTTAGAATGACAGGTACAACCCCCAATTTTTTAAATGGGAAGTATAGGCTTGTGATATATCATTTGAAAGGTCTCTTCATTCTCTATTCAAAAATGTTATTGTTTTTAAATTTAATGCAAAAATTAACATAAAAAAAATTAATATCATGTTGTTACCGAAATTCGCTAAAATATACTCGGAACTTATTACAATATTACTTAAAACTTATTTCCCGTTTAGGTCTTGATAATGAGAAAGTGAACAAAAACCGTAGCAATGTGGTTTTTAGATGGTAACCATTAAAAAACTTTAAAGAATTTCCGTGGCAACGCTATTTTAACAAGCAGTAGTAAATTGTTTTATTTAAGTTGTCATTGTTGTAATTTAAGTATAAAGTTTGTTCAATTCAATTCTGAAAAATGGTTAGATTAACGGAAATGCATAAAATAACAGTTTTACAAATGATTGGTTACGGAGATAACATCCGAACACAACAGGAAGTAACTCGCCTATTTCATGAGAAATTTCCTAATTTACCGCCTATATCCCAAGGAACAATAAGTAAAATAGAAAAGCAGTTTCGCGAGTTTGGTCATGTAAGGCAGATAAAAAAAGCAGCTGCTAATGCACTGAGTGATGAACTCAAATTAGATGTGTTGCTTGAGTTTCAGGAAAACCCACATACATCGAGTAGACAGGCATCCACTACATTCAATGCTAGCCATACATCGATAGCAAACATATTAAAAGAAAATAAATTGCATCCGTATAAGATGATACCTACTCAGGAGCTCATGGAAGACGATTTTGATAGGAGAACTTTTTTTTGTGAGCAAATGATGGACATGTTGGATAACAATATTATCCAATTAGAAGACGTTATGTTTTCTGATGAGTGTACTTTTTTACTTAACGGTCATGATAATCGGCAAAATTGCCGCTACTGGTCCACGGAAAATCCTCACTGGATGAGACAAGAACACACTCAATACCCTCAAAAGGTTAATGTTTGGGCAGGGATTGTAGGGAACAATATAATTGGTCCCTTTTTTATTGAGGGCAACTTGAATGGCAACAATTATTTGGCACTACTTCAAAATGATGTCATTCCAACGTTGGCAAATTTATATCCTGATCCAGGTAATCCTCAAGTTCCAGCGAATACGATATGGTTTCAGCAGGATGGAGCACCACCACATTACCAACTTAATGTCCGGCAGTACCTCGATACAATATTTCCCAATCGGTGGATAGGGAGGCGAGGATCGATTGAATGGCCAGCGCGATCACCTGATCTTACATTATTAGATTTCTTTTTATGGGGATATGTGAAGAGCCATGTGTACAAAACTAAACCTTCTGATTTAAATGACTTAAAAGAACGAATAACGCTTGCGATTAGGTCGATCACGCCTGATATGTTAAATAATGTTAGAAGACAGTTTTATTTGAGATTAGGATGTTGCCAAGACGTTCGCGGAGAACATTTTGAACATCTACTTCATTAACATTCATAGTTCTTTTTCGTGTTCTACATTTTATTACGTTTTGCATTACATTTTAGTTTTTGATTGTATTGTAGCGAATTTCGGTAACAACATGATATTAATTTTTTTTATGTTAATTTTTGCATTAAATTTAAAAACAATAACATTTTTGAATAGAGAATGAAGAGACCTTTCAAATGATATATCACAAGCCTATACTTCCCATTTAAAAAATTGGGGGTTGTACCTGTCATTCTAAGGGGGTTGAAGGTAGGGGTTGCATTTTCACGTTAAAGAATGTCAAGTTATAATTTAAATTTGACGTGTTTCGGGATTTTTTATAAATATGTACAGTAACCGAAATAATGAATTTATTCCATTTGGCTTTTACACACTGTATAATATAAATGATACAGAAGGACTATCATAATGTTGAATAGTCAAGCAGCCGTTAGAGTACTTAGCTCTTGTGTTAACTGTTCCAATATGGTGTGGGAATGCCTAGGAATCAGCTCCAATGTAGTATTGGAAGAGCCGAAAAAAAGAGAAGATCTGACCATTGGAATGATCTAGTATGAATTAGACAATCAAAGATTCTTCTGGGTAACTACAACCTATTGAGATTAAATCAATGCATAAGTCAAAGTAAAACTGCGCTAAGAGTTTTAACATAAATCCTAACGGGACATTGTTACCTGAATGGACACATGAAAAAGCTCAAAATAGTGGAGAATGTAGATTTTGTGACATAGACGAAGAATTGCACAGCACCTGGGAGATTACTGGATGGAAGAGGAACATTTATCTAAGTTGCAGCCTGAAGATATCCTAAAATTCTTCCTGAAAATAGTAATAAAGGAGCTACTAGTCTCTGAGACTCTCCTCAGAAACTAATACTTAATATACAGACTGTTTCCAGTATAATTGTACCATACAGACAAGAATGTAATCTATACAGCGAGCACAATATTTACGATCTATAGTATATCTCTTATACCTGACAATAAACAATATGGTATTTATTGAGATCAAATTAACCAACCAGATTTGTCTTCTATTATTAGTAGACAATAGTAGACAATAGGTTGATTTGTTTTATTTAGGAAACGGCAGTTAGTGCTTGTATTGGCATTTCGGTGTTGGTTGGAATTGCAAATTTATTTTCCTCGAATTGATAAGATAACTTTATACTCAAATTCCAATTCAACAAATATTTCCCTACTCACTAATCGAATCTTCAGTAAAATCCAACCGAAAGTAGAGAGAGTATAAATGATGCGGAATTCTGGGTTATACCTTCTAAACATAGGCGTGCGAATTGGAAATCACATTTTAGGTATTTTGTGGTAATTTTTACAATAATTAAGAATTTCTCTAGTTATTCAATTTGTTTAATAATACAACCAAACTTGTATTATCGAGCAATCAGCAACTTTCTTAACAATTTGCAAAATTTTACTATTATTTTTGGATATAATGAAAATGTTTACTTCAATAATTGGATTATTAATCATTATTTCGATATTAATATATCACCTAACACAGAACTAGAAGTAGGTACTACATATTTGTGATAAGGAGCAAGCAAATATAGTTTTTTTTGGTTTCCTATATCATTACTCAATTTCTTCGAAGAAATATTTGGCGATGACTACGTTCAACAGTAGGATTTCTGACTGGCCACTGTCAACTAAGGAAACACCTCCATACTATGGGACTAGTGGACGCACCTCTATGAAGGATGTGTGAACAGGAAGATGAAACTGTCAAGTATGTCTTATGCGAGTGTCCGGAGTTATCGTCAATATTGAGAGTGTGTGTTCGGTGAGCCTTGGCCTACACCTGAGATGTCTTCTAGTCACCTGTCCACCTTCCTGGGAAGGACGATGACCTAGAAGAGGAATAGGTCACATGTGGCCCTAGTGCTGTGAGCCTACACTCACCCTTTCTACTTCACAGATACAGATCATTGCTCAGTTATACTGATCTTACATGGGAAAAAATATATCCAGGATATTTCATTATATTACTCCATGAAGAAATATTAATTTTATTAAAAAACGGAGTCCGCTGGTCGAGTTGTCATTCCAAAAACCACATTCCACAAAATTTCAGTGTATTTTTTAGTATTTTTTTCGTAATTTTCTTATCGAATGAGTAGTGGGGGGGTTTTAAAATATAGTTTCTTGGCAGTTTTCATTGCTATTACTTTGACGATTGATACACTGTTTATTTTTTGGAGCACCAAGATTATATCGCGAGGGGCTTTGCCCCGAGCGGAATAAGGTGCGAGGTTTATAAATGTCTTCAACACCATGGTGTATGTACAATTTTTTCCACTACTAGTCAAATTTAAGACAAACATTAAATACAATTCACAAACGCACTACGAGGAGCGTTCACTCCGACGTCTGACTGACCAGTACACTGTCAGTTTTCGATATATTTTGAACGTACTCGTTATGTCATCAGTCATTTTTGGTTGAGCGCGAATTTTAAACTAATGGCATTTTTATTCAAACAATTTTATCTTGATAGGTAATTTCAAGCAGCAAATATGTTAAAGACAATCTCCTGGGTATACAAAATTATGTTGCACAAGTTTTTGTTGAACTACTATCCCTGAATTCTCAAAATATTTGAATTTGTCCATTGTTCACCTAGGTTAATAAAATAAAAAATTATTAACCACTAATAGAGAAATTCAACTTCCCAGTTGGCTAGAAGAAACAAAAATTGTCAACTTCACAGCTACTTAGTACATAGTGGAAAAACCATATGTTTGCCATATTTGCCATCTTTGATTAGCCCCATTTTTAATGATACAATATATTAAATATGGTTGTAAGTATTATAAAATACCAGCAACTGACATTGTAAATCTTATTTATATTTTTTTTTGCCGAAATCTAATTTATCGGTAGCGTTAAGGTACATTTTACACAAAAGGTTTCGCTTTAAAAAATGAATGCTAAAAATTAAACAAACAGTATTCGGAATTAGGTGGAAACGGATATGCGTACAGATTAGTTGAATTACAAATAATCCCACTTTTAAAATATGTATTAAGCTGGGGACCTAATTTTGTGAGAATTTTTGTTTGCGTATAACAAATATAGTTTATCACGTTTGCTTGGAACTCTTGGAAGGATTAATAGAAGTTGCGTGTTGGCATACAACAACAAAACAATCATGAAAAGAAAATATTAAGATAACAAAATACGCAGAAGTGAGATTTGAAACTGATTTATCTTATCACGATAAAGAGGAAGCTGAGAACACGTGGACTCGAGTGTGTTTGGACGCGGAAATATATCATGGATCGAAAATGGTGATTGGGAAAGAATGTAACATCTATTATTCGAATTTACGACCAAATCCTTATGTTCTGTTGTTTAGACACCGAAGTCATTTCGTTGCTATTTCTATTTCTTTTTTTAGTGGTTTTTCGCTTTTACCGTCTTCTTTCGATGGGCAAAAAATTTTTCTCCCGCCTTCTTTCTAATGAACATCAAGATACAATAAAAAAGACAAATATGGTTGCTTCGATTCTTTTAAACTCAGTTTTCGATTCGTTTATTCCCATACATTTTGTCAAGAATCCCACTTACAGAGATCATCGAAATAATTATTTTTTTATAAGCTGGCACACATGTCCACAGCTAAAGTGGAGTTTGACCTTCATTTGTCATTAAGTTTGTTTACATTTATGGAGAGGGTAGACTTAGGGCGAGAACACAAAGAAAGCTGGGGTGACATTCCGCTCATATAAACTAGCGATCGCTTTTAAGCGACGTCACCTGCGATTTTACATTGATATTTTGACAAAGAAAGATAGAAAATACGTAGGCGACACCTTATGGTTATCAGAAATTAGAACTATTTGTCGCTCCAAAACAACCAAATTTGATGAACGGAATGTGTATATCGACAATATCGATTCAAGACTACTCGCTAGTGTGAACAGAATGCCACTCCCGGTTTCTCGCAGGCTAGTTACCAGCGCGAATTGTAAGTGCGAAAAACCAGCTATCTTTGTGTTCTAGCTCTTAGGAAGCACCAGCTCTATATGAAAATTAGCTGTATTCTTTTTACCAGCCGACTGTCTCACTTGTAAGAATAATTAAGACAAAGTGAGCTGAGATGAAGTAAGATAAATTGAGGCAAATTTATATCTAAAAAGAATGCATGACAGTCACAGATCACAATTATAACATAACCTCTAATGTTTATACCTCGGATTATACCACAAAAATTTAGTTTATACACAAATTTTTTTTTCAACAGGCACTGAAAATACCATAAATGCCACTTCTTAAAGCAATTCTTATTTAAAAGAACATTAACCACACTTTTAAGATAGATGTGATATGAGACATCAGCAAATAACCGGTACAGATCGCAAAAAGTTTTCAACTCACTTAGAAGTTCTATAAAAAGCTAGCTCAATTGCGGTAAGAGGGAAAGAAATTTTCTTAGCTAGTCTCACTTTGTACTCAACTCGAGCCATATTAAAAGAACATATACTTTTTACCAATTTACTGAGACTAACTGAGTGACTCAGTTAATCTCAGGTAAACGTGGTAAAAAGAATACAGCTATTGTCGGTCTTAAAGCGTAACATTGCTGGCGCTACTGTAGCGTGAAAGTGTAAGGAAAGCACCAAAAGTTATTAGAGTAGGATAGAGAAGCAAACAAAGGAAGATATAGTATATTACACACCTAGGTGGTGGAGACTATTATTATTGACCGAGCACCAAAAGGTTTATAAATGTCTTCAACACCATGGTGTATATTCAATTTTTTCCAGTACTAGCCAAATTTAGGACAAAAATTAAAAATAATTCCCAAACGCACCACGAGAAGCGTTTACTCCGTCGTCTGACTGACAAGTACACTGTCAGTTTTCCATATATTATGAACGTACTCGTTATGCCATCAGTCATTTTTGGTTGAGCGCTAATTTTAAAATAATGGCATTTTTATTCAAATAATTTTATCTTGATAGGTAATTTCAAGCAGCAAATAAGTTAAAGACAATCTCCTGGATATACAAAATTATGTTGCCCAAGTTTTTATTGAACTACTATCCCTGAATTCTAAAAATATTTGAATTTGTCCATTATTGACCTCTAGGTTAATAATAGAAAATTGTTAACCACTAATATAGAGAAATTCAACTTCTCAGTTGGCTAGAAGAAGCAATAAATAATTGTCAACTTCACAGCTAGTAGTGAAAAAATATTTTTTCTACACCCACATGTATATTATCCATTTCCTGCACAGTTTACAGAATGGAAATGTATGCCATATCTGTTAACTGAACGTATATGATTTCATATACATCCTAGAACGTATATGAAATCCACCAATCAGCATTCGCGTTTAGTACTCGTCACTCATCTTTTTTACAATTTAATGAAACGTCAAAATAATTTGTCAAAAAAAGTCTCTCCGAGAAGCAGTGGATCGAGAATATTCATTTACAAAAACAAACTTTAATAAAACAATCCGTATAAATTAATAACAAATACTAAAAACAGAATAAAATGGGTATATAAGGGACTATCGATGGAGATCAGCTCTTATAAAACTATTCAATACTTCTGACGTTAAACTAGTTCAAACCCCGATAATTGAGTGGTATACATACCGGACTTTCACGCGGTAGACCCGGGTTCGATTCCCCGTGAAGACGAATTTTTTTAATTGTTAAATTTATTTTTAAATAATTATTCTGCTTGATATTGATAACGACAACAGGTAGACGCTTGAGATATTTAGCAGAATATTCATTATTATAGACAAAGGTACGGTACCCTTCGTGCGGGAGTCCGACTGGCAACATCTATTTAAAACAAAAAATTAGTGAAGACATAAAATTGAATTGGTACGATTATGAATAAAATTGTTGAAATTTTTCAATTTCAATTTCAATTTTACAGTTTATTCAATTGTTTATTTTCTAGATTTTTTCTTAAATGGGTCGTAGAAAAAATATACTGTTCGACTTGTGTGGATTGTCCATATCGCACTCGAACGATTGAGCACTCCGCCTACAGCGTCGTTCTCAAACTTCGTCCTCGTGCGATACGGTCATCATATCCACACTAGTTGCACAAACTACTATTATCTACGCCCATGTCTGTAAACGTCAAAAATCGCACTGTCAACATTCCTTGCAAATGACATTTAACAATAACATGCACGTAATGAGATCTCATAACATACACGTGCATTTTGAGAAGAAAACTTAAACTTCTTGGTTTAATTAAATTACAATCAAATTTTTATTCACGTACTACTTTATTTGGTTTATTAACATACTTTTAATCAATGAAAAAACAAAAGCTTTTAGCATTAGAGAAATACATTTTAGTTTAAAAGAGTGATGCCCCTAAATGTCTGCAAAACATTACACAATTTCTAAAAAAAAATAATACTTGTTTTGAATAGATGAGGCTTTTACTTGATGTATTATAGATCCATAGTAAGTTATGAAATCAAACAATTTTATTTTGTAAAATCTACATTGTAATTAAACATAAAGTGACGCGTTTCGCTAACACAGTAGCTTTTTCAAACGTTGGAGGTATAATGAGAAACTTTCTATTTATACAGTGCCTTAATACTAAATTATACGGAAATTTAACAATAAAATTATAATCTATTTACAAGGAAATGAAAAGAATTTGTCTAAATATGGAATTAACTAAAGAATTTAACAAGTT
>CAJUYI010000001.1:573110-595534 GCA_910591695.1 Galerucella pusilla | reverse complement strand
ATTCACACTTTTTAAATCAAAACTACAACATCGAGGTCGCTGGAAATCCTATAGAAGCAGTAGATACAATTAAATATTTGGGAGTTGTCATTGATAAGCAAATGAAATTTAAAGAGCATGCTAATAGACCTTTTAAACGGAAGACATCTTGTGGTTGCGGCGACCGTTGTCCACCTATAGATTTATATAGGAACTAATAGAAGCTAACTGTAATATTAAATGGAAACTGTAACTTGGAGCTTGGACAGGTGTACCTAAGATTACGGCAACGGTATATTTCTTCCAGAAAAATAAAAGTATAAATTGTATTTATTCCCTGGACGAGTCCCTAAAAAAAGAAAAGAAATATACCGTTGCTGTAAGCTTAGGCACAGCTGTCCAAGCCCTAAGTTACAGTTTCCATTTAATATTAAAGTTAGCTTCTATTAGTTCCTATATAAATCTATAGGTGGACAACGGTCGCCGCAACCACAAGATGTCTTCCGTTTAAAAGGTCTATTAGCATGCTCTTTAAATTTCATTTGCTTATCAATGACAACTCCCAAATATTTAATTGTATCTACTGCTTCTATGTCTTCCGTTAAAAAGGTCTATTCTGTAGTTAAATTAATTTCATATAAGTTGAGCTATCTTTTCAGGTGCTGATCTAGCTCTCTCCGATTACTTTCTGTTTCCAAACTTAAAAAATGGCTTGTTGGAAAGCGATTTCGGACAAATAAAGAGGTGAGAGAAACGCGTATTTCAAAAAGATTATTTTTTGGATGGTTAGAAAAAACTGGAAACTCGCTAGACTCAGTGTGTAGAGTTAAAAGGAGATTATGTTGAAAAGTAAAATATTTTTTTTACAGTAAAGTAACTTTTTCCGTCAAACCGCCCTCGTAAAATCCCTTGTTCGTAACGGGGGTCGTCACGTACACGCGTTCGGAATTTGAATACCTGATTATTCTGATAGAGATAAACTATTGTTTTCATACATGTTTTAAGCCGTTAGGCAAAAATAAATGTTAGTTTTTATTTCCGTTATTATCTACCGGCTTTTTCAACTAGAAAGTTCTAATAACTCGAGCAAAATGGAATACTGGCTTTTACCAACAAAAGTTTAATTATTAAAAAATTTTACGAACTTTGCCAATCATATAAAAGGCACTTTTTCCAACTAGTTCTCATTTGCAATGTTTTTAATGAAATTCATAATATTCATATTAATATCTATTTTGGGAAATCAAACCACAGTCTATCATAGACTACATAGTTGTAAACAGAGAATGCCAAAAACACATAGATGTGAGAGTTAAAATGGGGCTAGTAATAGGAAATTACCCCTATCTAGTAGTGGCAAAGACAAAAAAAAGTGCACACAATAATACAACTCAAAATAGGAGAGAAAATAAGAGCGTATAAACTAAATAACGCAAATGAATGGAAACAAATACAAGAAAAGAAAAATGCTGAGACAAAAATTTGGCAAAGGAAAAGGGAAGTAATTACGAGGAGTATAAAAAACAAAGAAAAATGACCAAAAAATCAGTGCAAAATGCAAAAAAGGAACTTGGAAAAGGAATCAATGATACAGCAATGACGCTAACAAAAGAAGAAGAAATATTTTAGGAATTTACTAAACACTCAAGGGAATAAAACACGAATTATAACAGAAATTATACCTAGATGGAGTAGAAGAAGAAGTATCAAAAACGGAACTAGATGAGGCTTTAAAATTATTGAAAAATGGAACAGCCCTAAAGCATGACAAGATAACGTCTGAAATGAAAAAAAAATAAGAGAAATAGGAAAGGAAATGATCAGAATACTATTAAATAAAATATGGAAGAAAGAGGATATTCCGGAGAATTGGGAAACACTAACAGAATCGCAAAGTAGTTTCCGGAAAGGACTTAGCATCATATTTTCACGTTAAAACAAGCAATAGCAAATAAAACCGCTGGGTCACAAAACGCATATCTTGCCTTTTTGGACCTAGAGAAAGCATTTGACAGTGTACCCAGGCAGCAGATATGGGAAAGTCTTTATAAAAGAAATATTAGCGAAAAGCTGATGAATATTAAAACACTGTATAAAAGAAAGGAAAATTATGTGATAAGTAAAAATATGATCGGATACATTCATAACACTTGACGGACTAGGGCTATTACGCAATGAATAACAATTTTATGGACAAAAAGGACAAACAGAAGATTAAGATTCAGGCAGTGGAGATGAAATACCTAAGAAGAGTGAAAGGAATAACAAGAAGAGATCGTATTAGAAACCAGACAATAAGAGTGGAATTGAAAGTAGAACCTCTACTGGAATTCATAAAAAAAAACAGGCGATTGAGTGGGTGGGGACACTTACAGATCATAAAGGATACCGGAGTAGTCAAACAAATATGGCAGGCAAGACCACAGAACAAAAGGAAAAAAGGAAGACCGAAAAATATATGGGACAAAACAGTTGGAACATCTTGAAAGAGAAATTAAAGCGTTGAATGAAGCAAAAATAGGAAATAATGGTGGAAATTCGTACATGGACAAAAAGAGATCACCTTCCTAGGTACACCATACTATATGGTAGAAGGAGTTTTGATTATGTACCTACCTATATATTAAATATACTAATGAGAAGAATCTTATCAAATATTTGTATAATTCCAATTCATATAATAAACTGTGAAAATATACTTTTCACGAATTTGGGTTTATTAAAAATTTCAGCTCATTCCATTAGACTCTATACGTTAAGAGAAGATAAATGAGTACATTTGAGAATGAAATTAAAAGTCAGAGCACTAATTACCAATTTAAGAGAGAAAGCTATAGTTAATATCAGAAAGTGAACCACTCGCAGTTCGCATCCTCCATTATACAACCTAGAACGGAATATGAAAGGATATTCCGTTTCCTCAGCCATCAGTGTTTCCGCCAGATATGACTGCGAAATCTACTCATACGCAGACACCTAATATTTTCACCCTGCCTTATAATAATGTACCGGGTGTCTGATTAAAAGAGGTACAGTTTGGTAAATTCACCTGAAAGTGTGAGATTCCCACTGCATGCGCGTACCGTAGAATGAGTGAACGAGAGGGATAACCTTCTTCGCTCGGTCTATGCTAAGACTGAAGAGTGAACTCAGACCGACCATACCGACGCGTCACGGCAACTTCATAATTGTGGTCCTTAGCGGGCGGAGGTCGTGGTTGTATTAAAAATGCAACAGAATTAGAGCAATACTCAGACGGACGACTTCTTGTAGTTGATCTCAGCGACGGTCGCTACCTGTGGACGGTATCACCCACAAAATTGTCGTTGTTGGGGGTTCAATGCAAAACACATGGACGACAGACCGCCTTTGCAATGCGACAACTGGCCACTCCTCGTTTCTTAGGCTGAACTCAGACGGACCACAGCGACGCGTCACGACAACTTCATAAATGTGGTTGTGGCTACTGGCTACTCAGACGGACTACAGCGACGCGACTAGTTTGTGTTTTTGTTGTCGTCATCTGTCGTTGATGACGACTTCAATTAACGACAATGGTGTTCGGTAGTGTTCATCAGTTTCAGTATAGAGAAACAATTTTGTCGTTGTTGGTGGTTCAATGCAAAACACATGGACGACAGACCGCAATTCGACAACAGGCCACTCCTCGTACAGGTAGCGACTGTCGCTGAGATCAACTACAAGAAGTCGTTCTTCTGAGTACTGTTCTAATTCTATTGCATCCTCAATATAACCACGACCTCCGCCCACTAACAACCACAATTATGAAGTTGTGACGCGTCGCTGTGGTCCGTCTGAGTTTAGCCTTAATATAAGGTAGAATCGGAGGCACAAATATTAGGTAGTAAATTTAACTTATGTGAAATAAGTTCAGTAGTCATTTATTATAACTAGAACTTGGATTATATGCACAATGTAATTGTCATTTAGAACTGAAGTAGCTTCAACTTTGCAATTTTCTTCAATTGTACCTGCATTTTACGAAGAAATTATTATAATTTGGAAATTTTACTGGTCTGACCGAATGTAGGTAGAAATTAAGGGGATAAAAGCTATTAAGTAGGAGATAATTATTAACTTAATAAAATTCATCTCTTAAAAATCTCCAGTCTCGCTCGCCATTTAAATGCTCATCACAAATAAAAGGGCCTATAATTTTACCATCTAAAATCCCACACCATATATAGTTTATCTGGAGCCGTGAAAGGAATGCAGTCGAAAACAATCGATATTGCCACGTTTATTTATGAAAAAGCTAAAGTGCTAAGTATGTAGTGATAATAATCAGAAAAGGGACTTTTTATTATTAACAATATGATTGAACGTTAATTCTTTAATGTGCTTGTTTCCTTGGATATTTTCTATTAACATTATTTTTTCAATTTATGAATATTAAAAGATGACACTTTTCCAATATTGTAATGTGCTTTTTCAAGCTCTGGCAGCGTTGTACGAAAACCATAATTACCACACCCTCCGAATTACATAATTGGTGACTTTTATCGAAAGCTGACTTCTTATTGGCAAGCGCGTGCGTGTGTTCTTCCCTCTCACTCCGTCAATTGACTGATATTGATTTATCCAGTGTCATTGGTATTGTCAGTGACCTTTGTATTTTCAATTTTACTTGGTAAAATTGGATTATGACAGATATACGCCATGTTTCCTCGCCCCTTACCGATGCCGCGTAGCTTCAGATAAACTTGTCAAACGTCAACTGACCAGCGACCGTGGTTAAAACCTTGTTGCATCCAGTGTGGATTACAATCAGACCAATAATGTGTATTGTGTATTTACAGATCTATTACTGGAAAATGTAGCTTTATCGGACCACATCATATTTGTTAAAAAAATTTTATTTTCATTCAGCATATCCTTGAGCCAATTACAATGATCCAGTCTTTAATCGAAATCTGTAGCTTTTAATCCTTGATGAAGAGATACACGATATGGATGAACACGATTTCCAGAAATTCCAACTCCCTAACCTTCCCATTATAAAGTGTAGGATGTCGACAATTGATGATTTCATATGACGCCATTTCGCGGTGGATCGATTGTAGTGCTATCTAGCGGTACGTATTGAAAGTAGGTACAAGGTAGAGAACTGGGAAATAAGAAACTGTAATTAGTGTACAGCTATCTACTTTTAACTCACTTAATAATGTCAATGTTGCCATGTTTCAATTATAAACTAACCAGATATTTCAGAGTTCCTCTAAAAAACCAAGACGCACACCTTAAATATGTTTGTGGTATTATGAATATTATGTTTTCGTGTACATTTTAAAATTATTAAGTTTATACATAATATATACTAGAAAAAAAGGTTTCTTACAATTGTGTACTTCATTTGTTTTAAGTTAAAAACATAAATATTTATTATTTGCCACACTTCTATTGTGGACAAAGATAAGTAAGTGTCACAATGTTACCAGCGCGTGGCCCTTTTGGAAAACTGAAACCATGTTATTGCTGGTATTGTGACACTCACTTATCTTTCTCCATAATAGAAGTGTGGCGATTGGCGAACAATAAATAGATAATGTTCTCAACTTAAAACAAACAAAATACACAACTTTTCCACCTTTATTAATATCACAAATATATTTAAGGTGTTTCTCGGGTTTCCACAGAAACACTGAAATATCTAGTTTGTTTATAATTGAAACATGGCAACATTGATATTTTTAAGTAATTAAAATGTAGATGGTGCCACATTAATTACCCTTAGTAGTTACCTATTTTTCTACCTTAGGCCTACTTTCGATAAGTGCCGCTAGATGGCACTACAATACGATCCACACGATCCACCACAGTATGGCGTCAGCTGAAACCATCAATTGAATCTCAATTTTTTGAAAGAGAGAGAAGAATAATTGTGCGCATTCAGCGATGGGCGTGAGCTCAGTGCCCCCTATTTTAACCGCTGTTGCCAAATGTACTTATCCGTAAAAGCTTTTCCCAATTTTTGTCGGCAATACCAATAATTGTTAAATCGAAAGCAGTGTATAGATTTTATTTATTGCAGATTGTAATTTGCACAAATTTTTTCTCGAACCATATTATTTTATTCCTATTTGAGATGATCTCACTTATTTTAAAAGTTAATAATAATACCAATCTCGATTTTCTCACACTAAATACGGCGTAAAAGTCAAATGCAAAATAAGTTAACTATTCCTCAGAAAGTACCAACTATTTTAAACTGGCAACGCTGCTTTCATATCAGATTGGTAGCTGGAACTGAACAAACGCCCAACACTGACAGCGTACAATTCTTCTTCTCTCTTTCGAGTAGTTTTTCTTATACTTTCCATGTCGTACTTGTGTAAATCGTATGTCTCGAATAGACTTTTCGCAATCTGTATATGCAGCTTCGATATGCCACTATCCGGTATGTGGTAGACCAGCATAGTCAGTTACAGAGCTCAAAGATAGTGTTTCTAATCTCTCTGACTCCTACTAAACAGAAATATTAAAGTTTGTTGAGCTTTGGTCCCTTACACATCCGCAAATGTTAGTTATATTCAAATTCACCGAAATAAATACACTGTAATTTCATGTACCGAAGCGATGAAAGTATGAGAATGTTAGATAAAGCTTATGGTGAATTAACCTCACGAATCAATTCGTACCATTTTTAACGATTCTTTCAACATGAAACGCGTGCCGACCTGAATTATCGGCCAAAACTCCATCGCGTAAAGGTCGCTACAGACATGACAAAACCATTCAATTCCGACTCTTCATGCATAAAACGCATTGTAAAGTTTATCCAAAATCGATTGCAAAAGCTTAAGCACGTGTCCTTTGATCTGAATGTAACGGCATACGCTTAAAAATCAGTATTCCAACACTGATTAAGTTTCGTATAATACAAAAAAAATTTTTTCACATAAGGTTTTATTTCAGATGACCAAGTTTGAATTCAAATGCAAGGTGGTATTCAAAGTTTCGTAAAAAAATATGTATATTTCAAAGATAACGTTAACGATATGAACTGTGTCGAGATCTACAAAAATAAGAGTTATATTTTTAACTAGCTGTTTGACGTAGAGCTTTATATTGCTATTAAATATTTCATATTTAACGAGCACAAAAAGCTCACACGGAAGTTTCGAATTAACGTTACCATTAAAGAAATGAGTTGTATTTCTTAGTAATATCTCTCTAGTAAATGTTTGTTTTGAGTTAAGCTGATACTCCAGCAAATATAAAATTCAAGTTTCATACCAAGTTATAATAGAAAAAACGAATAATAGTATATTATTAAACGAGCAATTTATGATATCCATAATTCACGATGGGTGACGTTTGCGTCACGAGCCGCAGGCGAGGGGCGCAAGTCACCCAAGTGAATTATGGCCATAAATTGCGAGTAGAATACTATACTTTGTCCACGACACTTAATTTATTTATTAATAAATAAAAGTCAGTAGCGATTTGGCATATTACTAACCTCAAAATGTTGTGGCAGCTACTTCAAATAATTTGACATATAGAGATGGGCGATACTGTAGAAAGTATCAATACAACGTACCGTTATAAATATATTGTTTTGAAATACTTAATATAAGAAAATATCGTTATGAAAAGTATCAATACTAAAAATTACAATATTTTATAGATACGATATATGTCAGAAACAAATTTCCTGAACAAAATACACAGATTTAATAGTTTATTCCATATTGTACCCCCATCTCTAGTCGTGAATTATGAACCATAATTCACGACAGTTGATATATGGGTACCATATACATTTAGTTAGGAGGTAAAATATTGACTTATTATTAGGTGGTCGTGGACAAATATATGTTATTCCACTCCATTTTATGTATTCATTCGTTTTTCTAATATAAATTGGTATAAAACTTTTATAACAAACATTATCGAAAGCTTTGATTGGTAAAAAAGTATTATACATTATTTTGACTGTACCCCCCTTATATATAATATATAGGTGTGACTCTGGTCCCGGCTCAGGGAACCTTAAGGATCATTTCATAAAAACACGTTTAAATTTTGATTATTTTACCAAACTAATGTCAAAATTTGAAGTGACAAATAAAATGTTTTTTCTGCAACTGCTATGAAAGGTGACGTATTTCTCGCACAATATACTATTTCCACTACTAGCTGTGAAGTTGACAATTATTGCTTCTTCTAGCCAACTGAGAAGTTGAATTTCTCTATTAGTGGTTAATATATTTTTATCAACCTAGGTCAATAATGGACAAATTCAAATATTTTGAGAATCCAGGGATAGTAGTTTTACCAAAACTTGTGCAACATAATTTTGTACACCCAGGAGATTGTCTTCAACATATTTGCTGCTTGAAGTTACCTATCAAGATAAAATTATTTGAATAAGAATGCCATTAGTTTAAAATTCGCGCTCAACCAAAAATGACTGATGACATAACGAGTACGTTCATAAGCTGCGTTCGTTATTTGTATCGCAGAGGCGACGGATTTTTGGTCACGTGATCACAGATTAATCTGAACAAATTGCTATTAACGAACGGCCCGACCAATCATACATATAAACGAACTTCTAACCTCCTTTTTGCCTGTGTCTATCTTTTTAGAGTCTACGATTTTTTTGTTTGATTTTTTCAATTAGATTTTATTTTTCATTACGACTATGTTTAGCCCAGAGACAATTTTGGTAGCAATTCATGATGCACAAACAGTACGAGATTAAACAGGAGTGACTACAACATAACCTCATAACATGACAGATAAACAGATTAATCTTTCTCGTCGGTCAAAATATTCCGAGCAAACAGATTTACATCGGACTGATCTGAGCGGAGTTACCGAACAGCTCTGATTTACCTCCCCTACCTCTAGATGTAATAAACGAACGATTCAGGCTAAAAAGATTAATCGGACGCTAATAACGAACGCAGCTAATATATATCGAAAACTGGCAGTTTACTTGTCAGTCAGACGACGGAGTAAACGCTTTTCGTGGTGCGTTTGTGAATTATTTTTACTTTTTGTCTTAAATTTGGCTAGTAGTGGAAAAAATTGTATATACACCATGGTGTTGGAGACATTTATAAACCTCGCACCTTATTCTTGGTGCTCGGTCAATAATAATAATAGTCTTCACCACCTTGGTGTATAATATACTATTATAAATTTGTATTGGTAAATAGCTATTTTAAAAGTGGTATCTAAATTTCAGTTTGTTCATTAATTGATGTCAGTTTCTTTGTCAATGTTTTGGTTAGCATTACTTACAAAATTTTTGGTTTTCTTAACGATATAATTGATGGTTCCTCAGAATCAACTAATATATTGACCAAAAATTTTATTACTGCCTATCCATCAGATTTGGAAGAGAGCCTAGTCGACGATCTAAAACAATTCGTGGGTTATTACGATGTAAAAATTGTGGCATTTTTCAATAGTACCTATACCATAGTTACTATTAAATTATTGTAAAATATCTCGTCAATTTTGAGTAAAACTCTGTAATATCCGATCTGGTTGTTGAAGGATTATTTCATTCCAATACTCCATGTACCTTTCCAAAAATTACCCAACAACTCAACTCCAGGAATGTACCTCTGGTAGTAGGAGAATGGATACTCAAGATGCTTTTTAGTAGAGCAATAAGTATCAATGTAGAAGACATCACAGTAAGAGGACTGGTCATGAAGGGATGTCCACAAGGAGGAGTCTTATCACCCCTTCTGTGGAACGTAGTCCTAGACACCCTGATTAATCACCTCAACAACAATGGATTCTACACAATTGCATTCGCAGATGACATAGTTATCTTGCAGACTGGCAAATTTGTGAACACACTGTGCGATAGAGCGCAGGATGGGCTCAAATTAATTGAAAAATGGTGTAAGGAACACTCACTGTCGATCAATCCCAGAAAGACTGAGATGGTCCTTTTCACCAGGAAAAGAAGTTTATCGGGTTTGAAACCTCCCGAAATCTTCAAAAGCAAACTAAACTTTTCGGAAGAGGTGAAATACCTTGGTATTACCCTTGACAGGAAACTAACATGGAACTCTCATCTACACAGCAGAGCAAAAAGAGCATATGTGGCATATGAGCAGTGTCGGAGGACAGTGGGACGCACATGGGGTCTGTCGCCCCGTGTGGTCACCTGGATCTACACTGCAATAATAAGACCCATGTTAACCTATGGAGCAATTGCATGGGGACCGAAGCGAATGGCTTGTTTGAACATCACAGGAGCCATGAGAACAACACCAACTGCAGCAATGGAACTAATTACTGGTCTGACCCCTCTGGACCTACACGTCAAGGAGGTTGCGTTAATGGCCATGGTACGATTGCGCACGGCTGGTGTAAACCCAGAAGTAGGAATGGGCCAATTGAGGTTGAGCCTATGGAAGGAAGCGCTCACTGCGCTACCTCTGCTGCAGGCAGCCAACGATGCAATTGAACCCAGGTTTTTGTTTAACAAACCCTACAAAATTCAAATAAAACAGAACACAGAGCCAGATGCTGCAAATGCAATACGCATATATACAGATGGTTCAAAAATGAAAGAAGGCTCAGGCTGTGGAGTTTACTCGAGATCACTGAGCCTCAAGATTAAGTGGGGGATGGGAAACAATACCAGCGTGGTTTAAACAGAACTGGCTGGTATCTCAATTGCCACAAAAGAACTGACCAGAAGAGGAATTTCTGGTAAAACCATAATAATCTGCACTGATAGTAGACCCTATTAGCCCTATTAGCCTTGAACAGACAACATGTTATATCGAGGCTAGTACTAGAGTGCCACCAAGATTTAGCTGACGTCTCGGCAGATAACAACATTATCCTGAGGTGGGTTAAAGGGCACGACAGGAGTGAAGGAAATCGCATTGCTGATTCTTTAGCTAGGGAAGCCGCTGGACTAAAAATTCTAGGACCCAGTGACACCTACGGCCTAACGACTTCGACAATTGCCGAACTAGCCAAACGTTACACCCATGCTCAATCCCTCAAGAGATGGGATGGAATCAAAGGATGCAGTTTTGCCAGGATCACCCTGGGCGACCCTCGGAAGCTGGCGCCGAAGAAATATTTGGCGATGACCAGGAAAAACCTACGTTTAACAGTAGGATTTCTGACTGGTCACTGTCAACTAAGTAAACACCTCCATACTATGGGGCTAGTGGACACACCTCTATGCAGGATGTGTGAACAGGAAGATGAAACTGTCAGGCATGTCTTATGCGAGTGTCGGGAGTTATCGTCAATAAGAGAGTGTGTGTTCGGTGAGTCTTGGCCTTCACCTGCCGATATAAAGGAGATGTCTCCCAGTGACCTGTCCACCTTCCTGAGAAGGACAGGATGGACAATGACCTAGGAGGACAACTCCTCGGGAAGATGTACAATGGGTCACATGTGGCCTAAGTGCTGTGAGCCGACACACTCACCCTCCCTACTCTACAGATACAGATACAGATACTTCATGTACGTTTTGAAACAAACTATAAAATAGTATATTATACACCAAGGTGGTGAAGACTATTATTATTGACCGAGCACCAAGATAATTTTGCGAGGGGCTTTGCCCCGAGAGGAATAAGGTGCGAGGTTAATAAGAGAAAATTATTAACCTCTAATAGAGAAATTCAACTTATCAGTTGGCTAGAAGAAGCAACAATTCTCAACTTCACAGCTAGTAGTGGAAAAATTCCTTTTCCTACTCTCTTATTAATATTTATATTGGGTCAAAGTACATTTCACATTAAAGTTCTTTCATTTGACGTCGATCTATGTGTCTAATTGATGCTCAAAGTTCTTTCCTTTTTATAATTATATTGCTATTAAATATTTCATGTTTAACGTGTGTGTGCACATTTTACTCGGAAAGTACTTCGTATACATGGGCTCATTATTATTCTCGTTTCAACTAGAAGAGTTATACAATAAAATCGTGTTTTTTATATTTAGCTAGAAAATAATACGGAAAGTTTTCAATAAACATATAGGTACACCAATCTTCATTTGTCATGTTCGGGAAAATCTCGGCGCTATCCATTATTGAAACAATGGGAATACAATTAAATTTGTATGGACTGAGAGAAAAAACAAAGTCCTTGAAAGTTAATGGAGAAGCAAATTCGGAACAGTAAGAAAACAGAAAAATACAGTTATCGTTGAAGAATACAATGGAGCAACCAGCAGAGCGCGTAATGTGTGAATATACAAAAAGAACATCTATAACAGTATATGATTCAACGGACGTACAATGCTCGCTACGCTCATGGCGCAAACGCCACCCTCGTGTATAATAGCCATTATATGCAAGTAGAATACAATACTTCATCCACAACTATTAAATAATTTTGGCTAAGACTAGATACTTTGAAATATTGAAGCAAAATATGTGATTCTTCATTACTAAGTAATTATAAAAAACTTGAAAATTTATTATATATATAAAAGTAATGTGTGATATTATAATCTGTAGGTGTATGTGTATAGTTGACGCAATTTTTTTAGTGTGAACTTAAAGTTTCCGGCTTTTTGTTCGACTATAATACAATACGATACCGTCATAACCCATCAGTCAATATTTTAATTTATAATGTTTATTTAACTATAAATTAATTCAATAATATAATTTCAACAAATAATGGTTAAAATGTTTTTAATATTTTTTTTATTAAATAAATGTATTGACTGTCTAACGATTATTTTTAACCCGCAATTATGGAACGCTACCCTACTTTTTAAGATACTGACTTAGCGTTAATGTATAGAACAAAATACATTTTTTAATAAATCTTCACCTGAACGACAACCCGGGCATTCCTTTCATGTATTCATGGTTTCTTCCAATCTAAAATATATTTGTTCTTTCCTCTGCTATTTATAACTCGAATATCAAACATTTTGCTTTAAACAATATTAACCTATTTTCATATTTGAAAACATCTTGAACATAATACCAGACGATTAACATTACCTTATATATCGTTTTATTAAGATGAAATGAAAATATTTTAAATATTTTATTATTTTTCACATCTTTGACTGAACTATAACTATCTTTCAGAGAGGGTTATTTTACGATAGCAGCCGATGTTGACCCTTTAGTCGGTAGTCTCATCAAGAAAGAGTGTAGTGTTTTTTCTGAGGGTAAGTATACATATTTATTAGCAATTATATTTTTAGTTTAAAATTAAATATTTACAATGTGGCGTCCTTGGGAAATATTGAGTTCGGTCAAAAATATTGTGTGTAACAACGGCGAAACTTCAAATAATGGTGATGAAAGTGATCATTTTAGTAATAGTGTAATAAGTGAAAACAGGATTCGACATTTAAATTTGCAGGCACAGAAAATATGTTTAAATGTGTATAAGAATTTACGAGAAAAGTGTGGATTCTATGAAGAAACGGAATTAATGCAAGCACTATTTGATGTAACAGAAAATCCCCTGTCAACTATACGTAAAATTGCTAAGAATCAGGGCCGTGCGGTACTATGAAGCAGGAAGGCGACTGCATCAGGCGGCATTACACAAGGGCGGCATTTGGAGAGCGAACTAAAAAAATATTTATGCATCTGTTTTTTATTTAAAACTTAAACTTTCAACTTTTTCCGATATGTGTAAGCGCTAACAAAGTTATTATATCAAATATCAGAAAAGAATTCATGTTATTATAATAGCATATTTTTTTAAGAATAGCTATATAGCTATATTTTTAATCTAGCAGGTTATCATGTAAGTATAAATGGATATTTTTTTTTTGGAGAAATTTCATTGATCATTGATTTAATATTCAATATATATAAGCGAAAAAAACTGCTTGGAAGCCAATATAAAAACAAACGCCTAGTGAAAGAGGCTCGAGGAAAAAAACTAAGTTATGCTATGAAAGTATTTTTATTACAAAAATCTCGTGTAGATGAGCCATATCAACATCCACTTCGTCAGAGACTTAGGATTCCGCAGATAAAAATTCAGTACATTTCCAATCAAATCCAGAAAAAATTGTTGAAAAGATTCAAGAAACAATAACTCAGGATAATATTAGTGATAGCGAACAAATAATAATCGAAGTTTCTTCAGATCCTGCGTTATGAAACATTTCCTGCATGTCATCTAAAATGCGTCAAATACGTCAAATTGAAAGAGGGCCATACCAAATTAAAGAACTCGAATTTTCTGTTAATAAAGCAAGGCGAAGATTTTCGCTCTCTTATTATTTGAGAACATTGAGCAATACGGAAGTCGTCAAAAGAAATTGGTTAATATACTCTGTAACAAATGATGCCGTTTATTGCTTCTGTTGAATATTATTTGATAATTCTTCCATTAGTGACTGGCCCAAAAAAGGTTATACTGACTGGGGAGATCTTGCAAGAGCCCTCACAAGACATGAAAGATCTGTACATCATATAGAAACTCTTTTAGAGCATGGCAAGAACTACCTATAGCACTATTGTTGATAATAAGATATGCGGATTTTTTTATGTTTTTTATTTCAATTTCAAAATATTCAAAATAAGGGGCGGCAGTTGGGAAGCATGCATCACCCTGAAAAATCCGCATGGCCCTGATAAGAATAATAAGAATTGCTTTAAACCAAACGACTTTTTAACAAATACTTAACATCAAATTCAATATAGAATCATGTTTGGAAAGTAGACAAAAATAATATTAATACCTTTCAGAGTTTAGCTCCGCAACATAACTTAAATGGGATATACGATTAGATAGCTGCACCAAAAGAATTGCATCAACTATACATCATCCCATTGTCAATATTTGTCTTAAAATTTTGATTAATTTTAATGAAATATTGGTGCTAATTGTTTTGCTTCTCTCATTGTTTTTCTCTTTTCTTTAATACTTTGACTATGTTGGTCTTCCAGAATTCTTTTAGTCTCTTTTAATAATAACCTTTGCTCCATATATTTTTAACAATCTAGTATCCTCCATTCTCTATAGGTGTCTCCACCAGCTCAGTTGTCTTTCTTTTATATAATCCACTATGGATTTCATTTTTAGCTGCTCTCTTATGTTCACATTCCTTGTTCTGTTTCGTTTTGTTATTTCTTTCATAGATCTCAGGTATTTCATTTCTATAGCTTGTATTTTGCTCTCCATTTTTTAGTCTAGTAAGTTGACGTTTTCCATGTTGATCTAATCATCTGATATTATTTTTCGGTAAACCAATAGTAGTCATCGAAAAAATGGTTTTATGCCGTTTCCAATTTCATTGATGAGCCTGGCGAAGCTTCCATTCCACTTTTAAGTATATTTACTTACCTTTTCTATTTCTTCAAAATATTTATAAAATATTTAAATTTAAAAAGACTTAGGTTAAGTGATAATGAAGGGCCCTGTAGATGGATATTGTAATTTGTATTTTTGTTTTTGATATTTAATTTTAGTTGAACAAACAACGATGGCACGTAGATGCTGAAAACGATCATAAACGGTTTCAATTTACTAGGACAGGCGTTACAGACATACGTGACATAAAAACCATACTACACCATATAATGTGACCAACTGCAAACTCCAAATTCATCAGGGCCACAGAACAAGGTTCTGCTGAATATGTACGTGCTATGTATGTATTACTAGTTATTACAGAACAGCAACAAAACGTAAAAAGTAAAATTCAATTCTGCCACCTATATGCATCCGTTCCAGTTAAATAAAAAAATCATTACTAAACATACTGGGAAAATTTCGAATTGAAAGCCCTTGATGGACATACATTCAGATACGAATAGATGTGCGAATTAGTTTTGGTTATTCGACATTGACATGAATGTGTCGTTGAAAAATAACGGGTGCAGTTATTTCTAATAAAAATGAGGGTATTAATGCATTTGATTTATTTTGTTAACTCCACATACATTTTATTTCGTGAAAAATACATTACATTTCTTCTCATAAAGACATTAATATTAAAGGTCTGTGAGAGTAGAAAAAAAAAATGTTTTCATTCATGCTACTTACAGATTACATTTTCCATGCTGTTTTAGAAAAGCACTTTCCCTATGACACCCAAAGAAGTATAATATAAGAAAAACAAAGAAAAAACATATTATATTCCATCACATCATTATATAAAGGACCCATACTAATCTTGTGAGAAATGACATTCCGAAAGAATGTTTTGAAATTCAGATATACCGAAACCATCCGGACAAAAAATTATTTTAAAGATGTTTTAAATATACTTCTTCATGGTAAAAAAACGTGCCTCGTTGTTTTTTGTTTTTATATACGAGGTTTATTGTTGAATATTGATAACAAAATATGTTTCGTCTCTGTAGGTTCGTTCCAACCAATAATTCTGTTATAGTAGGTAAGTAGATTAGATTAGAATAGAATTGGAGTAACTCTTTGTCTTATCCCACTGCCACTTTTGCAGATCTATTGTAGTCCTCCCTATACCTAGGCTAAACTCAGACGGACCACAGCGACGCGTCACGGTCACGACAACTTCATAATTGTGGTTGTAGTGGGCGAAGGTCGTGATTATATTAAAAATGCAATAGAATTAGAGCATTAAGGTGAGTAATTTGATCAATTAAATTATGTAATCAGTAGACTTCAAACGCGACGGCGCAACGCGGTTCATACGACCACAAGAATGTGGTTCGTGTACGGCGGATGCAGCAGCGACCAGCTTGAGTTCGCCGAAACGCGACGGCAATTCTGTGGTCGGGTCGACCGCAAAATGTGACTCGTGTACGGAGGCTCTTAGTTCTATTGTTTCTTTAATAAAACCACGATCTCCGACCACTAACAACCACATTTATGAAGTTGTCGTGACGCATCGCTGTGTTCCGTTTGAGTTTATCCTGGACACCGCCTCTGTCCTCGGTTTTTCTTCTCCGAATAAGTGAAACCGCACCCTTCTTTCTGGCAAAACCTGCATAGGCTGTCATCTGCTAGGCCAATTGTACGCTTATGTTTCATCAGTCTACAATATCCGGTCAGCATTCCCACCATCATCCTCGTTATTTCTCAACTTTGACATAGTAGGTCGTGTGACAGTTTGATCGAAGGGCTTTCAAGGAATAATTTAGCGTGCCTTTGTCCTGGGGTTTCATACCACCAGCACAACGCCTGGCTGTTTATCCATTTGTAAGTACTTGAACTGTTTAAGAATCTTTTACCAAACGTTTGGAACGTATTTTGTATTAGTTTAGTAGATGCACCAAATTCTGTCAATAATATAACCTCAAAAAAAATTTGTATTGATCCACACATGAAACTCAGTATTATATATTTTGTACTTATTCAAAAAAATCATGCACTGTAGGGTTTTAAGTTAAGGGAAGTTGTTGAAATCATAAATATAAGATAATTAGAATTTCCAAGACAAATTTCTTACCACCTCTATAAAAGATTATTTTGTACGCGCAGTGTTTATTTTAATTTCTGAGCTTATCAGTATATTAATTTATTTCCGAGAAGGCGGTGGTGAACGTGTTCCAGATTTGTTTAAATTTATTCAGAACTGAAAGAAAGGATTCCATAACTTTTTCGTTATGGTTCTAGAATGTCTAAGATAAAGACAAAATATATTACTTATAGAAATTGTTTACTAGAGCTCGCAAATCAATATTATTATTCTATTTATATCAAAAATTTATAAACAATAAAAACTATACGAGAGCAGACTCTTTGAGAGCCGACAGTGTTTTTTGAATCTCCCGTATGCAGTAGCTTCAAAGCATCAGTGTTAACCATCAACTGCTATCTATTAAAACATCTAACTGACAGCCATTGAAAAAATTATAATCTTATGAATTTTAACGAGAATGGAATGGAGAATTTGCTGGATAGGGTAGCTCGTAGCCCAATTATTGGATTTTTGTCATAGTGACTACACACATGTTCACCCGTGTGTAATAGCACTTTTTCTCCATCAAATGCGGTCGTTTCTACTTGAAATCAATATTGAATCTGCTTGAATAATATTGGCCGGTGATCGTTTTATCCTTTTCAAGATGATCGATATAATTGTTGCTTGGTTTCTGCTGCAAACGATCGAATTTGAATAATTTTTGGACGACCCGAATATTTGGTGTCACTTATTGTCGATCGCAACTCAGTAAACCACTTCTTAACCTTCAATAGTCCATTCGAGGTGACAGAAAGGAATAGTCTAACAAAGAACTGAGTATCATAAGTTAAAGATGAATGGATATAAAACTACAAATGATACTAAAAACTACCAAAAGACTATGTGACAGCTTCGCCTGGGTAATTGTACCTCTGTATTTCAGACGGAGGTATATGCATTATGCAATCTTGCAATGCGCGTGTGAAAATTACAGGAGAAGTGTTGAGTGCGAGCAGATCCATATCATGTCTTACAATTAAGGCAATCTTGAATCAGTAAGAGACGTATAGACCAGTACGAAAATGCGTCGAAGAACTGAATACGGTAGCCGAACAAAATAACGTCAAGCCATATCACCAGGGGCAGTAAAAGCCGACGAATTTGCAAAAAGAGATACATTGCCTGAACCAGAACTGATTATTGGTATACCGAAAACCATTGGATCTGTAAAGATCTGGATCAAAGAGCAACAACAAAAATACTGGGTGAATATTTTCATACAATTGCAAAGGAAAACTTTTATATAAGAACCATGCCTGGAAAGTACAGCGGAAATGCTCACAATGTGCAGGAATCAGCTGATAAAATCAAAGATGCTTCATATGGGGTTGCATTGCGATTCTCAACCTCACCCCTCTACATATGGTGGTGAAAAGCGTTGCAGAAAGAACAAGATACAGACTAAGTAGAGAGGGAATTATTAAAAAAAAACCACCTCCTCACTTATTAGAAATCAGACAACCTGGGACATGCCACAAAACGGTATGATGAAAAAGTATAACTTTTTAAAGGAATTGAGCAACAAGAAGGAATGGGATCCAAATAACATTACCAGATTTGGAAAGAATGCCATTCATTGGTACACAGATGGCTCAAAAGCAATAGAAGGAACTGGGATATGAGTGTTCGGGCCAGGAACCAAACACTCTGAAAGCTTCGGAAAAACCCCAAGTATCTTTCAAGCGGAAATCCACGCCATAAGAAAGTGCGCCCAGTTCAATATTGATAAAGGATACAGAAGACAAAGGATTATCATAATGTCGGATATTTAAGCAGCCATTAAGGCACTGAGCTCTTGTGTAATCAGTTCCAAAATGATGTGTGAATGCCTAGACAAACTCAATGAACTAGGCGAGAACAATATAGTCACCTTACTATGGATTCCAGGACACACTGGAATAGAAGGAAATGAAATAGCAGATTAACTAGCAAAGAGGGGGACTGAAATACCTTTCTGGGGGCCTGATCCCTTTTGCCGGAATCAGTCCCAATGTAATATTGAAAGAAATAAGTAAAGCCGAGAAAAACAGAAGATCTGACTATTGGAAAGATCTAATAGGGCTCACACAATCAAAGACTCTTCTGGGTGACTACATCCTGTTTAGTTCAAATGAATGCATAAGTCAAAGTAAAACTGCGCTAAGAGTGTTAACAGGGATCCTAACGGGACATTGTCGCCTGAATGGGCACCTGAAAAAGCTCAAAATAGTGGAGGAAGAATTTTCAATTGCAGTCAAATACTAACTAATTAACGCAGCTTATTCATTATTATGACCGGAGTTGACGGAAGCAGTGCTGCATTGGAAGTTATTGCGCTGAAAATCCGAAAAGTCGCTGATTTATCAAACTAGCCCCATATTTAAGAAATGTTATGTTATTTAGAAACTGCAACGTGTTTAAACTTCGCGTTGTGGGCAATATTAATAGAAATTTTTGAAAACAATCTTTGTCTTAGAGCTTATTTTGTCTCATGGTAAGCTGTAATATGATAAAAGTGGTTAGCCTATAATAGCATCCTTTATTAACCCTAAAGATTCCTTTCATTGTATGAATTAAGTTGTTATTGTTCTAGGAATCTGATATCTGTACATTATTTAATACGTGGTATTTCTGGATTACATTTTATAGTCTGTTTTGGGCACAAAACGACTTCCGCTATCCATTTAGATTAATAACTATTTCCAAATGTATGCTGAAGGAGTGTTGATAATTTTACAAATTATGAATACTTGTTTGCTAAAGATAGATAATTGTTTCAATGGTATTATCAGCAAATTTGTGTTCTACTAAGTTATGTTTTTGTTTATTGATATATTATGTATTTATTTTTTTATGATGAAACTGTAATAATCTAGACTATTGATACTTAAAAATAATATAACGTATTTTCTTTATTGTTAGGTTTTGATTTAAACCTTGTCTTATTCATTTCATTAATTATTAATCATAGGTATTGGATGTTGTATTTATCCGAAATATATTACACTAGATCTGCTACGAAATTCTTGTTTTGTTGTGAACTGTGCTGTGAAACATATAAAATATTTATTTTCGGGTGCTTCTTCAAATTTCAAATTTTCCAAGCGGACTTGTTTGAACTATGAGGGCACTTTCGGTGAGACATAAATCTCGTTCTATCACTTAAGTACCCATCCCCAACTTTCTTCAGAATTCTCAGTTTTACAGTCTAAGATAAGAAAATACATTTAAACTTTCAAATCACAGATTAAGAATTAAAGGCTTAATAAGTTTTTCAGGGCGCGAAAAGTTACCGAACAAAATGTATGATATCAAATATAATAGATCAAATCGGTAGTAGCAAAAAATTTGTATTATTGTGATTTTAATGCGCAGTTTGTGAATTGATATTATTGCATCATAAAACATTAGCGTAATATTAATAATACAGGTTAAATCTTAAATCATTTACTCTCAACTTGATGGTGGCTGCTTCCAGTGAAGATGCTTTATTTGTTGTAGAAGGCACTGCAAATTTTATTGGATACCGCCCAATTCAAAACGCTGTCGTATAACTATCTGCGGTAATTCCAATCAAATAACTACATTCACAACTGTAATATTGTTTGTTTCCTGTATTCTAACGATTTTTCAAAATGTCTTGCACATAGATGAAACTCAAAATACTAACAAATAAAATATGTAACATAATCAAAATTTCATTTAATCTGCCAGATCGATAGAAATCTTCGACAATAGAATTCATTATAGTAGATGTTACGAATAGACATTCTGAAATGAATTTAAATTATATAATCGTATCTGCAAAGCGAAAATACTTCTCTGAATATGACCTTTCGAAATCTTAAGGATAATGCAACGCTAAGCTATTGTGATGAAAGTAAATATGGAATTTAAATATTAAAGCACATTTACGATTCAGTTCATTAGATCATTTTATTTTTCAAAAATAAATGTCGAGCTAACAATTATTTCTAGATGGAGTTTGTCAAGATAATACTGTTCTATTTGATTCATATTTGAGGGCCGGTTTATCAATGCTTAGATAAAAGTGCTAGTTAGCTACCTAACAGTTAAGCCTAACTATTAGATAAAGTAACGCTACCGTTTATCGAAATTTATACAAGTTGCTGCTACCTAACTACTGGTTTTTGTAAAGTTGGTTGTACCGATATTTGAAAGGGATTATCTGATTAGTCGAAATATAATCGATAATTGACCTAACCTAATATTTTGAGTGTAACTGTTATTTACGGTTTATTCTTAATTCTTACTCACATTTCATATTTTAAAATGGAAAATAAAAAGAGAGAACGACGTGCTAATTTCAACACCAATGATCGATCATTGCTAATAAAGTTAGCTAATATGTACAAAAGCGTGATAGAAAATAAAAAAACTGATGGAACTACCTGGCGGGAAAAGGAAGAGACTTGGACGAAAATCGAAATAAAGTTTAACTCCACAACATCTGGACCTGTATGTAAATCAAAAATATAATTGGTGTAAAAATTAATTGTTTAAATTTTAGCCACGTACTGCAAAACAGTTGAAGTACAAGTACGATTCCATAAAAAAAGAATTGAAGAAACAATATAGTGAGCATTCCACATATTTGAAGGGAACAGGCGGAGGAAAATACATCCCTTCACCCAGTCCAAAAACTGAGGAAGAAAAAGAATTGTTGGGTTCAATTGCTCTCTCTGTTCAAGGTTTAAAAAGTACTTATGATACTGATGCAATTGCAGGTAAAAATTATCAGCAATGCCATAGCTGTTTATAACTTCTCATTTATATTTTTACAAACATAATTTTATTGAAGGTGTGTCGGGAATCCAATGCGATGATGTGCAAGGTATTGTAGAACACGAAATGGAATCATCGTATGTCGAAGCAGATTGGAATCTACCAAACACACTACTATTGCAAACCCCTGTCCATAGTGCTCTACAATCAGAGGAGATTATTCATACCAATAATGACCATAATTATGTTACAATGGAATCTCCTCGTCTACCATCAGATCAAAGTAAGTACTATCAAGATATATATATATATATATA
>CAJUYI010000001.1:542447-553911 GCA_910591695.1 Galerucella pusilla | reverse complement strand
TTGAAGTTGAAAATCCATGTTTTTCGTGACAACGTAATTTTATTTAAACTAATAAATTTACATTTTTTATAGTCTAGTACATCGTAAACTTACACATAAATAGTTCAAAATGTCAACATATACAGGGTGGGACCCAATTATATAAGGACGAATTTTTGTAATTATAGGAAATTCTGATATTTAATGAAAACAAAAAATTACTTTATATTTAATGTTCTGGCATCAAATATACTAGTTCTAGAGGTTTTCCATACAGGGTGATTCTTAATGCAACCTGAAATTTGTTTTTTTCTATATACAATAAATAGGATACTTCATGTATTTAAAAAGTAGTTTTTGATATTGAAAACGTATTTGTTACCTAGATATTAGTACTTTTCTCATAATACAGGGTGATTTGCACATACATCTTATTATTAAACCAACAAAAATTAGATAAAATACACTCCACTCTTTTTGAAACACTCTGTATTTTATAATTTGATCCGTAAAAATTATTAATCAATTTTTTTGTTATTAGCTTAAAATAGTAAATAAAAAGAAGAAATTTCATCATTTTACTGACCAGTTTATCAGAAACTGGGTCCTGAAAGTAGAGCACTCAGCTAAATAGGCATAGTGAACGAAATTATAATCACATTTCTATGGATACCTACCGAAATGCACCGAACAGTTGATAAAAAGATGAAGAAATTATAAGTATTTTAACATCAAGTGGATATGTATAGTAAATTAATAATTAAATGAAATGCTGACATTTTTTGTTGGGTAAAAACTATTTTCCCTATTGCGTTTCCAAATCATTTTTAAAGTGTGCTTTGAACATATAATTGAGTCTCACCCTGTATATCTTGACACTTTGAACTATTTATGTGTAAGTTTATTTGTTAATAGTAAAATTAGGGGGATTTTTAAACTTAAACACCCTGTATATCGGAAACTAGTCATTGAACTGGTCCCATTGACACTTGTGGTCAAGAAGTCGAGTACAACATAATATATAAAATTTATAAGATTTGGCGGAACGCCAATTTGCCATAGGAAAGGTGCGATGTCCTTTATAATAAAAAAAATATTCAATATTTTGTTATATACGGCTATAATTTTCATTGGATTTAAAAAAATATTGGCCGGCAAGAATTTGTTTAATTTGTTAAGTCAATTAAGAGAGATATTAATAAAAAAAATTGTCAGTTTAAAGAGGCATTAAAAAGAAATTTACCAATTATTTAAATATTGGAAATATCAAAATGTGTCATTTGGTATTATTGTTAAAAAGCATACCACTGTTTTTGCACAGAAAATATTATTAATGATCATAAAATGTTTTAATATTACTGAAAAATGCGATACCCGGGCCCGGCTGTTAGTTTCGACAAATTTTTAACTTGTGCCTAGCGTTGACCTTCTGAAGGTCAAAGCTCACGAGAGGTTTCATCGACCCTACCTAAAATTTTAGATATTCATGTAAATTTAAATATCATTCCCTTTTGCAATTTTCAATAAAATTGAATTAAAACCGCAAAACGATTTCTACACCTTACTATCCCTTAACAAAATTTATCTTTTAACATACCTTTCTCCTGCGTTGGAAAGCTAAGGAAAATTTTCACACCAAGAGTCTTAGTTCGTATATTATTTTATTTGAAAAGAACTCTACACGTTTCACTTTATAGTTCTTAATAAATAAAGTATTAGAAAATATCCGAAAACATTAATAATCAATAATCGAAAGGCGATTAGATTTTACACCGGTAACACGAAAGCCAGACATTTTAGAAAAGGTGATTTTAAGGTAATTATCGCGAATAAATACGCGCTTAATCAAAAGCTGTGGATGCGCGAAAATGGAGGCTAGAATGCTTGTCGCGCTGCATAAATAAATTCAATCAAAAATAGCTTAAAGTAATAGTGACAAGAGAAACACCCAGTTGCCACTAATCGAAATAAACAATTTAATGTATGATAACTAGATTTTTATAAGCAATGCTTTTATGCTAAACATCGATAACCTACTGCTAACTACAGAGGGATTTTACATTTAATTTTTAGAATTGGCTACGCTGTATTAATTTACTGGAAGCGTCAACTACAACCTTGTTTTTTGTGAGAAAATGAGTATAACATGAAATTGTTGACTATATTTGGAGTTGTAGATATTTTAAGAGAGCAAAAAATGGTTTAAATAAAAATTTTATTGATAAGGGGAATAGGTAAAGGTTGGGAAGGATTTAGTTGGTGGTGTATAAAATTTGGTTGAAATACATTGGTACATAATTAAATTATGGGATGTGAAGTTTGTAAAAATATATAATTTAAACAGAGTTTTAATTAAGAATTGTCCATAACTGGGGACATCATTAAATCCAAAAAATTTTTACAATATATACAAAATATTCTTCTTTGCCGATATACAGGGTGTTTAAAATATCAAAAAATTATTTTAGCTCGTAGTTTTAACACCTTTCAATATTTTTTGTTCATACTTGGTAAACTGCTCATATAATTAGGTTACTTTCAATAATGGTAAAATATAGACTTCCGCCAGAGGCGTGCGATGGGAATATAATGAAAATCATAACTATTTATTTTTATCAAATACTGTAAGTTTGCGTTGTCTAGTCTGTATCAAATGAAGACTTAAGACTACTTTATTTGTTAATTAAATACTAAATCTATAATCATGTACCTATAAAAAGTCTGACCCAATAACACACAAATAAATACTGAAAATAATGCACGAAATTCAACAAACAAACGATAGATGTCAAAATAATGTCAATCTAGAACTATTTTTTGTCCTGATCTAGCTGGAACATTATGAGATTTAAAGTTGTTTGTTCTTGGCAAAAGCATTTTGAATATTTTAGGGTTGCATGTGTATAATAATAAATTTTAAATAAAAAATGGTTATTTATGTAGAGCGAAAAGTGATACATTATTGCTTGAGAGTAATGGTTAACGGTAATTACTCGAAAGCAATAATGTCATGTTTTTGCTCGTAATCATACAACATTTTTTCTGCAATCACTCAATTGTAACTATTAAAAACAAAATATAAAGTAGAATTCATAAAAACTTTCAAAATCTAACAGTTTAAATATGTCAATTCAAATATGTTTCAAACTTTTATATCTGTCACTGTCAATACAAGTGTGTTTGTAGTATCGGTTGTTATGGGCAACGAGAGTTTTGCCATTTTTTACGCTCGGCGAGCGTAAAGTAACTCTCCTCAAGAAACGTCAAATTTTCGTTGTCAATAGCAAGCGAATAAGCCTACTTTTCAATGTGATTGTAGAAAATGTCAATTCCATTTCCATTTTTTCAGGTATCATGGATAAGACATCGTGATATTCACATCTTAACAGTCGGCAGTTATACTTACACGAGCGACCAAAGATTTCAAGCTAACCACCACCCAGAAACAGACGATTGGACTTTACAGATCAAATGGGCTCAAAAAAGAGACGCTGGAACTTATGAATGTCAAATAAGTACTCAGCCTGTCAAAAGTTATTTTGTCAATCTTAATGTTGTTGGTAAGTTGTCACATTCATATCGCCCAACTAAATAAAATCTCTAAGAATAATAAATTGTAAAGCCAACCGAATAAATAATGGATAATGTGCAGCGTCATTGCGTCATGACACGACGGTTAAACATGCCTGAATCGTAATTCGGTTCACAATTTCCAATATGTTGTCTTTGATCGCTGATTCGAAACATATTTTTTCCATTTATTCTTTTTCCTTTTAAATCACAACATAGAATGTGTTGTATAAAACATCAAAAAGCAAATGTCCTATTAAATCCAATGCCGAGTAGACAGTCAATTTTCTTTTTTGGGATTTCATTTGCTTTTTATCTTGGAACTATTGTTTGAAATAGAATTTTTGATAAATTTTTACGTTATAAACATTAACAGTACAAAATCAAGTGTTGAAAATTAAATTTAAAATTCATGACAAAATAGGAACAGCTTCTATTGATCTAATAGGTATTAGTTTCCACAAAAATAGAAGTGATCGGAGTCCAATATTGATAAGATAGATATATAGAAGGAAAATTATGATTATCATGTCGGATACTGAAGCAGCCATTAAATCGTCGAGTTCCTGTGTAACCAGGTATAAAATGTTATGGGAATGCATAGAAAAACTTAATGATAGAGAATAACACACACACATTGCAAAATAAAAAATTGAAACGGAATAGTAGGTGAACTAGTAAAAAGAGGAAATGAAACATATTTTGTGGTACTCCGAAAAAACTAAAAGATCTTACCATTAAAAATATGTAGTAGGGCTAAGACAATCAAAGATATTTGTTCCTGGGAAACTATGACTCAAAATAATGCATGAGACAAAGTACCACTAGTCTAAAAACTACAGATATGTTGCAACAGAACACTGCTACCTTAGTGGGCACTTAAAAAAACTGTAAGTAATGGTTGAGGAACAATGTAGACTATGTGGAACCTCCATTAATATCGCACTACTAGAACACAAAGGGAGACTACTATGTAGTAGGGCTAAGACAATCTAAGATATCTATTCCTGGGAAACTATGACCAAGTATCAAAATAATGCATTAGACAGAGTAAGACTACTAAACTCTAAACTCTAACTCTAAAAGCTTCACAGAGATGTTCTAACAGAACACTGCCACCTTAATGGGCACCTCAAAAAACTGATAGTAGTGGTAGAGGAACAATGTAGACTATGTGGAACCTTCATTAGTATGGCAATACTATAACACAAAACCCGGGAGACTACTGGATATAATATTTTCTTAAGCTGAAACATAAGGATATCCTGAAGGAATAGGACTGGAATTTCTCTCAGAAACTGAGTGGAAGGATAGAATACCATACAATAATTATCTTGTGTTTAATTGAAAATTTTATATGGTCCTCAAACCAGCAATCTAGTGCTTTAGAACAAAAGAAAATAATTGACAAATTTAATCGAGGATAAAATGAAGTTTGAAATATGCATCGGTCCATCACTTATATTTATATTTAAACTTCTTTCAGATGATGTAGCTAGTGACGAACCTGCTAGAGATGAGAAGACTATAGACCCAAACTTAGATTGTAATTGTATACATATTTTTTTTAAATAATATACAGATTAGTATGTGGAGCTGTTCACCTTAAATAACCAAATAATCTTCTTTCGCTTTGATTACTAACAATATTCTTGCTACCCAGCATGCTTGGTTTGAAAAACTTAGCAAGACATACCAGTGTGTAAAGTCACTCACATCTTAGATCTAATATATTTTGTTTATTTTTAGTACCTACTGCACAAATTTTGGGAGGACCAGATTTGCACGTGGACAAAGGCAGTACTATTAATTTAACTTGCTCTATAAAATTCAGCCCGGAGCCGCCAGCATATATTTTTTGGTACCATCATGACGACGTAAGTTCACGACAATATTTTTTGTTCCATCAAATCTTGAAGTGGCGTTCATTTGCAGGTTATTAGCTACGATTCCAGCCGTGGTGGCGTAAGTGTTATTACAGAGAAAGGAGATGTGACTACAAGTTTCCTGCTAATTCAACATGCTGATATATCCGACTCCGGCAAATATTCTTGCAGCCCTTCAAATGCAGATGTTGCTAGCGTCAGGGTTCACGTTTTAAACGGTGAGTTCTCCAAACAAAAACTGATCTGCGTTACAATTTCATTATTTTGTCTCAAGAATTATAAAATTAGGTTGTTTATGACCGTGTATGAAATTTATAGGTCAAGTTTAGGTCACTTAACAAAGTCCACCGGGACCGCCGGCTAACATGTGTGCAGTGAGTTGGTGTAATATTATTACAGTGGATTTGCCTGATGTATAGTCATATAGGATATAGGTCCATGTGCAGGGGTTGGTTTACTAACATAGTATGTCCAACAGTTTTCCTCTTATTAAGTATAATTGACATCAGATTTATCAGTCTCATTGCCTTTGGTCCACCTTAATTTCAAAATGAAGATAACTGTGATTGCTCTCCATGTTTTTCGTATGTATCCAAGTGCAAAACTGGCCGTTACTACCATACACAGTTTATTTGCCAGTAAGTTTATTATTTCTTGTACCAGTTTGGGTAGGTTAGGTTAGGTTAGGTTTTTGGTGAGTGGGTCTATAAGGCACTCCACTGCGACTGGTAAAAGTCTATTGTGGCTCTCACCTATTCAGAATTCACCAAACAAATTCAGCTTCTTAACAAAGCCGATTAGTTTATTTGGTGAATGATATTTCAGGTCCGATGGCGAGAGAAAGACCCTGCCAAACATCAGATACCTGATTCAAACCGCGGTGGGGCAGGCACAAATTATATGCTCTGCTGTTAAACTGTTTCATCATCTTCCAGACAAAGATGGCAAGTCAGATCTTCCGACAGTCCAAGTTTTAGCATATGATGATTCAGATGACAGTGGCCTGTTAGACAACGTAGGTCAAGCTGCTATAGTCTAACAATTGCTTGGAGACATTCTTCGAAGAATGTATAAAAGCCTTTGAATGAACCAATCCTGGTACATTATGCAAGTCTAAAGCTCTTCTTGCTGTCCAGGTATTTAGTGTTTGTTTGGCAAAACTTATTACGATGCCAATTGTAGGTTCTGGTCCGATAGAAACACGTGCAGCTCTCTTCCTTGCAAGAGAGTCTGCTTTCTCGTTTCCTTCCATGCCAGAATGGCCAGGAATCCAGACCAGCAATACTTTATTGAGTTCTCCTATTGAGGAGAGTCTTTTTTGGCAGTCTAAAACCAATTTCGACGTTACACGGTGAGAGAGCTAAGTGCTTTCAAAGACGCTTGACTGTCCGAGAAAATTTTTATTGTTCTATGTATGAGATTGTCTTGCTCCACTCTCTCCACACATGAAACAATAGCTTGAATTTCCGCCTGAAATACGGTTGCATAGGATCTTAGAGAGGTTGAAATTTCTGTCCTAGGTCTGCGCCCGTATACACCTGCACCAGAGCCTGAGGGTGTTTCTGAGCCGTCTGTGATGTGATAAATACCAACCATCACCTTCTTTCAGTCCTTCTATTTATCCCTGGAAGCCCATAAGAAAGGTTCCAGTGCGGCTCTCAGTTGATATGTGTGTTCATTGATTCTGGAAAGTGTACCTGCACAAGGTCGTTTGTTTATATATCTCAGTTTCTATCTCCTTCAGCGCATTCTCTAGGTCTGTTCTGTAGCCATCCTAGTTGGTTCTGCGGGGATTACGGTATATTTCTGTTTCGGTACCACTTCCTGTTATTAAGGTTTGTTTGCCACTTCCTGTTATTAAAAACCGGATTTGTTTGTGGTCTGAACAACTTACCTTATCAGGCACGTGCCAATTTTTAAGGATGGTGCTTTATATTGATCTTTTGTATCTTCACTGTTTTGTTCACTACGGTACTGAGTACCGCAGACTTGTCCAGAAGGGGTGTAACATCAAAGCGTATCATTTCTTTGAATCGGCGACCGACGCCCATAGAGATACTACAGATAGAGGCAACAAGCCATAGGCCGTTGTGTAAGTGGGGATGCCCGTCTCTGGTTAGAGATAAAGAGACAGACGATCAGAGGTTTTGCTGTCTTTGACTGTGTCTATAGCATCCGCGCCATTAGAGAAAGTCATCCAGAACCTTTCTTGCCTCTATCTGTAGTATCTCTATGCCGACGCCTCGATGATACGGTGTTACGCTCTTACGCAGTACGGCATTACGATACGCAGTTTTGGTATATGTCTGTATCCAGCTTTATACGTAGTCAAGGTCTTCCGATGCGTATAGTAAACTTTCAAAGGAGTCCTAGTCACTAGCTCTTTTTCTCTATAACGCTTACAGGTTGTTGCTAGAAATTAAAATGACTAAATGTGTAAAGAATTTAACAATTTATTATCTTTTTGTAGGTGAAAGACCAGCTGCGATGCAAACCGGCTCCGCAGGATTATCTAACAGTTCATTCAACATATTCGCTTTGATTCTAGTTTCCTACATTTACACATCCTGCTACTTTAGCAGCTTTAACTCAAACAATGCAAGCTGGAGGTAGCTATATTTTGATGTTTAAATTGTACATAACTGGAGTTCTGCTGAATGTCAGTTTTAAAAGAATTTTGTTGAAATAAATAATTTTATAAGGATGTCTCGTATCGAACAAAAACAATTTTGAATTTTTGATATTTTTATTTTTAGTGCAGAATAGTAGTTTATATTTTCTCACTACAATCACGTAACGTAATTAAATGGTATTACATACTTTGAACTTTTCACATTGACTAAGCTTTTAGTGTCAGGTATTTTGGATTTTAAGGGACAACTGCGCTGTTTCTTATTCTAAGTATCTAATACTTTCGTAAGTGACACTTTATAGCTTAAGTAAAACTTGTATAAATTGTTTACTGTTTCGAACAGTAGTTAGGTGAAATTGAGAGTTTTTGGATGAAATATAATCGAATTGTGTGTTCTCCCATCGTTTTAGACTGTTTCAAGCGTTCTCTCGCGTTTTGCTCTTTATTTGACTGAAATAGAATAGAAAATGGTCCAATTGCAAACTAACTTTCGTTTTAAAGTATATTTGAGTGAATTTGTGCATTATTGAATTTTCTTGTGTGCTTTTTGAGTGTGTTTTTGACTTATTTTGATCTCCGTTGACTGTGTCGGGCTGTATTCACGTGAAATTGAGAGTTATGGGATGAAATTTAGTCGAACTCTGTGTTTTCCTTTCGTTTCAGACTGTTTCAAGAGTTATTTCGCGCTTTGCTCTTTATTTAACCGAAATAGAATAGAAAATGGTCCAATTGCAAGCTAACTTTCGCTCTAAAGTATATTCGAGTAAATTTTGTGCATTATTTAGTCTTCTTGTATGCTTTTTAAGCGGATTCTAGGGTTTTTCACTCATTTCGAAGACCGTTGACAGTTTCAGAATGTAGTTACGTGAAATTGATAGTTTTTGGAAGTAATACATAAATAAACAGTCTTATTTAGCCAAGTCGACTCAAGACAGGATCTGGACAGGCGGACATGGACTTTGGTTTTGGTAAAATTTTAAATGTGACACTAAATCTGTTAATAATGAGAACGACGTAGCTTTAATTTCAATCGACAAAAGTTTGTATTCGTCGTGTAAAAGAGGACAGATGGAATAACGTGAGCAGAAAAAGATGCTGTGTTGGATAAAATAACAAGCTAATGCGCCCGCAGCTATACCCAGAACCAACTCCAATAGATCTAATAGTGCTAACAGAAATCTGACTCCATTTCATAAAGATCATCAAAAAGCTATATATTAATTATGAATGCCATTTTGTTTGTTTTTATTAGCTAACCTCCTTATATTTTAATAATTTGTACCGAGACATAGCCTCACTTTCACATAACTAGGACTTAAGTAGGACCTGCTCTTCGACTTAGTCTTACTCTTAGCACCGGTGCAGTTGGCCCTAAGTTTTTAACGTCCAAATTCGTAAGCATTTCCTGAGTATATTGTAAAATCGTTAACTACGTCTGGTGAATCTACGTTTTTTGTCCAAATTTACACTAATTTCATTCCTACAAACTTTCTAAATAAAACGTTTTATTGTACATAGTTTTATAACAATAAATAGAGAAGAATAAAAATGTGATTTGAATTTTTTATATTTTCATTAATTGGTGATAATGATAATAAAATTATAGTAATTCTCTCGAGAGATTTTAAGCTCAAACTACTCCAATCACCAAGGTCAGAGATAGACAAAAACTGTTGTTTAGTTTCTACTGTAATATTTTTTTCGACCACAACTGGATGAAAATATTTGTTAACTACGAGACAATCTGTAAAATGCCAAATTTCTCTTGTAGGATATTGTATTGGAAGTTACATCGACACTTTCCAGTGAAATCTTCATAAAGCTAATAAAAATATTTGAATACGAGGATAAAATAACACTGCATTATTTAATAAATGTTCATTGTTAATATTTAAGATATTTGTAAATACGTACGATAAATCAAGCTAGTTCTATCAATTTTTTACTGTTTGCAATCCATTTAATTAAATAAGTGAACTGAGTTCAAATTGATTTACTATACTATTTCAGAAGGAGTTCTGCTCTATATAAAGCAAATGCGACCAGCCCAAAGAAACAAAAATTACTAAACGAAGCTAGACGCATAAGAAAGTTGTCTTAGCTTTCGACTTTTGGTGTTTCTTATATCAAGCCCCTTCACCACCTATTATGTACTCGAAGAGTATGTACCTCTTTTTAGATTCTCTATAGCACTTCTGTATCTGTAAAGTAGGGAGGGTGAGTGTAGGCTCACAGCACTTAGGCCAGATGTGACCCACTGTACATTTTCCCGAGGAGTTGTCCTCCTAGGTCATCGTCCATCCTGTCCTTCTCAGGAAGGTGGACAGGTCACTAGGAGACATCTCCTTTATATCGGCAGGTGTAGGCTAAGACTCACCGAACACACACTCTCTTATTGACGATAACTCCGGACACTCGCATAAGACATGCCTGACAGTTTCATCTTTCTGTTCACACATCCTGCATAGAGGTGTGTTCACTCGCCCCATAGTATAGAGGTGTTTCCCTAGTTGACAGTGGCCAGTCATAATCCTACTGTTAAACTTGGGTTTTTCCTGGTCATCGCCAAATATTTCTTCGACGCCAGCTTCTCAGGGTCGCCCAGGGTGATCCTGGCAAGACTGCATCCTTTGGTTCCATACTATCTCATAAGGGATTGAGCATGGGTGTAACGTTTGGCTAGTTCCGCAATTGTCTAAGTCGTCAGGCCTTAGGTGTCACTGGGTCCTAACATTTTTAGTCCAGCCGCTTCCCTTGTTAAAGAATCGGCAATGTGATTACCTTTACTCCTGTCGTGCCCTTTTACCCACCTCAGGATAATATTGTTATCTGCCGAGGCGTTGCCGCGTTGGTGACACTCTATGGCACATATTCACAGATAAATTTAACTAATCACTACATTTAATAACAATTGGAATAAATAAATAGCACAATACTGAGGGCGGGTTTATCAATGCCCGGTCAAATCTGTCAGCTACGTAGCCCTCAGCTATCTCTAGCCGCCAGTCAAAGTCTCTGTTACAGTAGAAAGCGTTTATCAATGCACCAGTTAGCTAGCTGTCAGAGTGTAAATTTCTCATTTTAATTTGGTGTAAGGATGATCACCCGTTACATGAAATATACATATTATTAATTTTATTCGCATATTTTGTTATAACACACTGAATATAGAGGTGAAAGTTATTATTTTTCTATTTTATCGTAAGCTTACTCTGACAACATCGTGGAAAATTTCACTTGTCAGTGTCAAAATTGTGGTACTGTTATTTTTAATTCGTCTATGTTGTGCTTTGTTGAGTTGTTTGCATTTGAGCATGTCCACAAAACAAAAAAGATATCCCAATTTGACGGAGTCACAGCGACAATTAGGTACTTATAAAAGTAGCCGTTCACCATA
>CAJUYI010000001.1:519353-542437 GCA_910591695.1 Galerucella pusilla | reverse complement strand
CCGATCTTCAACAGTATATGGTCGCCTTTCGTACTCTACAAATTCCAATATTTCGCCAGTCACCAATCTCTCCATCGAAAAGGTCGTCAAGTCCCTCAAGATACATTGACAATAACAATGAAATAAAATACAAATAGAACCTAGATGCTTCTAAACTACTATAGAAGAATCAAATAAGCTTCTCGATTTCACCCTAAACGATAATAGACACTTTTAGCTGGTCATAAGTTTTTACACGTATCCGTATCCGTATTGGAGTTAAGTTGACGTAAAGAAATTGTCAAGAAAGCCTTTTTAGCAGAAAACGTATCGCTTCGTACTGTTTCTAATTGTATAACCTCAAAGTTTTAATATTTTACCTTTTTATATTTTTGTAAAACGTAAAATGGGGGCGATATTAAATAATCCATTGCTGCTAGACGAGAAAGATGATGTAATATAGCACAAATAGCACGGAATACTGACTTTGGTCGGGATAGGGATACGTTCAAGTATACGGAGTAGGGTACGTAACAATACGTTCAACGCATCGTATCGGCTGAGACGTAACGGGTCTATACATGCGCAGTTCGTTACGTATACGGATACGTGAGAAATTTAAGACAAGCTAAAAGTCTCTAATAACACAATCAAATTTAAAGTTGAAATAATCTTTGTTGCAAAATGTTAACAAACATGAAAAAATCATGACACAGTTGTCAGTTAGAATCTATGGTTAGAATGACGGAACACAACTTTCTCGTATTTAAATGTATGTTCTATGGTTAACATTAACTTGATAGTGGCAGCTAGGATAGCCGAAAGTTTGACTGCCAGCTAATGCAAACTGGCAGTTGATAAACACTTTGACCAACAGCTAAGATTTAGCCGAAGGCTACAATATTTAACCGAGCATTGATAAACCCGCCCTGAATAATATAATACCTGGAAGATATGTGAAGGTGTTGACAGCTGACACTAGTTTCTCGTCAACTGTAAGATGTAAAATATCGCAAACTAAAAACAGCTCCATACAACTCGGGTACAACAAAGATGGCGAAGGGGGCAGACGTAACTGCAAGCGTAACTGCAAGCGTGTGTTTGATAATTTTGCACAAGAATTTGGATTCTACAAACTGCTTGATGCACAATTAAATTTCAATCCTGCATTCTTGCACAAGATGAGTTTTTGCACGTAATGCTATCGAGAAGTTATAGTTGAGCAAGTATGCTTGTACCTTGTGGTATGTATACTAGGTGACATTCCTAGAGACCTACAATTTTGTTTGTCCACTTTCTTCTACTTAGTTCCTGATTAAAGTCTCAGAGACTCCTCTAGGCCTATTTCCTAAAGGAATCTCAGGATCTCCACAGGATGCAGTTTAGGTAAGTGTCCATCTTCTATCCAGTAGTCTCCCTTCTATTCAGTAGTCTCCTAGGTGTTTTTCTATATAATCCGCAAGTACCTATGTGAATTACGTCTTCTTCCTCCATTTTAGATATTCTTCATTCTTCTTGCTCCCTCAGTTTGAGCTTTGCCCATTCAGGCGGCAGTTATGACACCTGTTAAAACTCTTAGTGCAATCTTAGTATTTCATTTCATTTCTTCTATCCTGGTTATAGTTTGCAAGGAATATAACTCAGCCCTACTAGATCTTTCCAATGGTCAGATCTTCTTTTCTTTTCGTCGTTGCCTATTACTTCGATTATTACTTTGGAACTGATAGCGCAAAATTGTGTTTCAGTCCCTTTATTTGCTAGTTTATCTCCTTTTGCATTCCTTTCTATTCCAATGTATCCTGGAACTCACAGTAAAGTGACGATGTTCTTCTCCTTTAGTTCATTTACTCTTCCTAGGCATTCCCATATCATTTTAAAGTTAATTATATAAGAACTAAGTACTTTAGGGACTGTTTGGCTACCTGACATGATGATAATCTTTTGTCTTTCACCCATTTTACCAATATTGAACTAGGCACACTTTTCTATTGCGTGAATTTCGGCTAAAAAGATATTTGAAGCTTTTCCTAAGCTTGCGGAGTGTTTGGTTTCTGGTCCGTACACCACACCAGTACTTTCTATTGCTTTAGAGCCAATTTTATACTATTGAATGACATTCTGCCCAAGTCTCGTAATAGCAATCCTTCTTGTTGCTGAATTCCGTGTATCGTGAAGAGACTTTACCTTTAATTGCATAAATAAATTGATTATGCATACTTAACAAGTTTGAAGTTAGGAGAAATAATTTGCGAAGAAGATGTTTTTGTTCTGAAATCCACTACTCCCTGTGTATAGAAATGAAAAATGTGTTGAAGAGCTAGAATATTTTAATGTAGTGGAAAGTCCAGTTAAGTTGAATTGAATCAAAATAATGGAACTCAGTTTACCATTTCAATTAAATGGATTCCCAAATAAATAATATATAAGTATATAAAATTTGAAAATGTATAAATATTAGGGCGGTAAATCAGTGAGATAATAATGACATTATGGCGACGATATGTGATAAACGTGTAATGAACTTATTTTATTTTTTGCTCATGAAATAAACAGTAAACTTTACAATATGTGTAATATATTTGTAAAAATGAATTAAATAAACGTATAGTATAGCAACAATGTCACAGTTTACCATAAATTATTATGTATTGCCAATTTATGTTGTATATAGCATTGCGGCTTAGTTTTTGAAAATGGAAAACACGAAATTCCCACAATTTATCCCATACTACTAAGATTAATAGCAGTTCGCAAATAAATCAAACAAGATGAAAATAGAAGTGCGACATATGCAATCGGCTGGAGAAAAGTACAAGTAGCATTCAAATATTAATATACTTTTTGGATTGGGTTTTTCTTAATCAAAAACCAGTGGAAATAATAAGAATAAAGTGAAAACTTTATTGGATAGAAAAGTATGACAATGCAAAAATGGTTATCAAAAGGAAAAGGAGAAAAAGGGGGCCTATAAATATTCAATACAATCAAGTATATCCTAGGCTTCATCAAAAGCCATCGGAACAACTTATTGCATGTCTTAAGCCGAGTTCACACTATGCGAAAGTATGTCTTCAAACTGCGGAATCAGTCCCAATGTAATATTGGAAGAAGTAGATAAAGCAGCAGAGAAAAAGAGAAGATCTGACCATTGGAAAGACCTAGTAGGGCTTATACAATCAAAGATTCTTCTGGGTGACTACAACCTATTGAGATTGAATGAATGCATAAATCAAAGTAAAACTGCGCTAAGAGTTTTAACAGGGATCCTAACGGGACATTGTCGCCTGAATGGGCACCTGAAAAAGCTTCAAATAGTGGAGGACGAAGAATGTAGATTTTGTGGCATGGAAGAAGAAATCTCCATCCACATACTTTCCAGCCGCACAGCACTTCAGAATCCTAGAGCACAGCACCTGGGAGATTACTGAATAGAAGAGGAACATTTACCTAAGTTGAAGCCTGCAGATATCCTAAAATTCCTCCAGGAAATAGGACTAAAGGAGCTACTAGTTTCTGACACTCTCCTCAGAAACAAAGTAGAAGTAAGGGGGTATAATAGATCTTTTGGGTCTCAGTGAACGTCACACCAAATAAATAAATACAATAAATACAAAATGCCGTCAAACTGGAAATTTCTTTGGCTATCTACTCTCTAGAAATACTAGAAAAATACATTTTGACAATGCAAAATAATTTTTATGACATTGTTGTCTATATACACAGGCTGGATTTTATCTTAAGATTTTAATAAGTGCGTGTATTTATTATATTAAATGCATATTTTTCATTTCGGACATAAAATACAGCACTGAAATCTTATTGAAAATAGTACAAAATTAAAACAATTTTACTACTTTAAAATATGATATATCAATATTAAGAATGCTGTGAATTGGATAACACTGTAGCATATTCGAAATTTTATATAATATTTAAAATAAAAAATCTACTGAAAACGAAATCATTAAGATAAAATCTATTTTGTCCATATACAGGTAGCGAGATAAAAACTAAATAGAGCAATTTTCGGAACGAAAATGTTATTACAGTTCCTAATAATGTTTCTGTTTTGATTTCATATTGCCACCTTGTATAGTAACTAAAGGGTAATAGTAAGTAAGGAATATTTTTGTTGTAAGTTGAAAAATATCAGTGAAATTCATTTGAAAAACCATCCTAAACAGCAGCATAATAACTTCCGATATAATCTTAAATTTAAATAAATGTTTGTTTACTTACATTACATTACATTTACTTATTATAATATGACCAATTCATTGAATATTTTCGTTTTATAAGCAATTGCGAAAAAACAAAATCTGTTTGGGCATTCACCATTTAACAGAAAGGGAGCTAAATACAATTTAAGCGGTAAAAAAATTCGGCCCGGCTAGGCTATTTTAATTTGAGATTTATTTTGCAGAAAATTTTCAATTTTTAGGTTGGGGACTATAGAAATTATAAGGCATCTTTTTGGTGCACTAAGCAAGGTTCGCAAGCATGTCATGCTATTGTTTTTTCTTTGCTTCTATAAGCAGTCAAAGTAAGCGAACAATCATGAGTGATATTCTTGATTTTCTAATGTGTGCTATCGGACTCCCAATAACATTCACGACTTACCATAATTATCGTCTAAATGATCCTTATTATATAAATAAGTATTATAATTTTCTTTACCTGACTAAAAATTGTTATTCCATTTAGGTTGCGATGTGGTACCCAACGTTGGGTTGCTTAGCACAACTATGTCTCAACGTCCAAATGCTGCTATGGTTTGTCCATAATTTTGATCTTTCCTTTACAAATGTGTTTTTTAAGGTTTTATTCTGAAAACAAACTGATATTTTTCAAATTCTTGTAATTTTTATTTACTGTTAAATTTTCAATCAACACCAATACTATAAACTATTAAAAAAATATATTAACTATTTCACAGAATCGAATATTTTATGTGATTTCATTGTCAAGACACAAAAATATTCTAGTCACTTTAGATTCTTATAATAATAGATATTAATTGTTGGCGATATAACCTAACCAAAATCTAGTGACATTGAAAATATGTAGAGAAAGTATAATTGAATTTTTTTTACAAAAATATAGTAAATGCATGTGGGAACTTGTATATACTTCAAGATATGAACAGGAAATAAAAAATGGTTTTAATGAAATACTAGAATGTTTGAAAACTTTTCAGTTTTTAGTTTTGGTACGTAATTTTTGAAATAAAAATTGAAAGGGCATTGGGAAGTATCTGAGATATAGTAATATAGACACAGACAGCATTAGCAAATTTATATGAGAATAAGACATTTTGAGCTCTAAGGTAACATCTCGGCTGGTATGGACATGCGGCGAAGAACTCAGAAGACTGGCGACTCGGAACAGTGTAACACTGGAGTGGGTCCCAGGTCACAAAGGAATCGCTGGCAATGAAAAAGCTGACGAGCTCGCAAGAGTAGGATCGTCAACTTCTTGTAAACGAACCCGAACCAGCTGTGGGCATTTCCAAATGCTCAACTAGGTCATGGTTAAAAGGGTGGGTAAAAGAACAACACAATAAATACTGGAAGAATACGCCCAATCAAACACATGGGAAGACCCCAAATGACTCCAGAAGACTTTTACAACCAACCAGCAAAGAACCCAAGAAAGAACCTGTATGAGCTAATACTGGGAACGGATTGGCTGAATAGGCTGTAGTCAGAACACTAGGAGGATCTACAATAAGCCTATAGGAGGCTGAGTTAAAAAAAACACATTTTGAAGCCATCCCCTTAGCAGCTAATACCTCCAATACCAGTGCAGTGCTGCCGGTTTTTCAATTGTCTACCATAAATTTAAGCAAATAGTTCTTATTATTTTGTTTTGTACGATAAAACAAACAATTTAATTTGGAAAAATATATAGTATTGGTTATGATTTCTAATGTGTAAAAAATGTATATATTTAGATGTGAGAAGACTTTTTATGAATACTTAGAATAAATTCTACAGTTCGATAAATACAAATAATTCGTAATTATAAAACTTTGTACTGTCAAATATTCACACTATTACCTTAACTGGTTAAAAAATATTTTGTAAATAGCTATAAAATGAATGTGAAAATGTGTTTATGTTATTTCCGTTAAATTATTCAAATTTTATTAAGTTGAAATGTCGTTTGTGACTAATTAATGTACAATGTAAGACACTCAATTTTAAGTTAATTTTAAACTCGGTGTACACACAAACATACGGCTATACCAATTTTAAGTTTAATTTGTATAGCATGTAATTTACTATTATAATAATAAAATTTAAATTTTGGAACTATTTGTATTATTTTTAACCAAAATCAACTTCTTGTTCTTGTTGATTCAATACCGTTGAATACAACATAATTTTTAATTGATTTTCAGGAATAAAATAGTGAGCACTTACAACAATTATTCTTACCTTACATCATAGTAGCGGCATCTCTAAGTAAAACATTTAAACTTGTTGGGTTTTGCTCAATGCTGTCAACGAACCCAGAAATTCTCTTTGGTGTAATATTATTACCTACTACTTTACTTTTATAGATGGCAGTATAAGACACTTCGAGAGAAAATTTGTAAATTAAGAAGACTAGTGTGGATTTATGCAGCAACATTTAACAATTATCAATTAGCATTTAACAATTAACATTTATCAATTATAAGTGTGGATTTATGCAGCAACATTTAACAATTATCAATTAGCATTTAACAATTAACATTTATCAATTATAAGTTGAACTACTCATTTCACTATGACTCCTTTTATGCAGACAATTAACAATTATCATTTATCATTTAACAATTAATTTCTTAAATTAAATGTACCGAATTTTCATCTAGTGCGGAACTAGTACGCAGATCCTCACTTTTTTCATAGAAAAGCGGTTGACTTGGGGTTATGTTGGGTGTTTGTTTATTTTCAAGTTGTACTAATAAAAGAAAAAGAGTCTTCAATTCTACTATACATCTTCAAAATTGTTCCAATGTACAAATAGACATAAAAATGTAGGGTTATTGTAACTAGAATCTCGGGCTTTTGCGCATGCTTACTATTTTTTCCTAATTTATAATTGTGTCTGCATAAACGATGGCAGTTTTACTAATTGTTAATGTTAAATGAAAAATATTAATTGTTAAATGCTAATTGATAATTGTTAAATGTTGCTGCATAAATCCACACTTGAAGTACTTTTCCAAAAGAGAATAATTTCTTATACGCTTGTCCAACTACTCCTGGATAAAAAGAATGTGATCAATAAATAATCAGATAAATGAACGATTCAAAATGTTTTATTGTGCAATAAGGGAAATGCAGTTTATATATTTTTTGAAAAATTATTTGTTTGAAATGTGCGGCTGTCGAAAAAGGAAAAATGTTAAAATAACGGAAATCCTAAAACGAATTAAGATGTTAGTGTAGTTTGTGAACTAGAAGGAGGAATAGGACAGGATTATTTTGCTAGTGGACCAGTTTGCAATAAACTGGTTCAAGCGTATGCAAAATTGTATTTCCATTCATGGAGAATTATTGAAAAACCAGTCACTTTTTAATTATTTGTACATTCGATACTTTCGACATAAAAATAGCAACCAACGTAATTTATATAAAATATAATAAAAGTATGTGAATAATTGATCTAGGAGAGATTTATTATTCCAACTAGTTATGCAAAAAGCTACTGATCCGGAAAAGGTACCTACCACACAGAGTACTCACTACAACCTAAGCAGATTTTAATATTTTTCTATAGAGCAGTTCTTCAGTGATTACGCTTGTCGTGCCTCTAATACAGCAATGCTAGGGAACCAAATTACCAATTACCAAATTACCTAGAGGCTTGTAGTGTCGATTATAATAATTTGTGACAATCGATTTGTAAACAGTTTTTTTGAGTTTTAAGTTTTAATTATGAGTATCTAAGAAATTCGAAAGAAACAGGTATTTAAACCGTTCGTTTTGTGCCAAAAATTTGAACCTCCCGTTAATATTATTCAAATCTTTATTTGTTTATTTCATTAATACGTTTTTGTACATTTTTATTTCTAAATTGTCGAAAGTCATTTGAAAGAACTTGTTCCATTCATTTGTATTTTTAGGATTAGATTAGAATTAAAATAGATTTTAATTCAAATTAAGTAGAATCGTTCATCTTTTGTCTTTATATAAAAAAGGAAACAAAAGTAAAGATATTTTTATTGAATAAATTAAATATCGGTTTCACGTCTCGTTGATCTTGTTTTTTGTTATACATTGTGGTACTCCCGATTTATTTAAAACAAATAAAAAAAGTACCAAAATCTGGTTTAATGGAATAATGGAGCGAAAAACTTATGTATAAGAAACGATTGCATTGCGTAGGTGTGTTTAGGATGAGCTGCAGAAACGCAAGACAACGCGGGGGGTCGTTGACCATCATGTCAAGGCCAGGGCCTCGTTGTGGATGAATCAAGATAGCCGTGCGGTACCAGTGCGGGTACCAGCAAAACTGACAGTGGTGGTACTCCTACACATATTCCGTTGGTAATATTAACAACAAGAATCAATTAGTTTAAAGTTGGAAGTCAACGGTAAATTCCGGAAGTAAATTGCGTACTGCACATCAGCTAATTTATAGCGCAATGGTGTAGTTAAACAATGAACTAGTGTTATTAGTGTAGATTCTGTGTCATTCGGTCGTTTATACGAAAATGCAGAACAAGATCCTGGAAATACTTATTCTCGTCTTTTTCATAGGGGTACAAGCTCAAGATGACTCCCTTTCCGGTAGCTTTCTTTCAGGTAAGATTCCGGTCGTCTACTTATTCACAAAATTATTATTATAAGTAGATCAACTTCTCAACCTGTCCTCCTTGTTGGACAACGGTGTTATATTATTTACTGTTATATATGACAAATTTTTTTTTTCGTCACTTTCATAAGTGTTCAAATAAAATCAGTACTTTTTAATTAATTTCGATTTATCATTAATAAGTATAATTTCATAGTATTCTTAGCATAGTAATAATTAAAAGTAGCACATGAAGATTAATAATTTAATTGATACTTGCATGCGTATACCTACATATTATTTATTTTCGCTTCTTTTTAAATACTCTTAAGAAATACAGAATATTAATCGAATAATTAATTATTTGGTAAAAGAGATTCTCTATCTAGACGTGAACTAAAATAATTGGCAGGAATCCCGTTATGGTAGAACCGTATGAGTGGTCAACATGTAAAAACGTATTTTTAGGTTAAACATATTATGATAATGTTTAAACAAAACAATTTTACTGGAAAGTTTAGATTACAATTTAATTGGGTTCATTGGAAAAGAAAATAGAGTGCCCCCATTGCTTTTGATGTATTTAAATAAGTTTTTATCGATAAATTCACAAACAGTTCTCAACTAAATCAATTTTTTTATCAAAATTGGCGTTTATAAAATATTTATTAACCCATTTCAGTTTTTTTCTCGAAGACAAAATTAATTAACTAAGAAAAGTTCATAACTTTGTTAATTTTGATGTCATTTATTGGAAATTCAAAAATAACAAGAACAAACTATATAACTAAGGTAACCGAGACACAAAAATCCGTACACATAACAGCAAAAAAAGAAGACCAAGTTGTAAAAAAGTTGATTCATAACTCCAGATATATTACCAAATCATTGTTAATTAATATAAATCATCCGCCTTGTTGTTATATGGCCCACCACAACTTTTTCAATTAAGAATCAACCCCCCACACTAAACTATGATATATTCTTATTCACAATTGGCCTACGGTAGATAAATAAATCACATACAGTCTACTTTTGCCGTATCAAGGCTATTATTGCACCTCTTTTTTGACTCACTCCCTTCGTGATACTCTTTTTTCTTCCGCAAATGCCCAAACAGTTTCAGTTTTCATATTTCTTAAAACTGGCTTCTCGTCTCCCAAGTCTTGTTCCTTAAGATTATATGTAGTGCAATGCATGGAGGCTTCTTCTCCCATTCAACAAAATATACCTACATTCTTACTAATGCTTTTTGAGCTGTCCATACTGGCAGCAACTGTTCGAACACCTGTCAAAGCACTTAGTCCTACTCTCCCTTATGCTCTTTTTTGGTCGTAGTCTCCCAGAAGTATACTTAATCGACTTCGCCCTAATAGATGTTTCCAATCCGATCTCCTGGTTCTTTCAGTTTGACCTGATACCGCAAATGATTCCGGCTTCCAAAAGGATATTTCAACTATTCTCTTTGCCATTCTATTCCCTTCTATTCCAGTGTATTCTGGAACCAGCAATAGGGTGCCAATGTCTATTAATACCATTTTAGAACTGGGCACACTTTCCTATGGCGTGAATTTCCGCCTTAAATATGCTCGAAGCTTATCTCAACCTGTCAGAGTGTTTGGTTCTTGATCCATACCATCTAAGGTTTTATTAAGGCTATACCAACATTTTTTTCCTGACGTTTCATCTAAGCGTTCTTAAATTTGTAATTATCATTTTTTTAGGTCTTCTGGACACAATAACCAGTACTGCTGACGTAAAAGACTGCCCGGGCGTATGCATTCACGCCATTGCTACAATACTTTGTTACAGTGTTTTGGAGGACGTCACTTGTCCATCATCAATGAAATGTTGTATATATTCCCCACTGCCAAATTCTACGATAACTGACGAAACACCAACTAAGTCTGAAACTACAACATTCCAATTTACCACAGTAACAATTCCGACAACGACTACACTGCCACCTACAACTACCTCCAAGCAAGTAAGTACCGGTGACGAGATTTGAAGGAATACACTCACTATTTTTCATTTTAGGTAGTAATTGAAAAATTTTCTAATAATGTAACTACGATTAACGAGCCTGGTAAGAATAATTAGAGCTAGATCATTTTTTCAATATTCATTATTGTCTTTTCTCGTACAGGGTCCTGCAATAGTAGTGATATCAAAGGCGTATGCGTGGCTGAAAATATAGCAAATTACTGTGAAGCTATTCTAAACACGAATGATCTCTGCGCACCAGGTTTACGATGCTGCGTATCTAGTGTCACGTTTGGAGATAAAATACCCGTCAATTTAGTGTATCCAAATAAGACTAAAACTAACTACAGTAAAGTCGAAACAAGAACAACTGCTAGGCCGTTTTTAACGACTTCAATAATACCTACTAGAAGAACTACAGTCACTTCGATATCTTCTACAGTTCCAAAACAGTGCCAAGGAGAATGTGTCAACGGATTATTTGCTCTTTTTTGTGACGAGATTGATTCCGAAGCCGAATGTGCTGATGAAGCCAGCTGCTGTCTTACCAATTCTCCTGTAAGTTTGTTTTTGATTAAAATGTTCAATTTAGAAAACTTACTGGTTCGATTGGCTTTGCTTGTATCAATAATTTCAAATATATGTTACTTGTTCTCAGTCAGACAATGATCCAGAACCTGAGAAATCAGCATCTCCTACTTATCGACCCACCACAACTCCCAAGCCCGTGTCACGGGATCCCGGACCTATTTGCCCTGGATTTTGTCTATTAAACATAATGGCTGCGTTTTGTGAAAGACCTTCAGTTCTTATTCCGCACACTTCGAATTGCAAGAGAGGATCTGTTTGTTGTGACAACACTAGAGCAGCTACTTCTATGCTCAAGCCTAAGCCCAAGCCACATTATCCCTCAACTACGACCACGACGACCACTGTTGATCCCAGACCAGAATGTCCTGGATCCTGTATAGTATCTTATTTGAGTTTCACTTGTTTCAGTAAGTATATTCCTAAATTTAAATAATCATTTGAGCTCGGTCGACGTAGATCCGTCAAATTTTGAGAAATTATTTAATATATCAATCATAAGAGCGTCCTCTGTTTTAGGAAATGCTGAAATGACAGAAATTTTCAAATGTAAGAAGGGCGGAACAAAGTGTTGCGCGCCAAAAACACTTATTAAAGACGTTTTGAGCCAAAAGGATGATGCATCTGTAGAGGAAAACACCATACACTCCATGAGTATATCCTATACTACAATATCTCCAGTCACTTACACACAACCTGCTAGTAAGTTGGTGGCTATCAGTCACATTACATTTTTTCCTCGATCTGGAAATTTATTTGTTCCATGTACTTTTAGCAACTGAAATGACCAGACTGGCTCCGACGACTTCCAGATCCCCAGTTTATAGTAAATATGTATGCGGTGTGAAAGGTAACACACGTTCAGGAAGAGTTGTAGGCGGTGAGGATGGCGAACAAGGAGAGTGGTGTTGGCAAGTGGCATTAATTAATTCATTGAATCAATATCTTTGTGGAGCTGCCTTAATTGGAACCCAATGGGTGTTAACTGCTGCACATTGCGTCACTAAGTAAGTAAAGCTACAACTAATATAATGATCATCATTTCCTGCTGGAAACTAGACTGTTTAACACTAATATTACGATTCTTCGATAAAATAAAAGGGAAATGTATTTTCAGTATTGTCCGATCTGGTGATGCAATCTATGTACGTGTGGGAGATCACGATCTAACCAGAAAATACGGAAACTCAGAGGCGCAAACTTTAAGAGTGGCAACAACCTACATTCATCACAACCATAACAGTCAAACATTGGATAATGACATTGCTCTTTTGAAGCTTCACGGTCAAGCAGAATTGAAGGATGGCGTCTGTCTTGTATGTTTGCCCGCTAGAGGTGTTAGTCACGCTGCGGGAAAAAGATGCACCGTTACTGGTTATGGATATATGGGAGAAGGTATTTATTATAAATACTTTTTCGGTTAAATTGAATCAATTATTATTAATTTTTTTCATGTAGCTGGTCCAATTCCACTGAAAGTAAGAGAAGCTGAAATTCCCATTGTAAGTGATGCTGAGTGTATAAGAAAAATAAATGCAGTAACTGAGAAGATATTTATACTTCCTGCAAGCAGCTTTTGTGCTGGAGGTGAAGAAGGAAACGACGCCTGTCAAGGTGATGGAGGAGGTCCATTGGTATGTCAAGACGATGGGTTCTATGAATTGGCAGGACTTGTTTCATGGGGATTCGGTTGTGGCAGATTAGATGTACCGGGTGTATATGTTAAGGTTTCGTCATTCATTGGTTGGGTTAATCAGATTATTAGCGTTAATACTTTGTAACTGTTATTTTTAGAAACTGAACCAAAAATATTAATGACGTTATATTTATTTTGAAAATTTCACTCGTAGTTTTTACAAACAAACGAGCTTTTAGATATGAAAGCCTTGATAATATTTAAACGCATTCTATTTAAATTTGGATAAGTAAGAAACAAAATTTCAAATAGAATATCGAAAAAGACAATGTCAATAAATAATATGATGACATTCAAAGTTATTTTGAATATTATTAACAGTGCATGGTAACGTTTTTGGCACGACAAAAATTAAATAAGTACACTGAATTTTAATAAAAAATTTATATTATCTATCCTAAGTCAGAATACAAAAGTTTCCGTTTCAAATTAATGAAAATAAAGAAAAACAAAGACGAGTCTGCTACTGAAATGATTGGAGCTGAACTTATAATATTAAAGAAAGAAACTTTTGATAAAATGAAAACTATTTAGACACAGCAAATACCTTATTAGCATTGGATCCGTTTTTACTTTAACTAAGGTTTTTGGCGATTTCCTACCAGTGCACATACTATAAGAAAGGGTCGTTATCTACTTTAAAAAAAATTTAAATTCGACAGGTAGCAACCGATTATTTTATTACAGGAAAAGCACAACTTATTCTAAGCACTACTGTCCCAATGTATTCTTACTCGTTATACAAGATATAATCTTCCCCTTTTTAATAAAATCTTATTCTACATGGGTGTTTTATAATCATTTTAAGAATAAGTAAAATTACGAGTGAAATGGTTTGTTGTAAATATTTTATAATTAATTAAAAATCGATTTTAAAAACTGTTACCAAATAAGTACTGTCTGTTAAAATAAATTTTTGTATTGCAATAATTTTTTTCCCCGATTTTCAAATGTAATTGCAAGATTAAACATTTTAAACAGCAAATCCTTGAAACCTTTTTTAAGTTTCAGAACAAAATACATCATTTTTATGTTTAACATCATTGTCAGCGATTACAATAATTGACCATGTTGTTGTCCAATTTCTTAACTTCCTCCTAAATATTGTATGTTTTTGGTGTACCTAGGCATTCGTTGAAACATGAGAAAACCTATTGTGTCCCTTTTTTACTTAGTTCCTGAGGAAAATCTCAGAGACTAGTGTCTTATTCTCGTCAAAAAGGATCAGCGGTCTCCCTGGATTCTTAAAAGAACTATTTTTTCTTGCTTTAAAGCAGTAGAACAAACGAAATTTAAGAGTCAGCTGTTTTCTGTCTTTGCAAATTTTATTGGTTTCGGTCGTTTGTTTGGAAGATTTTGTTTTAAAGTTCTTTTGGTTATAAATTTAGTAAGAGATTGAATTAAATGCTTAGTGCATAGTGTCCATGTCTGTTAGATATGCATACAAATAATAATAAATTTATGTGTTGATCTTCGTTCTAGTTATCAAACTAGTTTTAATTAATTCATGTATTTTTTCATTTTTTTAATTTAAATTCTTTTTAAATTGAAATATGAAGATTTGGGATATGTTGTCAAAAGTGCAGACCAATTGCGGAACTAGCCAAACGTTACACCCATGCTCAATCCCTTGAGAGATGGGATGGAACCAAAGAATGCAGTCTTGCCAGGATCACCCCGTGCGACCCTGGGAAGCTGGCGTCGAAGAAGTATTTGGCGATGACTAGGAAAAACCTACGTTTAACAGTAGGATATCTGACTGGCAACTAACTCCATATTATGAGGCTAGTGGACACACTTCTATGCATGTATGATGTGTGAACAAGAAGATGAAACTGTCAGGCATGTGTCATGCGAGTGTCCGGAGTTATCGTCGATAAGAGAGTGTGTGTTCGGTGAGTCTTGGCCTATACCTGCCGATATACAGGAGATGTCTGCTAGTGACCTGTCCACCTTCCTGGGAAGGACAGGATGGACGATGACCTAGGAGGACAACTCCTCGGGAGGATGTTCAATGGGTCATATGTGGCCTAAGTGCTGTGCGCCTACACTCACCCTCCCTACAGCAAGCTTTTGTTTCTAAAGAAGTAAAAAAGGTGAATTTTTTAAAACAAATCGTTTAGGATAAGGTAGACTCCGTTTCACATAAGAATAACCCACTAAAGTGACCGATATTGATGTTCAGATATTGTTATTATTATTATTATTATTATATTTAGACAAGGGCAGAGGGACAAATCCCTATTATGCCCAAAAACAGATAATTACACAAGAAACTTAGGTACTAGTAGGTAAAGAACAGAAAAATAAGTACAATATACACAATTACCAAATAAACTATAAGTGCTCTAGCAGCGCACGATCAAGTCTGTTTTTGAACGAGTTAGTCGATGGTGCAGAAACTGTGGATACATCAAGATTATTCCAGCTGTCGAATACCCTGTTTGGTAAGAAGTTCTGTCTTGATTTGACGGTAAAGTTTTCTTTTTTAAGTTTAAAAAGGTGTCCTCTAAGGCGGTCATCTGGATTTAAGGTGAACATCATTTCAAGATTACCAAAATTAAATTTTAATATTTTAAAAGTGGTAATGAGGTCTCCGCGGTGTCTGCGGAGTTCAAAGGAAGTTAGGTTGGCCATGGAGAGTCTTTCCTCGTATGAAGGTCTTCGCTGTCCCAGGGACAGTCGAGTGGCTCTTCTTTGAACATTTTCCAAAAGATTTCTATCGCGAACTAGGTCTGGATACCACGTTGGACCGGCGTACTCGAGAATTGGTCGGACATAGATAGTATACAGTTTGCAAAACGACTGGAACGAAACACTCGAAAAGCACTTACGAATGAGATAAAGTCTGGTGTTCGCGCGCTTACAAACTGAAGTTATATGATCAGACCAAGTTAGGTTGCTATTTACGATAATTCCGAGGTCGTTATAGGAATTTAATGGTCGACTATCTACGAAGTACGGTAGTAGTGGGTTGTTTTTACCAATTCGGAGCACTACACATTTTTCCGTGTTCAATGGAAGTAGCCACTGAGAACACCATCTGGAGATGGAGTTTAAGTCCAGCTGGAGGGTTTGTTGGTTGGTGATTGGATTCGTATATATCTTTGTGTCATCAGCGTACAAAGATATTTTATTAGTTACGTGATAAGGAAGATCGCTGGTGTATACCGTAAAAAGCAGAGGACCAAGAACAGAACCCTGTGGCACTCCACTTTCCACCAATCTATCCCTTGAGAAGTCTTCGCCAACTCTTACTTTAAAATATCTATCCGTTAGAAAGTCGTCAATCCAGCTAAGTAAAGAGCCGCGAATGCCGAAGTGTTCCAGCTTGTGTAGAAGTCTGCGCCTGGGAACGCGATCAAAGGCCTTGGAAAAGTCCAGATAGACAATATCTACTGGCTGCCGATCGTTAAGAGATGACGTCCAGTCATTAACACAGTGTAGCAGGTTGGTTAGGGTGGAACGGCCGGCGACAAATCCGTGTTGTTGCGTTGGAATCACATTTTCCAGGAGAACAAATTTGGTCGTCTCCTCCGAAATAATGGCTTCCATGACTTTACTGACCACTGGCAGCAGACTAATCGGGCGGTAGTTATTGGAATCAAGTTTGTTACCTTTTTTGAATATGGGGGTGATAGATGCTAATTTCCAGCTGGGGGGTATGGAACTTTGAGTAAAGGAAGCCTGCATAATTAACGACAGGGGAGTTGCAAGCGAGTTTGCGCAGCTTTTTAGGAGTTTTGGAGTTAGACCATCTAAACCAGGTGATGCGTTAGTGCGTAGTTTCAGTAAGTGCTGTTTTATACGGTCTGGTGTAAATACTACATGTTCCAAAGATGCCTTGAGGCGAGGACAGTTAATTAATGGGAGGTTGTCATTATTGGGTTCTTGAGTGAAAACTCGTGAGAAAGCTAGAGAGAGCGTCTCAGAAGACTCTTTATTAGAAGAGCATACAGTGTAGTCGGGTTTTTGAGGTAGGGGAATGGAAACTTTTGATGATAGGGACGATCGTATATATTTGAAAACCTTTTTACTGTTACCACTAGAAATGATGTTTTCTTCAAAATTTTGTCTTAAAGTTTTGAGAGATAGTTGAAGGATATTAGAAAATCTGCGATGGTTCAGGAAGTCACTCAGAAGCTGTGTGCGCTGATATTTACGCCAGAGGCGCCGTTTGTAGTGCTGCGTGGTTTATCCAGGGTTTGAGATGGTTTTTATAAATCTCACGGACAGTGGTGTGTGCAGAGATTATTCTGAGAGTAGTATCATGAAATGCGTCCCACATTAACAAGGGATCGGATACATTTGTGAAAATGGAGCCCCATTCAAGTCGAGACAGCTGTGAATTAACTTCAGAGAAATTAGTAGTAGCAGCTTCTTCGCCCATACGACGGCAACTAGACTTCAGTGGGTTATTCTTATGTGAAACGGAGTCTATAAGAGTATTCGAAAATGCACAGGGAAGTTTGAATTTAAAAATAGTGAATGATGAAGATTTCAAAAAAGCTTAATTATTCGAAAAGTATAACACTATACAGGATGATTCATTGAGAATGTCCAATTTCTGAATTGTAGATTCTAGACCTCAAAATATGATGATTCTGCTCAACATGCCTCATGCAAATATTCCTTCAAAGAATAAATTTAAATTCAGATTTTCGCAATAATTTTTTATGTTTTAACAATTTCTCTTTAAAAATTGGCAATTTTACGTTTTTTGACACGAGGAATCATAATTTGCACTCTAATTTAACATTGCTAATAGAGGGCGCTAGTTACACTTGTTTGTGGGCTAAACTTACAACTAAAATAAAATAAAAATATTAAAAAGCGTTAAATTCTACAAAAAAAGTTACTTTTCTTTGATTCGTGTAACTCAAACGGTTATCGAGTTATTTGCTTCTAAAAAGTTCAATAAATTTTAATTTTTTCATAAAAATGTTATTATTCCATAAATATGTAACAATAACAAATTTGTAAACAAAAATAAAAAACTTTAAAGCAAATGCTCAAAATACCCACCATTTACTTCAATAACCGTTATGATCCGCTTTCGTAAATTATTGCGAAAATCAAAATTTAAATTTAAACTTTGAACGTATCTCGGAAACTTGCAATATTTGCATAAGGCATGTTGAGCAGAATCATCATATTTTGAGGTCTAGAATCTACAGTTCAGAGATTGGACATTCTTAATGAATCACCCTGTATAATGTATATCTATATAACCAAAACGAAGCAAAGACCATAGAGAAATAAATATATTATTTTCATATGACTATTATTAGTGGCTGCAGTTATTATTATTCTTTTCTTGTTCTGGTCCCCTTTTTATCAGGCCATTGCTCCAAATAATTCTGGCAACATCTTCAAAATTCACCCTACGGACAGAATCGATTGAGGCTGAATTGCTCCCTTCAAAAATAGACTCAGTGAGATACCCCAGAAAACCAGGGAGGGAGAATCGCCGATATTTTGATCGCTTCTACGAAGCTGCATGAATTCACCTTCAAGCAATAAGCATTCATTCATCGATCGTGCCATTTCCCATTCTCACACAACCTTAGAAGAGGGATTGGGACCACTATCCCTTCAACGTACGGAGATTCCAATGGTTATAGATGTCAAATATCTCTGGGTGATTATTGACTCGAGATTACCATGGACCAAACAAATGGAAAAAGTAGCAACAAGATCGGAAACCACATTAATGATGGCAAGGCGAACTTGTGGGAAAGCATGGGGCTTGAGTCCGCGAATGATACACTGGGTATATACAGTGTAGTGGTTAAACCCATAATAACATATGCGTCTTTGGTCTGGTGGACAGACGAGACAAAAGAATGCAATGATGAGACTAGTCAAGGTGCAAAGACTTGCTTGTCTCAGTATTGCAGGGTGCAGGAAGCACGCCAACAGCAGCACTAGAAGCCGTATTTGGCCTTCCTCCAAAACACCTCGTGATAATGGGGGAAGCAAGGATGGGACTATTTAGGCTGCAAAATAACCTGAGCAGCAAAATAGTTAGATGAGGACACATATCCATTAAGGACATCATAAGTGACAGGAGCAGGGACACAAAAGATGTTCCTTCTCACTAGGAGAACACACCTCTGTATTTCAGGCGGAGATTTATGCTTCATGCTATCCTAGAATGTGTCAGAATTAACAAACATAGGACTGACACTCATAGGATAAACATACTAACTGACAGCCAGGCAGCCCTTGCAGCTTTAAATAGCCGCAAGGTAACATCCAGACTGGTAGAAGAGTAAGTAAGTAAGATTAGTGTGGGTGCCGGGACATAACGGTATTTCTGGAAATGAACAAGCTGATGAACTCGCGAGAAGAGGTTCAACAACAACATATGTTGGGCCAGAGCCAGTTCTTGCACAAAGAAAGTAGTCCGAGGGCAAATACAAAAATGGGTACAAAGCCAACATAGACTCCAGTGGAAGAACACTCCAAAGCAGGTACACAGTAAGACTTCATAGGTAACACAAGTGTAAAACGGGCCGAAGTACTATACCGATGCCCCGGTAAAAGATCACCTGCATAGAATAGGTTTATATAACGGGGGCCTCAGCTGCAGACTTTTGGCATGGAGACCGAGACTGTAACCCATATCTTATCTGACTGTGAGGCATTGGACTCGAGGAGACAAACAATCTTCGGAGAAGACAATGTGCCACCTGAAGTATATGGCACACATCCAATGGACCTATATCGTCTACTCGAAGGTACGGGGATAATTGGTAGGGTGGACTAAATGTGGGAGTACAGTAAAATAAGCCAAAAGACTGCAGTGCTCCCGGCATTAGAACGGCTTCCAAAACAAAACAAAAAAACCTTAGAAGTAGGTTTATGTATCCATGGAAACTAGGTAACAAATAGTATAGGTACTACAAAATAGATGAAAACTCATAATCAGACATAATGAATATGGGTCGCATATCGCCGAGAATGGGGAAGACCAATCATTTTCAAAAACTGCTTAATTGTGATGTTCATGCCTAAAACCTACTATATAATGTTTGGGGTTGGTACGTCACAGCACCGCCCCTTTGTTTCGAACATTTTCCAGTTTTGAATTAATATGTTGATCTCAAAACGCCAGGAAATCTGTTTAATACGATTTTGACACATTATATTATCCTGAACCAACATCATTATTAATCGATTGAAAAATATTTGTGGCCTTCCCCATTTCAATGCGGTTACTAGCGGTTTTCAGATTTCATGAAGCTGTTTCGTATATACAGACCAGTTGTCATATTTGTCAATATTACCTTACCTTTGTAGCTGGTGATTCTGCAGCTTCCATACACTATTGGGCGGAGTAGGATTAGATGAGACCTCTGGCGGAGAAAATTGTGGCTAACGCAACGAGTAAAATAATTCGAACTAAAGAAAATTCAGAATGGACGGATTATAAGAGGGCCCTAACTGAATAAAACAAACTGGTAAGGAAAGTCAAGAGAGACTCCTGGAGGAGGCACTGTGACGAGATGGAACAGACTCACGAGTGTGCCAGACTGCAGAAGATTCTCTCCAAGGACCCTAATCAGACCATACACGTTATCAAAAAAGATAACGGACAATACACGGGAAATGGGAGAGAAACCATGGAAGAGCTACTTAATGTACACTTCCCTGGATCAATACCTACCATGCCACCGCAGAACTCTCCAGCGACAGAACTGGATCGACCACGATGGGCATCCAGGATAGACTGGTGAACAGCGAAGGCAGTGGTAGATGCGGAAAAAACAAAATGGGCTATTAACAGCTTCAAACCATATAAATCACAGGGACCAGACGGGATTTATCCTATCCTACTCCAAAAAGGAGGCAATACACTGCACTACAGGGTAAGTGAATTGCTCAGAGCTAGCCTAGCTCTAGGGCATATTCCAAGAACCTGGCAACGCATCAGAGCTACATTTATACCAAAACCTGGAAAATCTGGACAGGACACGGCTAAAGCTCTGAGACCAATCAGGAGAGTTCCTTGAAAATTAACCAAGATAAGGTTATTTTTTAAGAAACTGACAGTCTATACTTTTATAAATGTGGCAACTTCGGTGAAGGGAGCTACACAAAATACTTTTTAGCTCTTCTTCATTTTGTGAGAAACAAATGAAGGTAAAGTATCCCCTCTAATATATACAATAAAATATTTATTCTCTGTAAGCCAGGTAAATTATCCCTTGATAAGAAAAAGAAGAAGAAAAGAAGAGATATTTCTGTCTTTTCTTCTTTCCGTGAATCACGGCAACAAATGAAGGTAAAGTATCCCCTCGAATATACAATAAAATATTTCTTCTTTGTAAGCCAGGTAAATTATCCCCTGTTTAAGAAAAAGAAGATATTCCTCTCTATTCTTCTTTCCGTGAATCATATAGCAACAAACGAAGGTAAAATATACCTTATAATTCAAGTTTATTTTGTCGATATATAAACTGCTCGCCAAAATTATACTGAAAATAGAATTTACAATAATTATTTTCGTCTAAATTCGTGAAATACCATAAAAAAATTATTTATAAATTATTTTGGAGATTTTCTACTTTCCCCGTATACTATAAATATTAAAAAAAATAGAAAAAAGTTTTTTAAATTAATCTATCCTTATATTTTCAAGCAGGGTGGCCAGTGTATATCACATCGATGACTAAGACTTGTTTATGTTGATTAGCGTGACTAATGAATAAATTTTAAATCTCGCTTTCAGTATCGAATTAATTTTTGAAACGGATACGATCGTGTCGGGAATGTATATTCGTGATTTACGGGAATATGAGAGTATTTTCGAATTTACGGGAGTGAGTGAATTCACGTTATTGAAACTATGTGTGTGTTTTCGAAATTTTCGGGAGTGTGTGTTCGAAATTATTTACGGTAGTGAGACTGTGCGTTTTCGAAATTTTCGGTGAACCAAAGTGTACTTCCAATTTTTGGCCATGATTTCCAAGGATTATTATTCTACATAAAGGTAAGTCTTTATATTATTATCTGGTAGTTACTATAGGACTAAATAAATTCTCTATTTCTTAATTTTCCATATATTTTTTTCAAAAGACATAGGTTGCTGTTTTCTATATTTTATGAAAATAATATTCTTTCTTTACTAGCAATAAATGCATACAGTGTTTTTAAAAAGATTTTTAAAATAATTTTGATCTTTTAAGAATAATTTTTATACAAAAAGTTTAACTGGTTCAAAATTTATCAAAAAATTGAGCACCTGCTAATTTTGAAATAGTTTAAAAGATTCATCCATAGAATAAGTTATATATTTTCCAAATATTTTTACTTATTGCTTAGTGGGGTACCTACTTATTTTATAAGATTTATTCTGTATTTAATTATTTCCCAAAAACATATGGTAGCTTTGTTATTTCCTATATTTTTTCAATGTATTATCCTCTCTTTATTTCCCTCCACCACTACTACTACTGATAATAAATAAATACAGTGTTTTTTGAAATATTTTGGATCTTTTAAGAATAATTTGTATACAAAAAATTGACCAATTCAAAATTTATCAACAAATTGAGTACCTGCTAATTTTTAAATAGTATTAAACATGCATTAATAGAATGAGTTATATACTTTCCAAATCTTTTTACTCATTTTTAAATTGGGTACCTACTTATTTTATAAAATTTATTCTGTATTTACTTATTTTCCAAAAACATATGGTAGCTTTGTTATTTCCTATATTTTTTCAATGTATTATCCTCTCTTTATTTCCCTCCACTACTACTACTATTAATAATAAATAAATACAGTGTTTTTTGAAATATTTTGGATCTTTTAAGAATAATTTGTATACAAAAAATTTACCAATTAAAAATTTATCAACAACATTGTTAAGTTGGGTACTTATTTTATAAAATTTATTCTGTTTTTACTTATTTCCCAAAAACATATGGTAGCTTTGTTATTTTCTATATTTTTTCAATGTATTTTCCTCTCTTTATTTCCCACTATACTACTACTACTACTACTACTACTACTACTACTACTACTACTACTA
>CAJUYI010000001.1:480723-509353 GCA_910591695.1 Galerucella pusilla | reverse complement strand
GATGAGAGTTCCATGTTAGTTTCCTGTCGAGGGTAATACCAAGGTATTTCACCTCTTCCGAAAAGTTTAGTTTGGTTTTGAAGATTTCGGGAGGTTTCAAACCCGATAAACTTCTTTTCCTGGTGAAAAGGACCATCTCAGTCTTTCTGGGATTGATCGACAATGAGTGTTCCTTACACCATTTTTCAATTAATTTAAGCCCATCCTGCGCTTTATCGCACAGTGTGTTCACAAATTTGCCAGTCTGCAAGATAACTATATGTCATCTGCGTATGCAATTGTATAGAATCCATTGTTGTTGAGGTGATTAATCAGGGTGTCTAGCACTATGTTCCACAGGAGGGGTGATAAGACTCCTCCTTGTGGACATCCCCTCATGACCAGTCCTCTTACTGTGATGTCTTCTACATTGATACTTATTGCTCTACTAGAGAGCATCTTGAGTATCCATTCTCCTACTACCAGAGGTACATTCCTGGAGTTGAGTTGTTGGCTAATTGTTGGAAAGGTTGTTTTATCAAACGCTCCCTCGATATCTATGAATACACCCAATGTCCAATGATCTTTCGATTCTGCCAACCACTTGGTGAAGGGCCGAATCAGTGGACCTTCCCGGAGTATATGCATGCTGATTTGGATGAAGTGGGTTGTAGAATAGGTTATATATTTTCCAAATATTTTTAATTATTGTTAAGTTGGATACTTACTTTATAAAATTTATTCTGTATTTACTTATTTCCCAAAAACATATGGTAGCTTTGTTATTTCCTATATTTCTTCAATGTATTATCCTTCCTTTATTTCCCACTATTACAACTACTATTAATAATAAATAAATAAATACAGTGTTTTTGAAATATTTTGGATCTTTTATGAATAATTTGTATACAAAAATTTGACCAATTCAAAATTTATCAACAAATTGAGTACCAGCTAATTTTGAAATAGTTTAAAGCATTCATCAATAGAATAGGTTTTATATTTTCCAAATATTTTTAATTATTGTTAAGTTGGATACTTATTTTATAAAATTTATTCTGTATTTAGTTATTTTCCAAAAAACATAAGGTAGCTTTGTTATTTCCTATATTTCTTCAATGTATTATCCTCCCTTTATTTCCCACTACTACTACTTACTACTACTACTACTTACTACCACTATTACTACTACTACTATTGATAATGAATAAATAGTGTTTTTAAAAAATTTTGGATCTTTTAAAAATAATTTGTATACAAAAATTTGACCAATTCAAAATTTATCAACAAATTGAGTACCTGCTAATTTTGAAATAGTTTAAAATATTCATCAATAGAATAAGATATACTTTCCAAATCCTTTTACTTATTGTTAAGTTGGGTATTTATTTTATAAAATTTATTCTGTATTTACTTATTTCCCAAAAACATATGGTAGCTTTGTTATTTCCAATATTTCTTCAATGTATTATCCTTCCTTTATTTCCCACTACTACTACTATTGATAATAAATAAATACATTGTTTTTAAAATATTTTGGATCTTTTAGGAATAATTTTTATACAAAAAGTTTAACTGATTAAAAATGTATCAAGAAATTGAGTACCTCTTAATTTTGAAATAGTTTAAAACATTCATCAATATACATAGTAAGTAATATACTGCATGTAAATAAATGCTTACTGCTAATAATTTATATATAAGAACTTGGAATATTGTTAAAAATTATTAAGAATTTAAAACAGTTTACAAACTCAATTTTCAAAAGACATGAGTAAGCTATATTGTTCTCCATAATTATTATTACTTCTCTATAACCCTTCTGCCAGAAAAATATGTAAGTTCACATTTTGGTGAAAATATTATTGAAAATGTATAGTTACCAGTGGCGTAGTGTGCCATCTTGGCGCCTGGGGCGGGAAACCCCCATTCTATAGGTGCTTAATTAAAATTAAATTTCACAGGCAACGAGGTACTTTTTATTGAAGGTAAAATAGAATGAGCGGTTTTACAAGCGGATTCTACGGGCCTTACGAGCAGCGAAGTCAGAAATAACTTTGTCAAAATCAATATTAGCAGCCAATTCTTGTTCAATCGACAATTTAGCCAAGTTTGATAGTCTAGCGGAGCTCATAGTAGATCTGAGGTAATTTTTTATTAGCTTCAACTTCGAAAAACTTCTCTCACAACTTGCAACACTAATCGCCTGAGTCAAATATATGCGAATCAAGATGACTATATTTGGAACTGAAATTCCAAGATTCAGTTTTTGAATGAACTGGAGGAGCTCCAGTGGTCCTTTACCACTTATATCTTCCTCTGATTCAGAACAGGAAACAAACTTCTGGAGACATTTTGCCGCCCCTGCGGTCTGCGGGCCGCCCCACCCACGCTACGCCACTGAGTTACCTACCTACATGTAAATATGGTGTTGATATTTGATATACCATTTTTGAAACCCTGACTTTGGATTTATTTGATCATGTATGTACATTTAAATCCTACACTTTGCCAGTAAAGGTAAACTTCTGGATGGTTGCAGCCAGACAAGTACATCCTATAATCAGCCGGTGGGGAATATTTTCTGTCGGTTGTCGATGTTTTGACCGATTGATTATATTTTCTACTGGCTGGGGTCATCTTCCAGCCACGGGGGACAAATTTCCATCTACGAGGGGTAATTTTCAGCATCAAGCAATGTCCTTCCTTATTTTTCTAAATATTGTCCTTTCTTTTTTTCACACGTTGGTTATTTTTTCAAAAGACATAAGCTATGTCGTTCCTCTTTTTTCTAAATATTTTCCTCCCTTTCTTTCGCGAGTTGGTTATTTTTTCAAAAGACATAGGTAAGCTATGTCGTTCCTGATTTTTCTAAATATTCTCCTCCCTTTCTTTCACGAGTTGGTTATTTTTTCAAAAGACATAGGTAAGCTATTATGTCGCTCCTCATTTTTCTAAATATTATCCTGCATTTCTTTCAGAAGTTGGTTCTTTTTTCAACAGACATTCCTAGATTTTTTTATTTTATCTGTTAAGTACGTCACATGTTCAAACTGAGTGGTTAGCGATTGACTTTTTCCTGCACGGATGCACGTAGTACCACACTGTGGTATAGTGCTCGTTCCTAGGTTGTCGGTAAGCCTCGTTTCCAAAGCGAGCAGTCAACCGGATAGGGCGAGTGCGCTTAAGTGTTTTCCGTTTGTCGAATGGGTATGGAATGGGATGACAAGCTGGGGAAATAGTTGCCCAGTATGGGCTATCAAAATATCGTAGAAGCCAAATCAGTTACATGTAAAATGGCTACTTTATTTTCATACTTTTGTTTTAAGAGTTGGTTATTTTTTCAAAAGACATAGGTAAGCTATATCGCTCCTCATTTTCCTAACTATTGTCCCCCATTTCTCTCAAGAGTTGGTTATTTTTTCAAAAAACATAGGTAAGCCATGTCGCTCCTCATTTTTCTAAATATTGTCCTCTATTTCTTCCAAGAGTTGGTTATTTTGCCAAAAGATATAGGTAGCCTATGACACTCCTTATTTTTCTTTTCTTTTATGAGTTGGTTATTTTCTCAAAAGACATGTCCTTCCTCATTTTTCTAAATATTATCCTGCCTTTCCTTCTCAATCTGGTTCTTTTTTCAACAGACATTGGTAATGGATATTTTTTCCAGGACTTCCTTTTCAGCACACTAACATTTTCTTACAGGCTTCATAGATTTCGTCGAATTTTTAAAGAATTTTTTAATTTTGTTTGATTTTCTGTTTCAGAAATTTTTTTAGCGATAGATCTCTCAATTATAATAAAACTTATAAGCCTTATATTATTTGGTAAAGTATGCTTTGCATGTTTATTCTCTCAACTGCATGAGTTTAGTATTTGCATGCTCAAGCTTGAGTCTAGTAGGGGTTGGTAAAGTAGTGGTGATATTGGTAATTTGTGTTTAATGTTTTTGGTCAAAATATTGTAATAAATGTTAATACCTAGATGTTAATATTTTGTTGTTATTCGACATACAATTGTTTAAAATTTATTTGTACCTGTTTGTATATTTTTAATACTGCACTTTGCTAGTAAAGACAAAACTTTTGGCAGGGTGCAGCCGGTAGAAAACATGCTGTAAGCCGGCGGGGAATATTTTCTGTCGGTCGTGGACTTTTTGACCGATTGATTATATTTTCTACTGGCTGGGGATATCTTCCAACCATGGAGGACAAGCATCCATTCACGAGGAGCAACTTCCAGCCACAATTACTTATATTTGTTTATGCTTTGTCTTTGTATACTCTGATACCTTCAGATTACCATAGAATATATAATTGTACCTTTTTCAACAATTTCCATGGTCGCATATATCAAATAAAATTGAGTTGTTGTTGTCTTCATTTTGGCGGAGTAGAATTCAATGAGACCTCTGGCGAAAAAAAATTGCAACTGGCGCAACGAGCAAAATAATTCGTTTTGCATTGCTTTTGTATTATATGCAAGTCAACGTAATTACCGTAAATTCATACTTTATTTATTTAATTTTGTGTCAGTGACAAGTTTAAAACTGTGTTTTCCTATTCAACTCAACTGTCATCGTTTCTGAGGTGATATTCTTATATAATCAGAGATATTATGGAAGAGGTTATGTTATTCTATTTTTTGTTTTCATTGCAGATCAAAGAAAAAATGAATTAAAAACACGAAATCAGGCCTAAAATTAAACAGTTAATTGAACGCTTGTTGTACTTTTCACAAATATCAACCATATCTATTACTCCAAAAATAAAAATATTAGGAGTAAAAATTTAGTTTAACAACACAAAATACTAAACCACAATCAAAGAAAAAGCAAAAGTTTTACAAAACACACACTGAAAACAACTAAAACAGCAAAATAAAACTACTTAAATATCAAAGGGCTTATACGGCAGCTGATTTGTTTTACTCGTTGCCATGATGAGTTGACATTGACATTTCAGAGCGCCATCTATCGAGTTCTACTTTTCCCAATTAACTAACAAACAATAAACCGAAATGACAAATGACAAGTAGTTACCAAACTTCTCAAGTACCCTTGCCCTGGTGATAGATGATTCACGAAAGTATCAGGAACTGATAACCGCTTTTTCAGGAATTTAATGTTCACGGTGCTTTATCTATGATACAGTTAGTACAGCTACTAACCAAAGATACATACGGACCATATGCGTACAATTATATTTACCAATGGGGTGATTGCTGTTTGCTGTCATTTTTACGTCAAGGTGCCTACATGGCGCCTACTTCTAAATAGAGCACTAAGTACTTTATATTTCGTGTTCGTACGCATCAGGTTAATTAGGTTTGCTTTTGCTTGCTTCTCGCTTATGATTTATGATCATTTGATCGTGATCGTTTTAAAACATAGCCTAAGGTGAGTCGCTCTAGAAAAAGGAGCCGCGGCCTTCGGAAGCCAAAGGGTTCATAAATATTTAGAACTCCTAGTTTATCAATAAAAAATGACTCGTAAGTAGTTGTTAATTATATACCAATTATGTTTAACCATTCTATTTTGGTTTAAAGGTGGTAATCAACGCGAATTGGCCAGAGCTAAAAACCAAAAGAAACAGCAAGAGATGGTTAAAAACAAAAGGAGCGATGGTCTTACTCTCGAACAACGTAAATTCAGGTAAAAATTATTTGTATGATAAATCCAAGCAAATCCCAATTTACTAACCACCTTGGTTATTTTCTGTAATTTGATATTTTTAGAAGTTTTCAAAGTGATAGGTCTATACTTACTTCACAGCTCTAAAATTAAGCTGTAATTTAACTCTAATTTAACTTACCTATAATAGGTACCTACATACTAGTTGTTATTAATTTAAAATTCTTATTGGTGATTTATAACATCAGTTGTATTGTGAAAATTATACCTGCTTAAGTAATATTATCCATGTTGTGTAAACAATGTTTGAAAATAATGCCTGTAAAACTTAATTCATTTTATTTGTCAAGATTTTTTCTAATAACATAAGAACACTCTTCAAATAGGGAATCGAAGGGATTCATTTATTATAGAGCCAATTTGCATGTAACACTCAGTTATTTAGATAGTTAGATTAAGCTGATAACAATCTTTTTGATCATTAAATATACTGTCAAATACTTTTGGAGTTTTCAGGTTATTATTATGTTATTAAAAGTTGAGTGTCATAAGGAAAGAAATTTCAGATTATTATATTGTCTTTTCATTATCACTTGTTTGTTTTTCCAGTGGTAAATGTCTCAAGGATTATTTTCAACAAAAGACTATGTAAATTTTTCTATTTTGACTACAAAATCATAAAAAAATAGATGTAATCTCAACTCAATGTGACGTGCAGTTGAACTTTTAATATTTATAAATCAAAGTTCTCTTTTTGGGAAATGAAACGTTTTTAGTGGATTGTATAGTGATTAATTTTACTTGCATAAATCAGTTTACACATGATATATATTTCGTAAAATGGTCTAAATATTTATCGGCTTGATTTGATAAATTCCAGAAAAGTAATGAAAGTGCAGTAAATTCATTCAAATTGAAAATATTTCTTTGTGTTTTAAGAAGTATTTTCAGTAAATAATCCTATATTCTAAAAACTTCCACAAAAACTTGATAAACTAAATGGCTTCATACATAAAACAAATTAATTATTGCAGATTATATTGAGATATATCATAACTATTTTTTATTTCAGAGATGCTGAAGTGATGAGAGAAAAACAACGAAAAAAAGAAGAGGATGCAGCAAATAAACGAGGCGAAGCTTGTAAATAAAGATAAACCAGCAAGCAATATATTTTGTATAAATTAAATTAGGTATGGTTAAGATATATTTTTTACTATATCAGTGATAGTATGTATTTGTGACATGTAATATAGCCAAACAGCTAATTTACAAATTTCAAAAATGTAAGATTTTTTGCCATTGATTTTATATGATCTTAAAATATTCTTGCAATCTATCACTTTCTGTTTTATAGTGTTAATAAAAGATTTATAAATTTTTGTATTTTAATTATTAGATCAATACTAGGTAGGTACCTCTAAAAGAATGTCAAGAGTAAGATACACTATACGTTTTGGTAGGTGTTCTACTAGTGGTTTTCATGACACACTGGAATAAAAGGATATCAAACTGTAGTTGAACAGGGAAGACAGAAGCCTCTTGTGAATTTGAACCCTTTCACTATATCAGCATCAATATAATGAAAGGTATTGGACCAATGGGATGATCTAGTAGGACTAGGATAAAATCAAAGTTATTCATGGGAAATTATGTCCAGCTGAGATCAAAAGAATGCAAAAACTAGAGTAAGATTGCATTAAGAGTCCTAACATATCACTATCGCCTGTATTGACTCTCAAAAACTCAAACAGGGGAAGTAAGAATGTAGATTGCAAAATGCTGACACTACAGAATCCAAGGCACAGCACCTGAGAGACTACTGGATAAAAGAGGAAGATTTGCCAATGGATAGGTATCCTACAATTCTTTCAAGGAATAGGGCTAAAGGAACTACTACCAGGAAACTTTCCTGAGGAACAAAAAAGAGTAATAGATCTTCTAGGTCTAAAGGTGGATCCATGCAAGAAAAAACTAAAACTAAGAAGATAAAATCTTGTTATTTTTTAATTTAAATCTTATTTTCTTGCATGAACATCTACATTACACGCACATGCTCATGCAAGAAACTAAGAAATTGAAAAATAACATGGTTTTATCTTCTTAGTTTTAGTTTTAATTTTCTCTTGCATGAATCCCCCTCAAGAGAATTGACATGAATGGACAATATGGAAATCCAAACTAATAAAAAATGTTGCAAATCAAATTGGAATCATCAGACAAATAAAAATGGTCAACTTTCAACTAAGAAATTAATTTCTTCCATGAATTCGACAGAAAGCATGCGTAAAGCCCAGACCACAGATCACCTACTGGTGAATGGACGAGTTCTATACAAGGGAATTGCTGCCAACATAACGAACAGAAAAATACTGAAAAGGTTAGTCGCATAAGGAAGTGGTTTTTCTGATCAATTTTTGGTTTTTCTTATATGTTTTGAGTCCTTTTACCACCCATGTTGTACCCGAATAGTTTAGAGGTCTTTTTAATTTGGGGTATTTTGCATCTTACAGTTGACGAAAAACTAATGCTATGAACTAATGTCAGCTGTCAACACATATTTGTTTTTGCTTTGCTTTTGACTTTATTTGTGTTGCTGGTATATTGGATCCTAATTTTTATTCTACCTTTGTTTGTGCTCTGTGAGACTCTGATCTGCTTTTATTATTGCAAATATCCTCGAGAAGAGTTATAGTCTACCGTCATTTGTATCTTCGTTGTGATTATACTATACAAATTGCGATGAAGCGTTGTGCTTATCAAAGTTGTAAAAATAATACAAGGGCTTTAGTTAGAGGACGAAGACGGAATGCCATTAAGTTTATTCCGTTTCCCAAACCCACGAGATGTCCCAGCAGATGCCTCAAATGGATTGAGTTATGTGGCAACCAAAATCTGAATATCGCCACAATCAACAAAACCACTTATATTTGTAGTGAACATTTTGATAAGAATTGTGTAGATCCAAAACCCTATTGTAATGATGAGTCTACTGAAGCTGAAGTAAATACAGAATTGACTCAATCAAATGTACAAGAACTTGCTACTGTCTCAGATAATCCAATAGTTGTTGATGATCAATTATCTGAGAGTTTTCCATCTCCAACTACAACCATTACAAATATTTTGGAACACAATTATAGCACTACCAATATTGTAATGCAACCACAACCACAAACTGAACCAAAAAAAGATTACCAAAAAATAAACAAAAGATAGTACAAGTATATTCAAAACTTCACTGTGGACAGAAATACTCATATCGGGAAAACTATTTTTCATATAAAAACCTAAAAAGAAATACTACCATGTTTAAATACTTTACTGGACTTAACCCTTCACATTTTGAAGCACTCTATTCATTCTTAGATGAAAATATTATGATTGACTTAAAATACCAATTTAAATATAAAAACCAGCTTAGAGTTAGGAAGAATTTCTATTCAAAATTTTCTAATAGAGACAAGTTATGTTTGGTGCTAGTTAGATTGAGACGAGGATACACTTTACAAGAATTGACATTTTTTTGTAATACAAATAAATCATACATATCAGTGATCTTTTTTACCTGGGTTCAATTTATCTACCACCAAATCATTGGACTAAGAGGTGATTTATTTTTGGCAGCTAGAAATATAAAGGACATTCCTTATTGCTTCAAAAATTTTGAGGATAAAATTCTTGGGGTTATGGATGCCACCGAGATAACATTACAAATGGCAAGAAACTTCAGGCAGCAAGGAAATACTTACTCCAGTTACAAGCACACTAACACAATTAAATTTCTAGTTGTAATTGCAGTTAGTGGTGCCATAATATTCTTTAGTGAAGGATTTGAAGGCTCCATATCTGACAGTGAATTGTTTGCACAGTGCGATATAAAAAACTTTCTGCAAGAAAATGACTGTTTATTAGCAGATAGGGGCTTCCTACTTCAAGATATTGCAAATGAACTTAAAATTAAAGTGATCACTCCACCATTTCTTTTGAAAAGGGATAAACTGACAGCAGAGGAAGAACGTCTGACAAAAAAAATTGCCAAATCCAGAGTTCATGTTGAACGTGCCATTAGAAGGATTAAATTATACAGAATATTAAGTAACCGTTGTCCTATTACCATGTTACCAATAATATCAAATATTTTCAGTATTGTGTGCTTTCTTGTAAATTTTGAAAAACCTTTGGTTAAATAGAATTCTGTATTTGAAAAATTGTTTGACACCATATTTTGTAGTTTATGTAATTTTTGGGATTATTACCATACCAAATTGCTGAAGAATTTTATACAATATAAGTCTATGTACCAAACCAATAATTGAAGGTGTAATTAAACATATTGCTTCTGTTAACACTTTATTTTATTTACCTAGTTAAATCATAAATAGAAAAGATAAAAACCTCACTCTATAAATACATGTTAGCTTTTATTTATTGTTTTAAGAAATTTAACCACAAAAATACACAAATTTAACCAGAAACAGGATTTATTACATATGTCGTCACAATTACGAGTTTATAATTTGAAAATTAATAAATCATTAATGATAGACTGCTACACTGCACTGAAAAATGTTCCAATTGCACAAATTAATGAATCACATATTGTACTAGTACAATAATATCTAGACTATTTCTACAGTCTTTGCCAAAAGTAATAAAGCTATATTAAATGCCCTAAGAAAATTAGAGTTTTAAGCCAAACAGATAGGACTTAGCCCCCGAACAACTTTCATGGCAAACATTTCTGGCACAAATACATTTTCATAAAAATTTTTAGTTTTGTCAATTATTTGCTTCATTTTATCAGAATAATTTTTACGATTTACAGGAACTATGAGTATCCCACTTGGATTCCAAATTATTAAATTACAATGATCAATATCAAATACTATTAATGACACTAATATTTGATACAGATATGGATGATTTGGTTTTAAAAAAATTTTATTATTTGTTTTGGACAGGCAGAAGTTATTCAATTGACTTTTTGTAAGGAATGTGTCAAAGTTTAAAATATTTTTGCATTTTTCCAAGACTTTTGGACATTTAATTTCAAAAATGTGGTCAATTGAACCATCACTATTTCTTACTAACCCATCTATACTTGTTGCTAAGAAAGGAAAAAGTTTATTAACAACAAGTCCACATTCTTCTATTTTTTGGCTTGCCTTAATAAAAGAATTATATTTCGTTCTTGCAATGGATTCATTTTTTTTTCCATATTGCATCGCAGAAGTAGAAATTGGTTTTGTTTGAAGCCATAAATTTCTAAGCAAGAAGTTTTTTTTTGCCTGGTCACTTTTTAAACCACAAACAATATGGACATTGGATGATGTTATGAAATAAGTTCTCCAGTATATCCATTTATGACTACCTTGAGGGAAAGAGTCAGGTAATTGAACCAATTGATTGGTATAACCATTTAAAAAAATGTTCATATTATTAATAAATATTTTGGTCTGTCTATCTATTACCTCAAGTTCATCACTACTAAATTTGAAATCTTTATATTGAATGGAAAATAATGTTTCAAACATGGTTTCTTGACTCCCATTTTGAATGTTTACTAAAAAAGCATTCATGTCAATGTTTCTACAATAGTTTGTTGGGAGTGGATTATATACAGATCTTTCTGCAGGTTTATACCGCTTTATGGGATAAATATGAGTAGACACAGGTCCTGGATCCCTTTTATTGGAGCCTTGTCCCCATTCACATGGCTGACTTGTAGAAGCTACAGGAACATGACCATGTTCTTCTATGTATTTTGACAAAAAAAGTAATAATGCAGTAATATGGCTGCACTTGCCCATTGCAGACTGTTTGCAATCACATTTACCTCGAACAACAGCTCCAGATATGTTATTTAAGCATATTATGACATCATGTTTAATTTTTTTGTCAAATGATGCTTGACATTTACACTTACAATAATAGTAACATTTAATAAGGGAATCATAAATTTGGCTTAAGTGGTCACTGTCGACATATTGTGACCCTCTTCTAAATGGCTTTACTGTTACTATTGAATCGTTATCCCTTTCAACAACTTCTGGATTTTCGCTTTCAATATTTTCATTCACTATATAAGTAAATATATGGCCTTTATTGAAATACTGAGGCAAGGGGCGTGATGGAAATCTTGACCACATTAAATTTTCTTGAAACACATCAAATGTATCCTTGTGTGAAGTTGGATTTTGAAGAATATTTCTCTTCATATCATACCATTTTCCTTGGTCTATGCCTAAAAACATCTTGTTTGTTCCTCCATTATCAATGCAGTCGTTATTTCTGAAAAATTCAAATATAAGAACAATGAAGTAGTTTCAGCAATTCAACACACCTCTTAATCAGTTCATCCTTAGACCCAGTTTGTTTAAGGGACCTGCACTCCAACCACCTTTTCAATTCCTTGACAGAATGGTCCTCTAAACGTACATTTTCTTGTAACATTGCTCCAGGAACATCTGTCGGTAAAAGCACTGCAGAATCCATGTCTAATTGTAAACTAATACTAGACTAAAGATAGGCTGTAGAATGTCTAATAACTCTTCTCGAGGATATTTGCAATAATAAAAGCAGATCAGAGTCTCACAAAGCACAAACAAAGGTAGAATAAAAATTAGTATCCAATATACCAGCAACACAAATAAAGCCAAAAGCAAAGCAAAAACAAATATGTGTTGACAGCTGACATTAGTTTTTCGTCAACTACTCAACTGTAAGATGCAAAATACCCCAAATTAAAAAGACCTCCAAACTATTCGGGTACAACATGGGTGGTAAAGGGACTCAAAACATATAAGAAAAACCAAAAATTGATCAGAAAAACCACTTCCTTATGCGACTAACCTTTTCAGTATTCTTCTGCTCGTTATGTTGGCAGCAATTCCCTTGTATAGAACTCGTCCATTGGTGATTTGTTCCGTTCGAAAGGTTGAAAAATTTGTAATTGCCTGACCCTCTATCACGGAATACTATAACCAAGGAATACACCAGTTACCTGGTGTATTCTTTGCTGTAACTATTCCGTGATTTCCGTGGCTCTATGACTGATGAGTTGTGTGTGAGGAATTTGCTACAAAATTAAACAAACAATCGTCATTTGGATATAAAATTAATTATCAGTAGTAATAACCCAAGGACATTGATAATTGTTCGAAAAAATGTTATGGCAGATTTCGAAAGCTTGTTGCATAGACAAAATAAAATATATTTCTTTATGGCTTGTAGCCTACAAGCAACAAGCTTGAGAAAGTTGTCATAAAATTTTTGAGCATTTATCAATGTCCGAGGATTATTTGGATAGAAAATTTATGCTAATTATAGAAAAAATTTAGAACTAAAACAAATCGTGACATTTCAAGATATTAAATATTTGAAACTTCAAAATCGAAATAAATCAATTTGTGTCCATAGCAACGTGAAAACAGCCCATGGTTTATCAGTGTAATGTTGACGTGATGTTGACATGATTGGATCAAATTGTTCATATCAGGTTCATATGATAAAAAATGAGGAAATTCGATTGGTTCTTGGAACTGTCAAAAAATTTTCAGATTAAGGAAACGCAACTTTAAATAAAAATAATTCGATATTCCGCTTCGCATCTTGCTAAATACAAATTAACAAATTATTATTATTTTTTTTTATTCTGTTATTTAACGTCGGTCTATTTCTGCGACTGAGGCTAATCACCGACGCCGGGAGCACTCTACCCCGGAAATTTTGGCGAACCCACTAGTGTTCCAACCAGTGGTAGCGTTCTTTAACGAGCCCAACATCCATGGACTGGGGACCTCGGTTTTACATCTCCTCCGAAAGACGGCATATCTACATTATACCTCGTGCTCATTGGTATAATGCCTGCGAGCTGTGATATGCTAGTCTGCTGCAGGCTGTACGGGCCCTATACGATGGTTTTCCCTGACGTGGTCGTCACCCATCCAAGTACTAACCATGTCCGACTTTGCTTGACTGTAATTATCGCATTGAACGCGTTCCACTACAGTGCTGGGTCGTCGCCCCAAATTATTTTTAATTTTTTTTTGATCACATACTTCCATGTCACATGTTGCACATAGTTCTCTTCACAGTTCTCTTCATAGAATAGTTCTCTTTTTTGGGTCATTGACAGAATCACAAACCATAGATATATATTTTGTCTATGTCGTAATCGTAAAGATAAAAGATATTTCATGTTTTATGATGGTCACAAACCACGACAGAAACCTATTTCTCTATTAGGATTTTGTATTTTTTTATTTGTATTTGCTTATGGATTTTTGTTTTGTATGATGATAAATCATTCGTCATTAAGTAAACTGCAATTTATAGTAAAATAAAGTAAGTAAATATAAATGGATTTTGATAGTCCAGATGTTATGAAAGATTTTCCGGGATTGTATGCTTCAGATCACAATAAAAAATGTAGTAATGAAAGTGACTGTAAGTTTTTTACAATAGTAAACTGCAGTTACAAATTCTTGTATCTGTTTTTCTGTAGATAGTGATGAAGTGGAAAAAGGAGTGAAAAAAGAAACATTAATAGGTAAACGTAAAGACAAAAAAGACAAGGAGAGAGGTTATGCTGCTCTGGGAGAAAGTTCTGATGAAGGAAGTAAATCTAGGTATTCCATATCTCTTGAGATAATAAAGTAGATTTGATAGTTATGATAGTAGTCATAGTATAAGATATTTTTTAATGCTTGTGGGGCACACTTTGTGAGTAGTGTTAGCATGGAAAAATATGTTTCAGGAGCCCATCAAAATCTAAAAAAAGTAAATCATTTAAATTTCCAACAAAGTCGAAAGAAAAGAGGGAAAAGTCTAGAGATAAAGAGAATTCTGACAAGAAAGACAAAGAAAAAAAAGTTGATAAAGAAAAGACAAAGAAAAATAAAAACTCAGTGGAAGAAACAATTGCTATAGCAGGTGAATTATTGTGACCATTTTCAATTGAATTCCAGTCTTGAAAATTGTAGAATTTTACCTTTTCAGAAGCACTACCAATTTTTGGGGTCACTCTGGAAATCTCAGTTGAAAGAAGCAGGTGTCATGATGGTGTAGACTTACCATTACCTATAAGAGAATGTATTGATTATGTAGAATCAGTTGGTGTTACATTTGAAGGAGTTTATAAAATTAGTGGTGCAAAAACTAAAGTCACACAAATTAAGAAAATGTATAATCAAAGGGAAAATATTAAATTAAGTGATTATGATGTGCCCACGGCAACTAGTCTTTTAAAAATGTTTTTAAGGTAAATCTATGTTATTTAAATATAGTATACCTCATCATAACATTTTACCAAATTGTGAATTTAACTAATTCTCATGTACTTTTAGAGATCTACCAGAACCCATATTTACCAATGACTTGCTAATACGCTTTGAAGAAGCTGGTGCCATATTAAATTTTAATACAAGAGAAAAGCATTTAAAAATCTTGATAGAGAATCTACCGCCACTCAATAAATTGTTGTTGTCATGGCTCATTGTCCACTTACACAATATATCCCTGAATGTATGTGATTTATTAAAATGTCTTAAAAATTACATTTAGTTCAACATATACATTGTGTCCACTTAAGTTTGCAGCATGCAGGATACTTTTATTATAAATTTTATAAAAAAAAGTTATTCTCTGTCAAAAACAGAACTTGGTCTAAAAACTATTGCAAATATATCAAAATTATTTAGTCATATAAGAGGTATAACTAGTTTAATATTATATATGTTTGACCTAACTCTTTTGGCCATCAAAATTTTGATAACCTTCAAGCTTCCCATTATTATAGCTATACATTTTCAGTTTTAGACCATGCAGAATCTTTTATGAAGAATACAATGTATATGCACTAGTAGTTTAAAAAACAATTGCCTATTAAAAATTAAGAATACTGTTGTTTTAGGAAAAGCAAAATAAAATGAGTAAGCAGAATATTGCCTCTGCACTTAATCATACATTTCATGTATCATCAAGACTACTTCAGGCATTGTTACATCATAGCTCAGCATTATTTCAGAACATTGTTATTTTCAAATATATACCACCTGTAATGTCATGTGCACATTTACCAGATCGACCTCAACAACTAGAAATTGAACTAAAGAAACAAGAATCTCTATTGTCACAAATTCATAATGAAATGAATGTTGGTTGTATATCCAAGGAAAGAGAAGAAAAGCTTTGGGAAGTACAAAGAATTATTACACAATTAAAAGTAAGTTGAGAATTTAAAAAAATTATCCCATAAATAAATAACAAACAACCTTTGTGTTTCAGAGAAAAATAAAAACTGTAAAAAAGATGAAAAACAGTTGTGAAAAATGTGATGAATATAATAGCACTGAAGATAAAACAGATGACAAAAAGTCTGATACAAAGCCTGCAATACTTACTGAGAATACTGAATATATATCACATTCAGACACTTCATCAGTTCAATCGCAAGCAGTTGTGTCTGTGGTAGAAAGTGAAGCAAGTTGTGGAACTAAAATTGAACTGAAAGAGCAAGAACATAACACTTCGGTGAACGCGGAATGTATTGTTGAAAAAAATGATTATTTATTTGATGATGACATAGTATTACTTACCTATAAAAGAAACGGACTGATTCAGTTGAAAGAACAGTTAACCAAAGATATTCAACAAGAGAAACTTGAAATTGGCATTTTAAAAACGAGAATAGATGTCAATGCAATACAAGCAAACACTCCAAAAACAATTGTCCCAAAACAAGTCATGACACTATTACAAAACGAAAATAAAATATTGCAAATTAAAAAAATTAATCTTGTCAGGAAAATAATTGAACAAAAAGAATTGTGTATAGAGTTGAGTGCACAGCTACGACTAGCTGAAAATGAAAAATATTCAAATTTTTAACTCTTCATACTTCACGAGTAGACAGAAAGTTGAACATACATTATAGGTTGACAATCATGGGTGCATTTCAGATTCACTTCAAATTTGTTTTTGCTCATGCGCGTACCACTGCTAATTTGTAGTAGTAGTAAAATTTACTGCAATTTGATATGTTAAAATGTTTAGTGGGATGGATAAGCGCGTAGTTTTGGCAGCATACACCAAGTACCTTTGTGCTTGTGTCTGGATTACAGCTCCTGGCAAATAGACAAACTTTTGCGACAGTTTCCAAACCGCTAGCGTTTAATATAGGAATTGTTTACTAACAGTCACTAATTGTTGTTGGAACGTTAAAATGCACCTGCGCGTGTTCATATATAACAACCATAATTTCGGACTCGTATTTTTTATATAGGACTTATTTTCATCTCCATAAAAATTGAGCAGCACTGAAGGTTAAATTTAGATTTAAATTAGATTTGATTCAAAAAAACTTTATAACACACGATTTGATGTTGATAAAATTTTTTTCTACTATACATACAGAAAAGTACAACATGAAACTACCTTTATATTATTTCTTGACAAACAAATTATGTTGCAGGCAGTGTTATTATATGACAAGACAACATACTAACACTTGAGATTGTACAGAGGCCTGTAACCAATTGTAGTGTATGGCTAGTATTAAAGGCTGAGACTTACATAACCTATTTTGCTGAGATTCGTAATGCCAAAATGACAGTTGACAAGAGCGAAACAGATTACACTATACATTATCAAGGAGACTACTTAGACACAATAAAAACTGTGTAGCTACCTTTAGTTTTTAATCAAATATTTGTAAAATGCACATTTATATATGTGCCAATATCTTTCGTCTATACGGATAATTTTTTTAATTGTCAATGTTAAATATTTTAATATTGTGATACTAAACGTAATATAATGGAATAACTGTGATACCTACTTTTTTCATTTCACAATTCTTTCTATGTAAATACATAACGTAATTCGCACTTTCATATTTACTGCACAATATTCATCCACATTCTATTTGGTGGTCTGCCATCATACACAGCAATTATGAATCTGGATATCCAATATCCATATCCTTGGGGTTGCTTACACCTTCATCCCTAATAGTCCAAGAGCCAGTAACATTTTTTAGTGATGATTTAGTCCTATTTTTGGAGAATGCTGTGGAAGGCCTAACTAAGTATCGTCACACAAGGGGGAGGCAGAACGTCTTCATTGCACCTTTTTATTATTTAGTTGAAGCTGAAAGTATTTCCAGTACTCCTGTGATCGCCCAGAATCATCGATATAATATTGGCAGAACCATGGGCCGGTCATAAGAGGGTGACAGATTCCCCTCAACATGTTATAAATAAATATTGGACATAGTTTTTGGTCACACTTATCTAAGCATTCCAAAGCTGATTTTAGTTAGGGGAGGTAAGAGTCCTAGCTGCTTTTCACACTTCAAGTTCTTCTTTGGCGACAGATCTACTATTTTCGGACAGCACTGCCAAATACATAAAAAATGCCTCTTCGATTTCACAACCGATCACAAAATTTGGCGGTAACACATCAGATAGTTGAGACCTAGCTGAAAGCTATAAGAAGAAAAGTTTTGAAGTGGTCTCTTTACCAAAGCGGTTTGAAAGTTCAAATGAAACAAATTTTAAATAAAAATATAATTTTATATACCTACTGACAATAAATTAAGAATAAATATATTGTACTGCTCAAGTTACAATCAGATGGCATGTTTTAAGAATATAAAGTAATGCAGAAACGGAAAGAATATTTTTGAAAAGTTATTCCTAAGATCATCTTGAATCAAAGGATTAAATAAATATTTCTGCATTTACTACATTCTGGATAGGAAAAATTGAAGTAGGACTTTTTAATTCTAAAAGCTTGGAGGTTGGGTATTAGGGACTCACGGGAGAGAAGACAATCTTAAAATAACTGGAATAAAAATATATTTATCACAGAACCTTTTTATTTATGTAGAACGTTTCAAAATAAGACTTCGACAATAATAACAATCATAAAGGCACATAAAGTAAAAAACAGCAAGACGTGGTAGTCAACAAAACAATGCCTGTACGTTGATGTGTAAGTAAATAGTTTTTGTATATCGACTGAGCAAAAATCATTAGAACGAAACTTAAAATTTTACATCTTATTTTGAAACATGCACCTTCAAATATTTTATTTAAATTCTAAATTGTAAATCACAGCAACGCACAAGGGAAAAATTTGTAGGGACCAGTTGGGATTGAAACAAACATATAAACAAGTTGATTTACTTCTACAACCATCAACAGAATAGTAAAATGATCAGTAGAAATTTTATATCAAACAAATAAATCCTGTCAATTGTTCCTTTCAATACAAACCCGCCTTCATTTTTGTAGGTACTTAGTCCCCACAGTTTTTCAACATTCCAAAGCTTGGTGATTACATAATTTCAAGTATCAAGAAAAAACAAATCTAACTTCATATTCCAACCAATTATTTATGATTTAGAAAAAAACAAAATGTACAAAACTTAATTTGGTGCCGAATTATCACTTATTTTGTACTAAAAATATACAGGGTGTTACAATTTGGCCAACACTAGTATTGATTGATATTTTTTAATAAAGTAAATAATGTATTGATAATTTCATCTGTTCAAAGTAGTGCTGTTTATTTCATTCGTATTTTTGTTAGTTTTATAACTTCGATAAAATAGGATTATCACAAGTTTTCTATTAAAAATATTGTTGGTAATTTTACCAGAGTAATTTAAAAGCACTATCTACTTCATTAATTACAGTAGCTCAAATGACATGAAGATTAGTTTTATTTTAATTTATTTGCCAAAAAAAAAGTATCTTAAAATAGTAGGTTTTATCCAACAATTCACTTTCAGACAAAGTCAAAACGACCATGGTGTAATATTTGACTTGTTCTCCCGCAAAGCTTGCCGAGAAAAGTGACAATAAAAAATTTATAAGTCAGCTAACATTTTTGCTTCAGGTGAATATTCGATAAATCTCATTTAGAGGTATCTTCATGTAGACAAAATTACTTGGTTGATAAGTTGGTGCCTTTTTAAACATAATGACCACATATGTGTTATGACTACAATTAACCCAATAGGTTGCCTGGTAAGCAACCAACCACAAAAAATACAACACAGCCATAAAACTTTGAATGTATAATATAAAAAATACTAATCATGCTTCTTGTTATATAATATATAATAACTATAACACCAAAATGTTTAACCCTTGTCCAGGCAAGCAGGGTACGTTAAGTCGCGTCCACATTATGTCGAATGGTGTCGATCGACAATGTCGATCCAGTGTGGATGGTCGCCCGACATAATGTGGACGCAGTTTTACAGTAGTCAATTGTCGATCGACACCATTCGACATAATGTGGACACGGCTTTAGACATACATACTTTCATTAAATTTTGTTGGGCAAATATTTTGTCAAAAACTTTTATTTGCAGTTATCTATTCGTTTCCCGCAATTTAAAACGAATGCAGAAGCATCCATTTGAAAGTTATAAGAATATTTGTAACAAACATTTCAGAATCAAATTTGATGTCAAAAAATGTTATACATAAAACCCATCAGAAAAGGAGGGGAATATGATATAATTGAAGAAAAAAATAAATTACGGGCGATCCGAGTTCGGGAAGTGGGAGGGGGTGAGTTTTTAAGGGTAAAAAATGGTTTATCTCGATTTCCGGCAAAACTACAAGTCCTACAGAAAAAAGTTGAATGGCAAATTTGTGAGTAATAACAAGCTCTACAACTTTGGTATTCACAATTTTCACACATAACCTCAAAATTTATGTGAAAAATTCAAATAACCAAGTTTTTGGTTTTTTATTTTCATCTTTTTCAAAAAAAGTATTTTTTTCACGAAATCTCGTGAAAACTTACCTTATTATGTCCCAAATACACTGTAATTTATTTGATTCAAAATACTTTTTTTCACCCTATTTTGACTTAATATCAAAAATGCACCCTAATTTTCAATCGAAAATTCTCGCGTCAAAATATCAGCTTTTTCCAAAAAGTTGGTGGGCTTTTTGTTCGTTGAAATCTCTACTTTCTGATAGTCTAAAAAAAATATACATCTCCATGGTAAATGTTCCCAGAAAATGCAAAAATAAAAAAAACTCAAATTCGAAGTTTTTTTTTAATCACTATGTACAATTTCATATCAAGAAAATTTTTTATCTAACGAGAAAAACAAGGACAAAATGATAAAAACTTTAAAGAAAAGGTTACAGTCACAAGGATTTTCCTGTAAACAGGTGGGAGAAGATGCTGATGTTGACATAATCAAGACCTCGATAGAAATTGCCAGAGATACTAATAAAACTGCCATTGTTGTGGTTCAAGATATTGATCTTTTGGACCTGTTGAATCAATGAAATTCGAATAATCACGACATTTATTTTCTCAAACCAGGCTCATGTGAAGGATCTATTTTTCACGTCCAACAGTTTCAAACATGAATCCTACAACACCTGGATTTGCCGGAAAAGGAGAGAAAAGTGTCATAAATTTATTATAAGACGCTTAGAATTTGTAGAATTTGGCCAATGTTTTTGTTAAGAAAGATGAATGAAGAAAATATGAAAAAAATGGATTACAATTAATCAAATCTATTTATATATGTAAAAATGAAAAAATAACACTGAGGGCCAGTTTTACAATAGAGATTTATACTAGGTATAGTTATTCTGGGAATAAAGTTATACCAGAATTTATACCTAGTTTAATAGTTGGTTTTACGATGCTTTTTTACATCGGTATAGCAATTATTGGAGTAAGAATTGCTATACAGGTGTAAAAAAGCATCGTAAAACCAACTAGTTTCAAACTAGGTATAAATTCTGGTATAACTTTATTCCCAGAATAACTATACCTAGTATAAATCTCTATTGTAAACCGGCCCTTAATCAATTAAGGTTTCAAAAATATCATTTGGCAAAAATTAAATCATCCTTCATTTTGGCAAACCTCCCACCCACAGAAGGAGCAGCAGAAGAACATTGTTACTGGGCATATTATCAGCTTCAAACTTGGTTGGGCAACGAATTGGCAGCAACAGATTAAGGCTGGAAGCAACATCAACGTGGCATTATGCCCAAATTTACAGAAAATGATTTAATTCCGGAAATATTGCTCAAAACTATTTGCTGCAGCTGTGAAACTGGATGTAACAATTTAAAATGTGGCTGCTGAAAACATGGTTTGAAATGCACAAATTTTTGTACAAATTGTCCTGGTTCTGGAAATTGCTCCAATATGAAAGAAAAAACCTACGAAGATGTAACTGATTCAGATGAAATTGTGAATGAAGAATCAATAGAGACTGGAATTAAATAACATTGGAGACGAAGAAGGTCTTGAAGATTTCGAAGATCAACTAGATTTGGAAAGGTTTGTCGAGTCTAACGATAAAGAAATGCCATCAAAGAAACAAAAGTTAACGGATAGATGATAGATGAATTCAAGATAATGTATTTATAAATATCAAGATTAACGTTTTTGAAATTATTTTAATGTAATCAAAATGAACTATCTAAATTCAATAGTACGATTTACATGAGTATATTCACATTTTATGAGATTTTCTATGACTTGAATGTAATTCGAATTTAATGAATAAACTTTTCAACTCGAAAAAAATTGCAGCAATCACATTTGTTGCCGGAAATCGAGATAAACCATTTTTTACTCTTAAAAACTCACCCCCTCCCACTTACCGAACTCGGATCGCCCGTAATTTATTTTTTCCTTCAATTATATCATATTCCCCTCCTTTTCTGATGGGTTTTATCCTACTATTATTTTTTTTTTTCAAAAATTATCGACCCTGGTCCTTCAGATCCAAAAAATGATTGAGATATTTCAGGAGCTTATATACAGAACCCCATTTGCTCCCAGCTCAGATAAAGGTTAAACAAAGTGACATGTTACTTTTAAAAATTCAATTTTGTAATAGAGTTTTAGTTATGTCATCATATAAATGTTAATCAAAACTAATAATTTTTTTAGTTTCATCGTCTACACCCAAGCCTCCGTTAATTGTTAAATACCTTGTACCGTATATGTACATATCTAAATTCTGAAGAGTACATTGAGCTACAAATCTCACAAACGGTCTCACATCTCCCATGTTTGCAGTCTTCAAAGCATCATAATATTTCTCTCTAAAAGTGTGAAGTCAAATGTTAGCATTTTTGAGTATGGTATATCATTCATTTATATATTAAAACTCACCTCTGTTCTTTGAGCACCATTATTGCAGGATAATTAGCTTTAAGAAGAATAAGATTCATAAGTAATCTACTTGTGCGTCCATTTCCATCAGTAAATGGATGAATATCCACCAATTTGTAATGAGCTAGAGCTGCATATCGTACTGGATGCATACTAAGAGCTTCCTCAGAGTTAAGCCATTGAATGTAACTGTCCATCAAAGCTGGAACTTCTTCATGTGGAGGAGGTACATGACTTCCAACATATACCTAAAAAAATTAATGAGGGGATAGCACTACAGTACATTTAATTGTTCTAAAGATCTTTAAAATATTTAAACATACATCCTTAAATATCGTATTATGTTACCTTTTCTTCCCTAAACATCCCAGAGCCAATTGGATCAACATGTCCCATAACTCTTCTATGAATTCCCAAAATGTGTTCTATGCCTATGTAGTCAGTTTTTAATATTAATTTTATATACTGCATTGCTTTTTCTAATCCCAAAATCTCATTATGTTCCATTAAACTCTTACCATCCACAACTTGTCCAGTTTGTAAAAGATATTTTAATTGTTCTACAGTCATTGTGTTTCCTTCAATACCTACCTATAAACAAAAGTTGATAATATAACATTAGCTGATAACATTAAATATACTTTCAATAAATACTCACTGTATGATAGATATGTAAATAATAAGCCTGTGTTTTAACAGTATGAAACTTGTCCAATTGTATTGTGTTTATTAAAAAGTTATTCCTTTCATCAATATCTTTAAATAATTGGTAATCTAAGCCTTCTACTACTTGGGCTGTGCGTGCTCGGTTTGTAAGAGCAGCTTCGTGGTTTGGAGAATGTGTCAGTGCCTATGATTCAATGTATAGCTTATTAACAATTTGTTTTTTTTTATTTGCAAACAAATCATATCTACCTCTGGGGTAATTTATAGTTTTGTCTATGTAAAGTAAAATTATGGAAAACCCACACTTACTTTGAAATACAATTCATCAGCAGTCACTATATCATTATGCTGTTGTTCAAAGAATTCTCCATATTTGTTTAACACATCTGCATTTTGTGGAGCAATGGCAGCAGCATGTTCTAATAGTTTTAAAGCTTTATGAGTTTTTCCTGTTAATTTAAATGCCATAGCTGCCTGTAGAGTATTGTATACCTCATGGGGAATTTCTTTATTTGTTTCTGCATGCCCTGATAAATATCTAAAACCAAAAATTAGTCAGAAAAACAGATAAATAATAATTCAGATACTTAGTTGTAATATACTACTTAATTGAATATATATATTTCGATTAATTTGTTTTCTACAACTAAGTAGGCACACGAGTATTGCATTTTAAAATAAAAGTATAATGTTTGCTACATAAATCTAAAGCAAAAATTAAAATATATTGGAAGCAACATACCTAGCTGCAACATTATCAATATTTTGAGATTCCAAAACATAATTTAAATGACTCAATACAAAATCGGAAACTTGATCTTCTTTTGGTTGTAGTGGATAGTTATGATTATATATATTGTGAATTTCAGATGGAATAAGATCTTCGAATACTGGTACCTCATTTTTTAAGGATGGTCTTTTGTATACCTTGTCGACAAAGTAATAATGCTGTAATAATGCGAGTAGTACACATATTACACTTAATAAAACAGATATTATTATGACGAATATATTCATTTCATCCTAATATTATATTAAAACTATGTTACAGTTCAAGGTGGATCCATGCAACATCGAATAAACTAAAATTAATTTAAGAAATATTCATCTGTTCATACAAGACAAATTATACGATACCACCAATCGTGCGTATTTTTCTATCATCTGTCAAAACTTCCAGATAACAGTGGATAACAGCTGAGCTTTGTCACTTGTCAAAATAATCATTAGAAGTGATGAGCGACATCATGACTTTTGAATATCAGCTATTTTAAAAAGTGACGTGATCACGACATTTGATGTACGATAGTAAAATGTATCTATATTTAATCCGTATCAATTTTTTGTCTTATTCTCTCATTTCCCCACAATGCTAATGAAATGTTCACAAATTCCTGTACCTTTTCTTCTATTTTTCCAACCATTTTTTTTTACGAATAAAACTTTCCAACAAGTTGCCAACAAAAGCAACGATTATGAACTTTCAAGAGTACCTACACTCTGGTATTATGCAGTGATTGATTAACGCATAGGCCCCTGAGGCCCAGGCCTAGGGCGGCACGATTTGGGGGGCGGCAAAATTTTCAGAACGTTGAAATTTAAGAGCCGAAGAAATATACCAAAAATTTATTTTTAAATTGGCTGTTTTTTTTTAATTTATTAAAAATTTTCTATGGACTATAAAATACTTCATTTTTTTATTGACTTTTCAATTTGAGGGTGCATATTAAAAATAAACAATCGAATTGATAAGCTTCTTCGCGAATTACTAAATGACTTTTCACTTTTGTATCTTTGATGAGATTACTCTTACATATATAAAGCATTTGAAATAACTTATTGGTTTTTAACTTCCCGCTTTTTCTTTGAAAATAGAAGATTTTAAAAAAAATAGGGAAGTTATTGTTTTTACCTCGATTTTCAAAAATCTTGTTGTCATCGGATCTTCACGTTTTGAGGTCCTAGGAAGATATTCTGAGTAGTTCCAGCGTTGTAAACAAAATTTTTGTCGTACGATATCTCAAGAACGAATCAACCGATTGAGACCCGTGACACAGTGTTCGAATGGGTTCATCAAGACTTAGATCTGATTGGTTTTTCGGGTCAATCGGTCTAGCGGTTAGAAAGATATTCAAAAAATAAAAATCGAAAATTTTTTTTTCCGTTTTCTTGATATAACTTTGAAATTTCTGAACCAATCGATTTTAAGCTTCACACATGTTTTTTTTTGCTCAAAAAACTGTGTCGAATGCCGCCAACCGGATCAAAATTGAACGACGCGTTTAAAAGATATCGCAATTTAAATCATATTTAATTAATTAATTAATTATTTTAATTAGTTGAAAAGTATCCTAATGATTTAGAAGAAACATTAGGGAATGAATGTATTAATTTACAATGTCAGCTCAAAGATTCCCTAGCGAATACGGAAGATGTAGATACGCTCCGCACAAGAAATAATACAATGTATTGCATTCTCGGAAACTTCGAGATGTTTATAAATCCGAATGTAGACATTGCTCTGCGTATTTTTTTGAGTATTTCCGCTACCAACTGTTCAGGAGAAAGATCTTTCTCCACCTTGAAAAGGGTTAAATCTTATTTACGCGCAAGTATGGGCCAAGACAGACTTAATGCTTTGGCATTACTGTCTATTGAAGCTCAACTAGTTCAAGAAATTGATTACGATGACATAGTTGCTGATTTTGCTCGGGCAAAAGCCAGGAAGAAGAGATTTACAGATTGAGCAATACATTATAATTTGAAAAAAATGCTTATTATCATTTGTTATGCTAGCTAGAGTTTAATAAAAAAAATTGTATTATTTAATAATTATATTTGAATAAAAAATAGAGCACTCTCTAATGCTCCTCATTATGAGTCGTGTAAAAAATAAAAGCTATATTTTAATAACAATTGTGAATCAAAATATATAGAATTTTGTTGATCTAAAAGGGCGGCGTATCAGACAGAGCCTAGGGCGGCAATAAGTTTAATCCGCCACTGCGGTATTATGGCCACATTCCCATAAAAATTCCCAATGTATAATCAGCTGGCAGTGATATTAGATCTCAGTGATTCTCATCCCTTTTGGACGTTATCAACTATGTTAAGACCATTAGACTGGTTTACGTACTAAGAGGGAAAAAGGGCACAAAAGGCCCAGTGAGGGCACAGGTACTGTCCCCTACCCTCTAAACTTATCAGATCAGAGAGGTCCTCATGATTAGTCTCTCTATTACTAGCTTGACTTGACTATCCACAACTCATAAATATTCTGGCTTTCTAGTGGGCCTAAAAAGGAATATTAGAAACAGATTGTACTCCTCAACCATACAAACAACCAGGGGGAGGTTATCCCCCCCTGAAACATAGGCGTGTGCAGAATTTTTTATTAGAAGGGGCCAAATATCAAATCGAAGTCTTTTGATGAAAAAACAAAGAGCCGTGCCCGCCGAAACATTGCTTTTGCATATTGCCGCCCTCCAATTTCACGCAATTCATTTTAAGAATAAAAAACTGCTTCCTTGTATCATTGAAAGAACGTTAAAATTTAAAAATTATAAAATGTTTTTATCAGATTGATATTTTGAGGAATTGGGTTGGATCGATTAGGGTGGGCCATGTTCCCCCTTGTAGGCACGCCTAAGCCCTGAAATCTCTAACGGAAACAGTGGCAATAAATAAAAAAAACCGAAAAGGACCTGGACGGATATAATTGAAATTTTTCTCTGGTGAAAACCTACTCCAGTTTGGCGAGGCCCGGTCTTTAGGTAAAGAGGGTTTAAATAAAACACTAGTATATTTCAATATATTTGTTTATATACACATTTTCATTATATATTTGCTAGTTTTTGTCTCCTAATTTGATCAGCAAAGATCACTTGCGTTTATTGCTTTTTTTTTATAAATACAGTGTGACCCAACATTGCAACACCCTGTTATAGCCATAGAGAAATATATATAATATAATAATAATATATATTTTGGTGATCGCACTGCTGTTTCTAGTTATGTCAGATGTCAGTGGAAAAAGTAATTAGAAGAATAGAGATACAAATAACTAGAAATGCTACTAAAATCTAATCGAAAATGGACATACACAATTAAACGAATATCAACAAAAATAAATATAACTGACATTTGACATAACCAGTGACAGAATCATGTCTCCATGGACAGAATAACAGAAATGAAATGGTGACATGCCAAGAGTTCCTGGAATTTTTGGCCACCGATGTGCTGTGTATTCAGCTAAAAAGTCATTTTAAATTCCAAGATTTACGCTTCGTGATGGGTGTATTCATATAGATGTTCGCAATGATAAAAAACATGCAAAAATCTTATGTTTTAAGGGGTAGACATTAACTGTCATTCTTGTCAGAAAAACCACTTTTTGTTGGCCCCACTGACCTTAGACTGAACTCCTCTATTGACATTTAACGAACTTCAATTTCTGGTGGTTTACACACCAGTTCAGAATGTGGATTTTTCAAAAAAATTTGCGATTTGCGTTTGGTTGTCACACTCTATAGAGTATTCCTTGGAACACCTAAAGGTGAATTTTGAGTAAAAATGAAATTTTGGTGATCAGTAAAAGACCATTAATTGAGTGGTTGCCCTTCTATGAATATTTGGGTTTGTGTCGTTATAGCTACATTGGGTGTTGCGATCTTGTCACTGGGTCACACTGTATATATGAAATATTGGAAAGGCTCCCGCGGTCAGAAAAATCCATCCTAGGTTTTCTGGTTAATCTGCGGTATTTTCTCGACGTTTTGACTTCCGCTTTAAAGTCGTTATCAATAGCTTGTAAAATGGTAGGCTAGGAGGAAGGTTCAGTAGGATTTCGTGGTTTCAATCTGCCTACTACTCAAAGATAAGTGAGGTCTCAATCTACCTACAAAAGAATGAAGAGAGATTATCTCTCCTAACCTACCTTTTCTCTTGATAATGACTCCAAAGCGGGAGACCAAACGCCAAAAACAAAATTTTTTTTGAACGCTGTTTATACAGAAAAAATGGTTAAATAAATTACATATATAATGAATATTTTCTTCGGTAGGCATATGTTAATAACTTAAACAAATATCGTCTATTTAATTAGATGTGAGGCTCCTTCTTGGGAGCTTTCTCAAAAAAATTATTTTCAATGTTCTCCGGGGCATG
>CAJUYI010000001.1:467448-480713 GCA_910591695.1 Galerucella pusilla | reverse complement strand
TTTCCTTTAACCATTGATAATAATCTTAATTTGATTTGTTTTCTTGGGTTTGAGTTGAATAATATAAATAAATTAAAACATGTTTAGACGTATCCCGCTGACCAAGAAAACAAATCAAATAAAGAGAATCGGGAAGTATTGAGATAAAAAAAACATAATCCTTAAATAGATTTCTTAAAATAAAAAAACACAATATAAAAATGACATATTTTGTACTAATACCAGTGTGACATTTCATACTTCTGTGAATAATCACGCAATCAAGAAACGACAATTTTGAATATTCATAATTTCAAATCAATGAGGAGATATAAATTATTTCCTACTTCTATATGATTGGAAATGCTGAATCACCAAAAATTTAGCACTATAAATTACAATAATTAAATAATATACTTTAGGATAGGTGATTCAACACGAATATAAATTTTGAAACCATTTTAGTTACTTTTAATTTGATATATGTATATTAACAATAATAGCTAAACTATTCAAATAAATATAAATCCATTTCATTGAATTAGTGGAGACAAAGTACTGTTTCCTGTTAAAAGAATGTATGTCAGTATGTAGATTGTTTAATCATTTAAATATAGAAATATATAGGTACTCGACAAGACATCATTTCTCACCACCACATTACAATCAGATTTTCGCGTCCAACTTAAATATCTTATTTTTACTGGTGCTTGAATCTAGCCAAATACCTTCCCAAATTTTTGTGAGAACTTTCCCTATATCGTCTAGAGGAGCCTGTCAAATAATTTCATAATCGTCCGACCAAACATCTGTTTAGATAGAAGTTAATTCTTTTAAAAGTAAACTTTCCTCCATTTTTGTTCATGCTCAATTTTTAGTCCAAAAAGTCAATATAAGTTATACTTAAGTCTAAACCATAATGACGTGTTAGATTAATAAACGTCTTTGGTCCAAACAAAATCTACTGGTTTAAGAAGTTGCAACAAAAGTTATAGTTGGCTCATCAAACTGATGAAAAGTAATAATTTCCAAAAGAAAATATACATATGAATATTTACAATAAATTTTTGACTGTGATAATAAAATATATGTCAAAAAATAATTTGAAACAAAAGCGTGTATGGTGTTGAATATATACAATGAAAATATTTTTTAAAACTGTAAATAAATGTACTAAAATGTTAGTTTTGTACATTAAGTTTATGAAATTTGTTTTTTTATACTACCACGTACTTTAGACACTCTTTCGAGTGCGTTAAATTTTACTTTACGCACTAGTGCGTAAAGAAAAAGTTCCAATTTATATGCAGTTATACCTAGTCTTTAAAAATATAGGTAAGTATAATAAACAGATATTAAATCTGAGTTTTTTTTTCAAATCAAAGATTGAAACAAATAGAATTCAGTAAAGTACATCCCTAATAATTATTGGGTCCTGAAAAATAATAGAACATTTTGCATACGTAGGTATCTTACCACTATAAAAGTACATCTGTTGCTATTGAAGTTTAATGAAGAATATAATACTAAATATCGGCAGATATTCTTATTATTAGATATACAATGCGGCGAGAGAAAGAAATAATAATTACATACAAATCATTTAAAACAACATACAGTAACCCGGTTAAATTTTAAAAATCACCTAGTAGTTTTTAGCACAAAAAATAAACGACGTCTTAATAATATATGATAGAAAACATTGACCGAAAATTATAACAATTTAAATTCAATTACCAAATGTTAATACAATTTTTTTAAATAATTTTGGCTGCTTTTGTTGTTTCTCACAGTAAATTTAATATATATCATCACAAACAGTTTTAATAGTCAATAAAGTTTTTTGCTTTGCGAAATATTAAAAAAAAGGTCATACTAAAGTTGATAATTCATGAGGGGAATTCGTAGTACCTACACTACTCAGCTCCATAGCCACATTTGCCATACCTGGACTAACCGATCCGCTAGCTTCTCTGGGATGTGACATTTTCGTAAGATTTAAGTTTTCTCCGCTTGGAGGAGTCGTAGTAGATGGTCTTACAATGTAAGGACCGTTGTGTATAGATGCTATTGGATTACCGAAGCTATGATTGAAATTGCTAACATGGGAATGGTTCAATTGGGTTGCAGGAGCGGATGTAATACTATGAAAAGAGTTGTGATGTTGAGATGTCGTCTCTTGATGTTGTAAGGCCAATTCTTTGACAGCGTTCGTTTTTTCTTTTTGCCAAATAAAGACGTTATGGACCATTGCACAACCGCAGAATATTATACCCAGACCGATAAAAACGCTTGTCACTATCGCTGGTGTAGAATGGAACTGGATGAACGTATACAGAATAATTCCTGCAAAATCAGAAAATAGCAAATTCAGTCAATAAAAAAATCATAATTCCGTAATACATTATTTTGGTTTATTTATGATTATTTTTAAAGTAGTCAACAAAATGTCAACCAAATTAATCTGCCTCATCTATGTGAGTGAATAATCCTCTTCTATAAAATTGGCTATACGCATCTTTGTGAAAGTTAACAATAAACAACTTACCTGTAAGAAAAACTGGAATTGAAACAAAAAATCCTCCTACAGCACATACCCTGCTTATTGATGACTTCTGTAAATATTTATTTGTTCTGAAACAAAGTATTAAATCATTATTATTTTACCTTGTTCAATTAAGATTGTCTAGTTGAAATTTAATAAATAATATTGATTTTTAGTTAATAGGTATAAATATATTAATTGTGTTTCTCAGTGATTACAAATTAGGTTGTTAATTGAAATACAAATAGTCTACTAGGAATGGAATCCAGTGAAGTGCACGTTCCAGGAACGGTTTTATTGGGATAGCGCTTTTTTTCGCTTATTTTTGAAATGTTGCATTTGTTGTTACTTTTTTGTGTATGATTATTTTTGTTTTCAAAATATGTATAACTCAGCTTTGTGATGTTGTGTATTAAAGTGTGTATCGATATACAACTATTCCAATGATAAATCATAAGAAAACCTGGATAAAAACTTATGATGCTATCCTGATAACGCAGGTAATTGATTATTGGAAATGTCTCTTTCTAACATTGGTAACCAAATTTTACTACATTCGGCTGAAATACTAGCAACATATTTATCCGCATTTAGTTGTATTAAAGCACTTTCTTTGATTTTTCGTCTTTTACTATTGGGTTCTTTCAATATTATTTTTGTCGAATCCCATTCAATTTGATGCCCCTCTTCCCAAGCATGTGTGCAAATACCTGACTTAAAGAACTCCTTATCTTTAATATACTTTTTATGTTCATTTATTCGGACTTTCAATGGTCTAGCTCGGGGTCCGTTTTAAGAAATGAAATGACCATCGTGGTCCGCACATTTTATTTATAAGAAAAAATATTTATTAAACAAATGTAATTAAGGAAATAACAAAGGTATTTTGTTACATAGGTATCAATGCGAAAAATGACATTTTTTGTTGCGAATTATCTGTCTGAAGTTTGGAGTTAAATTGGTGCAAGCTATTGACATTAAATCCTGGAGATGTTCAGTAGTAAGTCGAGATCGAAATTTATTCTTAATGAACTTCACCTTCGAAAATGCTGCTTTACAAATATATGTCGATCCAAACAAAGTAAGAAGTTTCAAAGCTAATTTTTATAATTCTGGATATTTATTACCACACACAAATTTTATCCAGAACTCTTCACTGGAAACTTCCGATTGTTTGTGTTTTAAACTGTGTTTTCTTGGAAATCGATCATTTCCATCTGCAGAGTAGCTTTATCACTTCCGAAAACAATTGCAGCTTCATTGCTCCATTCACCATCAGGATGCAGAGAGTAAATGCTGCTGAGAATTTCTACAATATTCTCAATTTTCTTAAAATCTGCGAACCTTTTTTGAAATTCCGATTTAAGATCCGTAATGAACGTCTTGAATTGGCCGACGTCAGTCTCGTTGTCACTGCTGATTATTTTATTTAAATTGGGGAAGTGTAAGCATTCATTTCCAAGATCATTAATAAAGAGATCAAGTTTTCGAGAAAAACTTTTGACATCTGACATGTGCTCGCATACCAGCTTTCCCTTGCCTTGAAGTTTAACGTTCAGAGGTCATTGATATGTTTAAAAGTATCCGTTAAGAAAGCAATGACAGCAACATTTTCTTTTTCGTTTAGAAAACGTAAGCGTTTGCTGAAGTCTGATCACTATTAAAAATATATGTCTTCAAGTGTTCTAAAATGCTGAAGAATCTTTCTAAAACGCAGCCTTTACTTAACCATTTGACATCTGACGTTATTATGAAACAGTAGATCGTCATATTGTGCATCAACTTCTTCAATTCACGATGTTGCAATGATGATTTAGCACGAAGAAAGTTTACTATTTTCATCACTTCTTGCATAGATAATACACTCAAAATTATGATTGAGTTTGCAGCAAAGCACAGTTTGATGAATAATACAGTGGTAGGAAATCAAATTTTTGTATATCGGAAGTAGTCTTTAGTGTAAGTTACTGTGTTCTTGCGGGTCCGCACAAAATGGGTCAGCGGTCCGGATGCGGACCGCGGTCCGCCATTTGGCGACCCCTGGTCTAGATGTTTCACCTAAATAAAATTTGTCGCATTCACAGGATATCTGATATATGCAGTTTTTTGAAGACTGTTCTTCATTTTTTGGTTTCGTTTTTGTTAGTATAGATCTCAACGTATTGTTAGATTTAAAATATTAAAAATATTTTGTATTGGCTTTTTTCTCTAAAATCTCTCCTATAAATTCACTAAGTACGTTCACTGTCTGCAAGTACGTATACCTGCCAGAACACTTAATGGTTCGTTGTTCAGCCAATAACTACTTTATCCCATGAAATGAACTGAATAGATTTAAAACTTCTAATAATCCAGCTATTTCCGCTGAATAGATAATAATCCTAATTACACCTCATTCTGCTTGATCAGGAAATGGGTAATTTTCGGTATTTTAAACGTATGCATCTACCTACCATTAAAAAACTCGTTATATTAATTTACCTTATTAAATCGAATGCTGAGTATATCTGGTCAAAGATCTTATTTAAATCAGATTTTATTTCACATGTGCTAGAAATTGGTTTCATCGGTCGGCGTATAGAGGGCAATTCATCTGACAGTTGCCCTAAGACAAACAAGCGTTTTCTGCACAACACTCTTTGCGAGATTATTTGATTCTGATTTAGTAGGTATTTTAAAATCTATATATGTTTGTTTATAATAAAAAGGATCATTGAATCCATACAAATTTTAAATCTATTCAAATAATTGTTTATCACCAGGGCCCGTATTCTTAAGGGACTAGTGAGAATCTAACCAATGAGATTGATGCATTACGGGTTGCCTGAAACGAGAGAGATTCAATCTCTCGTGGTTCGAACCGATAGAGAATCTCGCCAAAAGCGGTGAGAAGCTTAGAAACATGCGTATTGGATTTCGTCCGATGATATTGCAGATCTCACTATTGCATTTAAAAATACGACAAATTTGAAACTCTCATGTTTTAGGCAACCATGCAATACACCTATCTCATTGGTGAGATTCTCACTAGTCCCTTAAGAATACGGGCCCTGGACGACTGGCATTAGTGTCAATTTGGAGGACGTGCCCTATAGTGTGAATTGCGATGCTAAGTTCATCTTTTATTATACTTCGATAATTTTTTACCTCTCTATGAAACCGTCTGTAACCTCTAAATGTTAATGTCATATGTTTATTGGTAGTTAGTCGTTAATAGCAAACAGTATAAAAAAAATTTTTTTATACTTCGCCCACAAAATGGTCTTTATGACACATTAGCTTGAATTTTCAACATCTCCCTCTCACGTATCGTTGAAAAAATAGGTACCTGACATAATTGTTTATTACAAAATACAGAACAGCTACATAAAAAGTGAAGATCTTTCTATTTCTTATTTTGAAATGACTACCATTCAAATAAGGAAGCAAAAGGTATTAATCTGGAGTAAATAACGGGTTTTGCAAACGAATGACGAAAACTAAATAAATTGAGAGGTGCCAGGGTGAATGAAAAAGGAATAATTACATCTACTATCTCTATCATACATCTTTTCACATTTTCATTGTTTTTAAATATAACAGGAAAAGTTATCTCAAAGATGATATCAATGTGAACGTTCCACCAGACAACTACTGTTAAGTGGGGTTCAACCAGAGTAAGTACCATTGCACATTCGAGTATTACTTTCAAAATTTCGAACGCTAGCCGGCTATAGTCTATTTTTATTTACGAGAGAATAGTAAAACCAAATTTTTATGCAAAACTTAGTACGGTCATTTTAAATATTATTACAGAATAAACTAAATATTTCCTAAAATTAATAGTACAAACGGTTTTGTTAAAGTTTATTGACTTTTGTCTATAATTTTAGTGACACACTGTATGGTCTTTAAATGCTTAATGGCATGTAACGATTCTTTATGAGTGAATTCTTGTTCGTTTGAGTTTATCGTCAACACGTGATTTTTATTTTTACTATGAACTAATTAGCATATATTATTAGCAATATATACCTAGAAGAGTGATTATAAACACAAAATCCAATTATTAATTTTAGTTTACAAATATTTATTAGCAACGATGTTAGAACTGATAAAAGCCGAACGAATAAATTATTTAAATAGAAAAAGAAGGAATTTTTGACGCGTGTTTATAATGACCTTTAGTGATAACATAACAAATAAATTGGTTGTTAACTAATACAAGTGCATAACGTATTGGGTTTGACAGAGTTTTATTAACTGTATCATTCAAAAACTTGTTTCTTTATTACATTACTCACAAGGCACAAGTTCTGTTTATATGCTCGGTTTTAAAAGCTCGGGTTACAATTTCCCTTTCCCATGGTAGAAAAATATGAAATTTAAATTTCTTGGGTTGGCAACTTGGACCCTATTACAGAAAAATAATTTTTTGTTTGTCGAAAACGTTTGGTTTTCTGGATAACTTATTTTTAAAAACTTGGTCTGAGTTTACAAGTTTTATTATTTCAATTTTATTGTTTGGTTTTGGTGGTTTTTGTGGATACACAGCCACTGCTGAATATACAGGTTGGTCCATAACTTGCTTTGATAAAATATTGATAATTAAAAGGTAAAGGAATGTTATGCATTTTAATTCGAAAACAATATGATATAATATGAAGATCCATTCCTACTATACTTTTATCATTTTTATCATATTATTGCCCTACAAAGCAATCTGAAGTAAAAAAAAATAATTCAAAATCAATCAACTTTGCAAAAAGTTTGCGATGGAATCTAGAGAGGTTATTTATACCATCCTATGGTTTTTTAAATTGTTTTACATTTTTGTTTAAATTACTACTAATAAAATATAATTTTTTACAGTTTTTATTTAAACAGAATTTATAAAATAAATCTACAACGAATGAAGAAATCGAAAGAAGTACCTAAATTAGATGGTGTATTATCTGATGATTTGTGATTATAATGATAATTTTTACATACTGCAAACATGTACTACAAACCTGTGAATATTTTAAATAACAAGTTTTTTTTATTGCTTTGAAGCTATTTATATTTACGGCAAGCACATATAAAACTTTAATCAATTTTATGGCTAATTAGGTGGGGTTTATAGCTTTCTGCTTGTAGAATATTACCCAGTATAGCATGTATTTTGTATGACGACAAAATAGTAGTTTGTGCAACTAGTGTGGATATGATGGCCATATCGCACGAGGACGAAGTTTGAGCACGACGCCGTAGGCGGAGTGCTCAATCGTTCGAGTGCGATATGGACAATCCACACGAGTCGAACAGTATATTTTTTCTACGACCCATTTAAGAGAAAATCTAGAAAATAAACAATTGAATAAACTGTAAAATAAATATAACTTGAAATTGAAAATTTTCAACAATTTTATTCATGATCGTACCAATTCAATTTTATGTCTTCACTAATTTTTTGTTTTAAGTAGATGTTGCAACTCGGAAAAATGTATACAAAATGATAACCTAACATTCGTTTTTTTCTGGTTCAACATATCGATGAGACAAGCATCGATAAAAAGAGAGTAAAATTTCTTTAAAAATATATGATACGAAATGGTCATCAAAAAATGAAGTCGTGCCTTATTGAACCAACTAGCAGCATTATCGAAGCTTTTAACGATATCACAAAATCCCGAATCAGTGGCTTTAAAACAATTTGATTATGGGTTAATTTGTTATTTAACGCTCTGGAGGTTCATCCTCAATAAAATTAAAAAGGTAAACTTCAAAAACTCTATTAGAAGCATTGAAAAACGACATTTCATTTCAGAAATTCCAAGTTCGATTCTATTTACGAAAAAGCTTGCGGAAATGTGCAATAAGTTAGATATTGTACCAGAATTTAAAGAAAAGCGTAAAACCAAAGAAGAATGAATTTTTTAGAAGTAATCGATCATATTTGTAACTTACTTGAATGGCGATTCAACTAAATGAAAGTAGTGACTGACAATTTTGAATTTCCTTCGGTAAGCTTTTTGCTTCAAAAGCCTGATGAAGTATAAAGAAAATCCATGTCTGATTTTGCTTTAAAGTATAATAAAGACATCGTTGAAACAGGGGCGCCAAACATTTTTTGCCCCCGGTGCGGCACCGATAACTTTTTTTAGATGTTATTAGAACTAGGCAAACCTGTGATGAGCGATAGAAAAAAAACACCGTAAAACAAACACGAAAAGAAAATAACACACAAAGCAAACACGATTTTAATAGTGTGCAGAAACCTGGCAGAGAAAATTGGGATTGTAGCCACAAGATCCTGACGGGGATGTTATACACAGAGATTGTGAGACAAATTATCAGCCTTTGCGTGGAAATGTAGGACTAGCCTATTGACGACGAGAGGCAACCTCTTCAAAATTTAAATACTAACATGTATATTGTATATTCTTTAATAGGAGCAATGACAACATGCCCAACGGCGGCCATGAACGTGGTCTTGGCTTCTAGTCACTTCATATTATGATGGTGGAAAGTGTTGTAAAAGAATAAGATGCAGACTATGTAAAGAGGAAATTTTAAGAAACTCCTCTTCGCCTTTTAGAAATCAAAAATAGTGGGACATGCCACAAGATGGTATAATGATGAAAAAGAATAATTTTTTAAAGAAATTAAATACAGAACAAGACGCCACATCAAGAAGTTCAAAATAGTGTAGGAAGAAGCACTACAAAACCTTAGGGCACAACACCTAGAAGCTAGAAGACTGTTAGATAGAGATCTCATACATAGAACAATAAAAATTTTCTCGGACAGCCAAGCGGCTTTGAAAGCACTTAGCTCTCAGCGTGTAACGTCGAAATTGGTTTTAGACTGCCAAAAAAGACTCTCCTCAATAGGGAGGGTGCCACACGTGTTTCTATCGGACCAGAGCCTACTATTGGCATCGCAATAAGTTTTGCCAAACAAACACTAAATACCTGGACAGCAAGAAGAGCTTCAGACTTCTGGCATAATTTACGAGGATTGGTTCATTCAAAGGCTTTTATACATCCTTCGAAGAATGTCTCCAAACAAATGTAAGACTATATAGCAGACATGACCTGCGTTGTCCAACAGGCCACTGTCATCTGAATCATCATATATTAAAACTTGGACTGTCGGAAGATCCGACTTGCCGTCTTTGTCTGGAAGATGGTGAGACAGCAGAGCATATAATTTGTGCCTGCCCCACCGCGGCTCGAATCAGGTATCTGATGTTTGGCAAGGTCTCTCTCTCGCCATCGGACCTGAAATATCATTCACCAAATAAACTAATTGGCTTTGTTAAAAAGCTGAATTTTTTTGGTGGAATGTGAATACGTGTGAACCACAATAGACTCTTGCGAGTCGCAGTGGATGGCCATATAGACCCACTCACCACACACCTAACCTAACCAAACCTAGATAGAGAAGGGATTCTTACTTAAATATATAGAAGTCAGCGGATATTCTAAAATTCTTCCGGGAAATAGGACTTAAGAAGCTACGTCTCTGAGACTTTACAAAGGAACTGAGTGGAAGAAAGGGTGGACAGTAGATTTTTTAAGTCTTAGTAAATGTTACCAATATGCATTCATAGATATGATATAATAGAATAATGAACAAATGAATAAAAGAGGTACCTATCGTTGGAAATTTTTCAAGTAAAGTTTTGATTTATTTACAGTATAACAAATAAAAAAATATCATACCTGTCGTTTCCTCCATGTGGACTTTTAACTAGCTTTACGGCGAATAAGAACTGGATGGCACACACCAGCAAACAACACAAATTCAGTGATAATGTCAAAGCGCACAACGCCAAAGTCACTTCGTACACGACGACGTATTCCTCAGCAGTTATCACAGTTAACTGTTCCGACCTTAATAATTCGCGGACGTCATTAGTGGTCACTGGTGAAATTTTCAACAAAAATATTAGCGACAACAATGCGAGTAATAAGCTTACTAAACACAACAATCCCAAACTAACAAGCATCTCTTTAATTCCTACTTCTTTTGACTTAGCGATGAATTTATTCACCGTACTTTGGTTCCTAACTCGAGAAATGTTCAGCCCCCCATTTAAACTTTTGTTTCCGGGGGGCAATAACGTGTTACTGTACAAGGAGTGTTTTGAAGTGTCTAAATTTGTCGAGTGAAGATGGGAGACATTTAAAGGATATTGTTGGGATATTCTGGAGCTGTTTGCGTTTGGTGAACGATAGCGATGGTCCATTCGAGGCTCCAGGACCATGGAGCTGTCTGGTCTGGTACCTCGGGTTGAGATACCTCCATTTGTTATATGTTTCAACATCTTTTAGAACCATTTGAGCGATGGGATGATCGATCTCACTGATGTAAGGTTTCTTCATATTCTAGCTGCATGTTTTTTATTTTATTTGAGAATTTTTTATGTCGTATTTAGTACTCATTATGTCTACCTGTTACAGAGAACAGGGAAGATCTTTTGAAATTACAATTTTGGAATGCTGCTCGATTCATCATTTGCTTTTTTACCTAGAATGAAAAAAAATTACAATTTATTTAAATGAAATATATTTATAGAAATATGGGATATTATTATTATATATTTAATTATTTCGGAAATTGTTCACATGAATAAAACAATTTGTTTATCCAAGTGCTGCTTTTTAAGGATGTTATTTTAATCCAAACTCGTGAAAAAAACTGCTTACAACCGTTTTTATAATTATCTAAATTAATAACCGATTTCCTTGAATTTTTTATGTTGATATTATACTCGTATGTAAAGCGTTAGATTTCAGTCAATTTTGTTCAGATGGTGACACATTATAATGTTAAAAGGTCAACATTTATAAATATTTTGAAATAAAACAGACCTTTAATTTCAAGAATTTTATATAAAAATTGTATATACAATGTGTCTCACATTTTGACAGACCAGACATAGTGATTTATGCGTTACTTTGCATTATCTTGTCTGGCCATTTCGGCCCATTTCATCCGCTTTTTCGATCCTCGTCTCCTAATACCCAGTCCACACCCAGTCTACCGTGTCCATGCAACGATCCCGAATAGAATAAGGAAGAATAAGGAGTGGCTCTTCCTAACTTTAATGAGCTAATGCTTAGAGATTTAAGTGGATCTTTTGAAGACCGTCTTCAAGCATGCATCAATGTAGAGGGTAAACTTTATCAAATTGAAAATACAGTAAAATAACTTTACCGATATAAAATACAGGGTGATCCATTTAAAAAAGTTGTTGAACTGATGTATTCCAGAAACAAAGACAAATTCATATTAAGTATATATAGTTATTTCACTCAATTACAAGTAAATTACCTGAAGTAATTGTTAATGTTAAGTTGCTTCATATAATTATTATCAGTTGCATCAAAGTGGAGAAAGCCAGACATAAAATGGAAATAGCAGCGGTGATGCAGACAAAAATTTGATAAGGAATCATTTACGTGAATTGAAATTATGCTGTGAAATAGCGTGTAGTTTTAAAGATTTAATCTTAAACAAAACTAAAAATAAATTAAAATTGCACTACAAATATGCCACAATAATTTATGGTATGGTATACAATAAAATTTAGTTTTTTTAGTAAGATCAATTAATATATGATACGTGAACGGAGAAATTTGATATTTTTTATTTTAATAATTAATTGAGAGAAGATAACTGGTACACTTAACAGTTGTTCTTTCTATAACGAATCCATTGTACCTTCGTTAAGGTGGAAATATAAGTCGAGAAACCAAACAACTGCTTTTTAACGAATTTCTGTTATACTTCCTGTGAATGCACCTGCCTCTGTATACTTGACAATTAATACAACCTGGTAATTTTATTGATGGAAGTTTTTACGGAAATAAAACAACCATATGGGATTCTATAAAAACAACTATGGTCCATAGTGTCTATTTGGAAATTACAACTATTTTTTGAGCGCTTAGCTGATGATACTTTTCAATTAAAATTAAAATATCGGACTCGTTTTTTTTTCTAAATGTTTTTTGCTTGTTGGAACTTTAGTTCTTTACGTCAGGTTATGTTTGAGCGACCAGGGGTCGCGACGCAAAAGATCTGACCGTTACGCGTTACGTTACGCTACGTTATGTTACGTTGCTTTGTTATGTGCCTTGCTTTCGTGCTTGTGCTCTCTCCTTAGTCTCTCTCTCGTTTACGAAGCAGCGATTCATATGCTCCGGCCGGGATTCGAACCCGGTCCGCCCGCGTGGAATGCGAGCATTCGAACACTGAACCACCGATGCTATATTAAAATTCTATGCAAAGCTGGTATTCGCAGTGCTGGTGATCTACTTGAATTTGTTCGGATAAATTTCTACTATTATTTCCATAATTTTTTTGCGCGATTAAGGGGTCTAGCACATTTACTTTTCGAAATACAGGGTGTTGAAATTTTGAAAACTTGAATGTTTTAATTCGATAACTTTAAATGGATGGATAAATTGATTTGACATTTGGCAGGTTGTTTTAAATGTAAAAAGGTATATTTTGAAAGAAATAGTAGTTTGTGCAACTAGTGTGGATATGATGGCCATATCGCACGAGAACGAAGTTTGGGCACGATGCCGTAGGCGGAGTGCTCAATCGTTCAAGTTCGATATGGACAATCCACACGAGTCGAGCAGCATATTTTTTCTACGACCCACTTAAGAAAAAATCTAGAAAATAAAAATTTCTATAAACTGTAATATAACTTCACCTACACGTCAAGGAGGTTGCGTTAATGGCCATGGTACGATTGCGC
>CAJUYI010000001.1:413246-452448 GCA_910591695.1 Galerucella pusilla | reverse complement strand
AGGATGTACAATGGGTCACATGTGGCCTAAGTGCTGTGAGCCTACACTCACCCTCCCTACTCTACAGATACAGAACCAGCTTGTAAAAGAAAGGGAGGACAATATATAGAAAAATAGGGAACGATATCGCATAGATATATATGTCTTTTTAAAAAATAACCAGCTTGTAGAAGAAAGAGAGGACAATAATTACAAAAATGGGAAACGACATATGGGAAATTCGAACAGCTCTTAGGTACACTACCGAAAATTTGGAAGACACACATAGTTTCACTACCAAAAATAATTTCGAACATAGATACACACTCAAAAACTATATAAATATAATCTACACACATATTCCTTTTACGCCCATAGCTTTGTGATAATTTTCTCCATTGTTTCCTGTCTCTTGCTTTTGCCTTCCAGTCCGTTACTCTTGATTCTTGTAGGTCTTCAAAGGTTTCATTATACCACCTATTTTTAGGTCTTCCTCGCTTTCGCGTTGCTTTTATGTCTATATCTATCATTTTTTCTATCATTCCAGTATCCGCTGTATATGACTAGCCATCCAAGTGCTTAATGCTCTTACACTGCTTATTTCTTGTTCTCCAAATGAATCTCTTAACTTTCTTGTATTATATGGTTTCTATTAATGGTGCCAAATGGCTTTTGGAAGTCAATAAAAATTGCATATAATTTTATGTCGTATTCGTATCCCACTTCTTCATTGACTTACTTGTATATCTTTGGTCCGTTTTCAATTTCTAATATGTTTTCCTTTTATTTAGACATATCTGTTTTGTACTTGCAGCTATTTGTTAAATTTAAGTCGTTTTCATTTTTTTCCAACCTCTCTTCTTCCATATTAAAACTCTTAGTGCAGTTTTACTTTGCTGTATCTAGCTTTCCAATGGTCAGATCTTCTCTTTTTTCAGCTTTGTTTATTTCTTCTAATATTACATTTGAGCTGATACCCAAAAGGATGTTTCAATTCCCTTCTTCGCTATTTCATTTCCTTCTACTCCAGTGTGCCCTCTGGAATCCACAGACTATATTGTTCTCACCTAGTTCATGAGTTTGCCTAGGCATTCCCACACCATTTTGGAACTGATTACGATTACACAAGAGCTCAGTGCTTTAATGCTGCTTGACTATCCGACATTATGATAATCCTTTGTGTACCATTGAATGGCATTCTTTTCAAGTCTGGTATCTTTATTTGGATCCCATTCCTTCTTGTTCCTTAATTCAGTAACGAATTTCTTGTGGCATTTCCCAGGTTTTCTGATTTCTAAGAAGGAAGTGGTTTGTTTTAATAATTTCCTCTCTACTTAGTCTGTATCTTGTTCTTCCTGCAACACCCTCCACCACCATCTGTAGTGGTGTGAAGTTGAGAATCACTTCCATGCTTGCCGTTGGGCATGTACTAATTGCTCCTGTAATGCATATACTTTGAATATTGGAGAGATTTTCTGTCGTCGATATGCTAGTTCTACTACTTCAAGCAATTGCTCCATAAGAGATAATTGGTTTTACTATGGCAGTGTACATCCAGCTCAGAACTTTTGGGTTACAGCCTCAATTTCTCCCTGCCAGATTCCTGCACACCATTAGAGCCATTTTGGCCATCGTTGATATTTAACGTTATTGAGGTTATTCCCACCTTGATGCCCACTAAAATCTGTCAATAAAAGAGTCAGTTTTATCTGACGTTACAACTGATTCAGAAGTGTAGGCTGACGCTCAGTCATCTTTAGTAAAAGTACCTCGGTATTGCAATACTCGTGTGCTCATCTTACTGCACACCACAGAGGTGTAGCCATTACTTAATTATTACTCTATGGGTGTAGCTATTTTGGTGCAGTCCAATTTGGTTCCCCGACAGAGGCGTTAAATTACATACCGGTGGCAAGGGTCCAGCCCAGTTTGATAGAACCCCAATTCTTGGAGCTGGTAGTAAATTTTCATTTTTTCCTGAATAGCATTTTTGCTAATTATTTGCATGAAATTTGTATGGGCTTTTTTCCCTAACATAATGGGAAGAAATAAAAATACAACGTATGTATGTTTAAATTTTTTTTATTAGTTGAAATAATTTGTTACAGTGGCAGTTAACAAAAAAATAATAATAGGTGTATGTAAAGGGATATATTTCAACATCACAACGATTTTAATACTGGCCTTTGTGGGTAACTAAATATTTAAAAACTTAATAAAAAATATAATTTCTGTTTAATAATCACTAAAGCTAGAAATAAAGCAGTCTTATGCAACTTAAAATTATACACTTATTAATAATAGACTAGAATCCAACTGGCAACACACATTCAAAATGCTATATTTTTAACCAATAACAGTGAACGATATAAATTATGAGACATGGAAGTTGACACAAACAAGCCTGTTGGGGCAAATAGATTATTTATAAGTATATTTGTCTCATCTACAGAAAAATTTGGTTCACTGCAACTGTATATATACATTTTGTGAATGTGAGAAAAACACAAATAAATATATTAAACGCAATCAGCAAATTTAGATGATTAATACCTACTACCGAGTTTTTAACCTTTTAAATTCTGAGTCTACTGTCTGTTATTAGACAATAGGCATTTATACAGCAAATCAAGAGTACGTGGGCATCGTATGGAAAACAAATTGATGAGTGCAAGGAACAAGATCTGAATTTATTAAACATATGTAAGACCTATACTCACTTAGCGGACCTGGTATTAGAAAGAAAATGATACATATACTTGATTAAAAATTTACCAAACAAACAAACTGAACATGAATTAGTGAAAATATGAGAAAATAGTACTGTAATATAACGAGACTACCTAATTAAAATTATACATAAATACTTGGAATACATCAATATTAATACTTTGATATAAATTTAATACTTGTTATCAATACCCAGTTTATTTGGCATATTCCTATTTCATTTATTTGCGGAATTGAAAAATATATTAAATTCTATTTGAAAAAAATGTATTTGTAAATACCATCAAATTACAATAGTTCTTAATATAGTATGCACATTTACAAATAGCTGCCAGTGTGCCATTTATAAATTAGTATATAATTCAGTGAACTGAATTTAGAGAGCTGAAGGACACCATCTCCTACGTTGACAGTAGGTTTACGACAGCTCCATATTTAACTTGAAGTTGTTCAAGTCAAATTTACAACAAATACTTCAATTTATTAATTTAGCACTTGAAAAATATGCTGCTGCTTTATAATGAAGTTCACACTATTGTAATTCTGCGTGGTTCTTACAGCTGATGAATATTCGAAATGGTGGAGCAAAAATACTATAGAAAATAATTAGATCTTCTTCATATTCGGATTGTTTAAATAAATAAATTATCTAGCATGTTACGTTGAGTTGAGTTGAGTGAAATGAACAAATTAGGTGAGAATTAGGCACCAGCAACAAATAAGTTTAGAAAATAAAGCAATTTATTTACTAACCCGGCATAGCAGTTTTGAACATTGTAGTTGAAATTTTTTCCACCCTGTATATTTTACATCAAAGCAGATAATATAAATATACTGTTAAGAGCACATTTGATCTTAGTTTAAGTTTTACATCAACTACCAATGATAAATATTTCTTCAACTTATACGAAAAAGTAAAAAAACAATTCTCTCAAGTTTAAAAACAACAAAATAAAACTTTCAACATTCATAAAACAATAAAAAAATAACTGGATTAAAATACATAAATATTGCAAATCAATACTTTGTTTAAAATCTAGACTAGAGATTCGCGGAATATTGCTAAAATTATTAATTCAACAAAAGAATATTTTATTGATCTAAAAGGATATCTGATACATTTTCCTAAAACATAACTATCGACTGCTACTAGATCCCTTTACACATTATAAATATAATAATTTACTAACCTTACATAGTTTGATTTATTAAATACGTAAATACAGCCAAATAACAAAAAAATAAAGATCACTAGCATATGATCCAACCATTATACAGAACATTATGTTTGTGTTTTTTTAAATTGGATCTCAAATAATTAACAAATTTGATATTCATTAGGTTGACATTATAATTATTAACTGAAACATAAATTAGTGCAAAAAATTGGTCCAAAGTCACAAATATTGCAATTAGATTAGTTGTCTGTAAACAAACAGTACCTAACACACCTTAATGGTTGAGGCCAGTAAAAAATATTAATACAGCACAATTCAATAATAAATCAAACTTTCAAAGAAAAACCTCTAGCTGGGGTGATTATTATAATAGGCAAGCACATAATATTAATTTGTGCGTGTTTATTCAGGTAACATTAAAGAAAAAAACTCAATTCAGTTATAATTTCAAATTGCTACAAATACTTTGTAAGGATAACTGTTTGCTTTAATACAAAAAAAAAACATTATTTGAGATCTGATTTCACGTCTTTTCAAAATCCTATTAATAATGTGTCATACGACGGCACTGTATAATACATTTCAAGGCAGGACAAATATTTATTTCAGTTGCAAGAAAAATTTCAAATATTAAATTATATAGTTAATTGAAGTTGGTACTTCGTGCTATTATAGAAAAAGTTAAGAGGTTAATATTGATCAAAAATATTTTCGAATCATTACTCTCTACTGTCCGACTTTGTAAGTAATGATGATTAAAAACTTAGGTGAAGAGAGGAGCTTTTTGGGGTATCAGAACTAATTTAGTACCTATTGGAAGAAATAGGTAAAACGAGAGAATTGCACTAAGGAGATCTAGTAGGGTTAAGACAATCAAAGATACCTACTCATGGAAAACTACAACCAAGTCAGATCAAAAGAATGCATAAGCCAGAGTAAGACTGCAATAAGCACTCTGCATAGTTCGATATAATTTCAAAATATGGACCTTCAGCACATCTACTATTTTTGTTAATAACATTTTTTGATATCTCTTAAAATAATCCATACACCGAAGTTTGTCGCAAGATTGGTACACCCTGTAGAATTTATATGTAGATTTAGAGATTCTTACAATTATTAAACAAAAAATAAATAGAGCATTCAATGAAGATCAGTTCTTTGTAAATATAAAACATTCAATAGTTTCTTGCAACTGAATATTGTAAAAATAAATTACTACTAACGTGACTTTGGTGCAGCAGATAAACTTTTAGGCAATTGGCGTTTATCTCTCGGTTTCTCCTTTTTCCTTTCAGGATACTTATGATAAGGCTGTTTCATATCAAATCTCACCTGAGTTAAGGTTTCAGCACTGGCATTTTGACGTTTTCTCATATTATTACCAGTATAAGCCACTCCTCGCATCTGGTATTCTTGACCATCATTGCTCCAAATCATATTGCTCTGGATTTTTTTCTAAACGACATCAATATTCAAGAAAATGGTTTTCAAAGTTTAATATACACAACAAAATGAGACTTACCAAGTATTCAGGAGGTATGTAGCTGTCTATAATAAGATTAGCGAGTTGGGTTTCTCGAACCAATAATCTATTATTGTCATAGAGTGATTCTAAATCTCTTTGGTATTCTCGTTCCTTGTCGGAGTGTTCTTCCTTGGCTTCTTTTATAAACATCTGGATTTTTTTGAGCTTCTTGGTAAGACCAACATCTTCTTCTTGTAATGAAGAATACTGTTCTTCCACATCAATTTTTTCTAAAGTTTTCTTGTTTAATTGTTCTTCTAACTGTTGATGGCTTCTGTCTAAATTTTCTAATTCAGCTGCTGAGGATTCCAAGAAAAATGCTTGTTGCTGAGCTTTTTCGAGCAAATTTTCTCCGCCAACAAGAATTTTCTTTTGAATTAAAGCTACCTTTTCTTCTAATTCATTCTTCATTTTCCTAAAAATAGTTTTTTTAATAATACCTTGATTTGCAAAAATATAGGAAATGTTGTGCATACTCAGTTTTTTCCAATTCCATTCTAGTTTGTTTAAACCTTTCCTTTTCTTCAGCACTAACAACTCTATCATCTTTTCTCTTTTGTTCCTTTCGCTGTTCTAGAACACTCAGTTGAGTAAGTCGCTCTTTCAGTTCAGCAATTTCAAGTTCAAACCCTTCAATCAGACCTTTTTCTTCAACATTAATTTTAACACAGTTCTTAATAAACTTGACTCTAGATGCATATCGTAGAGTGCACATGCTTTCTTCATAATCTATGTCAGCTGGACTTATCATGGCAATCTAAAAAAATACCTTCACTATACCTCAACTTTGGAAACAAACTTTGGAAACAAACTTGTGAAATTTTAAAGTATATTTGGGAAAGTATTTTGACATATGTTGAATTTCATTGCAAGATATATTAATTTAAACTTACCATAGCAGTTTTTGAATTTCCCCCCAAAGAGTCTTGGAGCAGTCTTGTTAATTTGGAGTTCCTATATGGAATATGAGTACTTTTTCCATCAACTAAGGCAGATATCACATTTCCAAGAACAGAAAGTGAAAGGTTTATGTTACTAGCCTCTTTTAACCTTTCTCCAGTTGCTTGAGTTCTAGACGCTCTTTCAGAGCCCTTAAAACACACTTCTTGGTTAATTTATTCATCTAGTATGAATTTACCAATTCAAATTTGAAATTTCAAGTCATTGATGCAGTAAATCCACTTTATACTTACCGCCAAATCAACCAAGTTTAACTTTCCCACAGTAGTTTTATTATCACGCCTATTCTTTGACTCAATAGTAACAGTAAAAATGGCATGTGATCTGCTACTAACGTCATTCATTAAAGTAGATCTAGTAATTCTATTTTTGTTTCCACGATTAATTAATTCAGTGACAGCTTGTATTGAGTCAACTGTAAAGCCCATAAGGTCTTTAACATACACTCCAATATCCTTTCTTTCTCTAATTGCTAATTTTTTTGTTGGATTTTGGGCTAAGAGATCTCGTACTTCTTCATTGTAGATTTCCAAGTAGGTGGCTTTCACAACAAATGATTTTTCTTCACTAGCTCTGGAGATCTGACTAAATATATGGGAAAAGGTATTTGGTACAATACCTTTTAGTTCTGGGACCAAATGTTTGCCTACCATGGTGTAAGTTTTACCAGTTCCTGTTTGACCATAAGCAAAAATGGTACCATTGTAACCTTCTAAAACTTTCTCCACTATTGGAAATGCTGTCATCTTGTACATTTCCAACTAAAAAATAGGTTCAAATTGGTATACATATTATTTTTGCATGGTGCTTTTGAGGAAATAGATACATAGTAATTGTGGTGCAAGTTCTGCCATTTAGAAAAAAATAACACATTTTCAGACTGCATATTTTTGTATATTTGATATAAGTACTGAACATGTTAGTGCATTATTTTATTATTTGTGTGTGTAAGCATGGAAGGCCATATTTCATTATTTAAAACATTAAGAAAACAGGATAAAAAATCTACAAATCTGACACATTCTATTCCCATTAAATAACTTTAAATTAGAGGAGTGTCCAGTTCTAAAAAAAGGATTGCAAAAATTTGTCAAGAATTACAATGTATGCCTATGGAATTAATCACTCAGATTAAGCACCCAGCAGTAAAGTTCTGAGCTGAGCACATAATAACCACCACCTTCCACTTTTAGTAATATAGCATACTATTTTTGCTAATATTCAGTCACAAATTTTTTTATTTAGGTATTTGCAGTACACTATTTTCTATTTTTTCTAATAAAACACTATTTTTTGTAGGTAAAATTTAGAGTAAACAGCTTAATAAAGATAAATTATTTATTACTATGTAATTTGTGTAAACCATACAAAAACATTAATTTTTAATAGATATTTAAAAAAGCATGATGTGAATTCATGTTTTATTATTAGAAACAAGATTATTTGACCTTCCAATACCTATGTCTATTTTGAGAATGATAAAAATAGTTAAATAAGAATTATTGTTTTCAATTTAGTATGGGATCTACCTAAGGTTTTCTCACAGAACACACCCAAGGAGGTTTTCTGGTCTAAGCAGTCTACCTCAATGGTAGCAGCTAAGTAAATGTTCAAAAATAAATTTATGGATTAAGTACAATAGGTATACAGTTTGAAGATAGATTACAAAAGACAGGCACACTAAACTGGTAGCAAATTAACTGATTATATTTCAGGATCAAAATAACAAATGCACGACCATAATTGATTGTACATCTTATAAAATTAAAATGACAAAACAGAAAACCCTGGTTGAAAATCCTGATGATTAAATATTGATTTTATTTACTGCTAAAGTTACATAAGTATTTACTGATAAATATTTAGAATAAACAATTTAATAGATTATTGTGTTTTAGTTTTTTATACATATTGAATTACATTCTACAATAAGAAAGCGATAAGAAAATGCTAACAATTAAACTAGATTTTTTATCAATTCTAAACACCCTCAAATTTGTGTTGATGTCAATAAAGTATCAATTTTAAACATCAAATTACAATTTGAAAAATTTTCAATTTGACCAATCTGTATTCTTATTAATTTATTAATGTATCCACCATGTAGGTATAAGAAATTAATAACAATTCTTAGAAAAAATAACACTATGAAAACATTACCAAGTAATTGAAGATATACCAGATAATTTATCTCTTAAAACAATGGATTGTTTAAATATGTGAATGCTTTGCTATAAAAGGAAATTGCACATTTAATGTTGACCTTATTTGTCAACGTTTATTTTGCAATTAAATGAAACGTGACCATCAAATAAAATATTTAGGACCTTGAATTAAAGAGGTTGAATATTTAGAAATAATCTCGGAAATAATTAAGACAATTGTCAAAGCTTGTAATGGTAGATGAATTATGAATTCAAATATTATTTTTCATTTTTGGCAAACAACAAATGCGTTAAGTAAAGAAACACTTACTTGCGTAGTTTCGGATCCAAATATGTGATCAAATTTAAAGGGTTTAGTATGTTCCCCATTTTTTCTCAATGCGATTAGATTTTCTCTATGATCACATAATACAATATTTTCATTTCCTTCAGACAGTTCTTTTTTACTAAGCGGCCTTACCCTTATAAAGACCCTTACATTTTCTTGGGATTGTTGACATTCAGAGCCAGTACCATTTTCCATATTTCTAAAAAAATGTCACTCAGATAAAACCTATTTATATTTTAAATTTTATTGCAGTGCTTACCTTGAATTTATCTATTTATTGGGTATTAAATTATTGTCATAGTATTTACTAATTCACATTTTCATATGAAGCTCGGACTTGACCATGATAGCTGCCAAGATCCAAAACAAAAATCGATTTAAAAATCTGTCATTATTCTTCTTCGTATTTTACCACCTCTAGAAGATTTGTTTTAGTTCACGCTCTTACACTACTTAGGAAAGTGTACAGTTTGCACTGAATTCTTACCTTACAATCCATAGAGAAATAAATATATCTCTATGTTGCAATCCATAGGTTTGTGTAAATCTATGATAGATATCTCTATGGGCGTTACTCAGCTACTCTTTATGTTATCTGTGATTTTAGTTGCTATGAAATTTGTAGGTTATGATGTTAAACATTTATAATTGTTGTTAATGTTTTTCAATAGTAAATTGAAGAAAATAATGCATAATATTAACTAATTAGGATAATAAATCTGGTTAGTATCAATTTTCTTATATATTTATTAATAATGTATGTAGCTACATGTTTAGTTATTACTAAAATGTGAACAGAAAACCTTAACTTTTATTTAAATAAAATGATCATAAATATGTGTATTCTCATATTGCGTAATGAGTACTTAATTTTTTTGAAAAGTCAACTTACCAATGCGATACTTATCTTTGTATTATATTAATTATTGTATTAATCTTTTAATAGTGTACCTAAGAACCAAAATAATTATTTAATATGATAAAAGCATATTCTTTAAACTGATAGGCAAATTTTAGAACCAAAAACAAGTAAACCATATTAAAAATATTGGTTCAGTTTTATATTAGTCATCAGGTGTCCGTATTCAATGTCTTATTTTAGTAGACAATAATTGACCATATGTATTATAATTAATTTAAATAATTTAAGGTGCCAAGATGGGTATAATATTTGGTAAGAAAAAGAAACCTACTAGAGTCACAGAACAAGATAAAGCTGTACTTCAATTAAAACAACAAAGAGATAAATTGAAACAGTACCAAAGAAGAATTGAGTTAACATTAAGTAAAGATAGAGATATAGCAAAGAAATTACTTAATAATGGTCAAAAAGATAGAGCAAAACTGCTGCTTAAAAAGAAGAGATATCAAGAACAACTACTGTCTAAACTAGATGGACAACTGGACAATCTAGAAAAAATAGCTAGCGATATAGAATTTGCCCAAGTAGAAATTCAGGTGGTGGAGGGTCTTAAAGTTGGAAATGAGGCACTGAAGAAAGTTAATGATGCCATCAATATTGAAGATATTGAAAGTATCTTAGATGAAACAAGAGAAGGAATTGACAAACAAAATGAAATTAATGAACTTCTTAGCGGTCAGTTAACTGAAGAAGATGAAGCAGCTGTAGAAGAAGAATTAGCGGCCATAATCAATGAAGATATGCCTGCAGTGCCTTCTGAAGAACCTCAGGTGGAAATAAATGAAGATGAAAACATTGTCGAAGAGGAAGAAAGAGTACCAGAAAAGGTAAAAAAAGTCAAAGAAAAGGAAAAAGAACCAGTTGCCATCCTTGCATAATAAATTCTTTTTCATACCAGAACTGTATTATATCTACATGTTTGTTTTAAATTATTTTAATAATGAAATACAATTGAAATATCTTCAGTTTTCATTTATTAAAAGTGGGTTTACTTAATATTTTCATGTTAAAAACACCTATAGATTTGTGGCATTTATTATAGAAAAAATAACGAATTAAACATTTATTTTGAATAATCAATAGGTCGTATATTACCTGATAAATTATAAATTAACGTTTTACTATAATTTGAGATGTTAAGATGAATTACAAAGATACATGTGCAATCTGTATCTCCAGCGGGTACTTTCACCTGCTCTGAAGTTGATATAATAAATACATCAAATTCGTATACCTCAAGCAACTGATTATGACTGACTTAACAAATGTCCTTTTTAATCAGCTTACTCATGAAGACTAATACTTGAAAATTGATTTCAGTACCATATACTGGACATAAGTATTAATATTACATGATAAAATAGCAATCATGGTCAGCAGAATTTCTCTTTTGCTCCACATCTGTGATTTAGGAAAATAAAGATCTCTACCATTTATTCTCTTATGTATCTTTATGTGCCTAAACATGACGCACCTTTTACTTTATCAAATCTGTTGGACCCGACGAGGCCTTAATAAGTCTAGCAAAAAGGTTTAATAATGTTATTAAAAGTTTAGTTGCTCATACATGTATTTATCCAGTACATTTAAATTTGATTAAAACCTACTTGAGAAACTATCTGCAGCACTACCAGTTCAGTCAATTGAAACATTCGTTATTTTAATTTGTGTACATTTGATTAGCAATAAAACTCTTACATAAGTCTCGTTTTATTTCTGACTGGGTGATTATGACTGAATGTCCTTTTTAATCAGCTTACACATGAAGACTAATACTTGAAAATTGATTGCAGTACCATATACTGGACAGAAGTATTAATATTACATGATAAAATAGCAATCATGGTCAGTACAACTTCTCTTTTGCTCCACATCTGTGATGTAGGAAAATCAAGCTCTCTACCTTTTATTCTCTTATGTATCTTTATGTGCCTAAACATGACGCACCTTTTACTTTCTCGAATCTGTTGGACCCGACGAGGCCTAAATGAATCGAGCAAAAAGGTTTAATAATATTATTAAAAGTTTAGTTACATTTAAATTTGATGAAAACCTACTTGATAAACTATCTGCACTACCAGTTCAGTCAATTGAAACATTCGTTATTTTAATTTGTGTACATTTGCTTAGCAATAAAACTCATACATGTCTCGTTTTATTTCTGACTGGGAACTGCGAAGCTGATATGTGGCCGACGTCAACATTTGGTCTAGCACCACCACTAATTGTACGAACCCTCTTTTTATAAATTTGATTTCTCTTATCTGAATAATTACCGTTTGAGGTAATGAGGACATACTCCAAGGAGGGAGCAGTTGAAAAGTGAATAGATCTAAGCAATAAATAACAGACGTTAGCGTAGGAAAAGAATATGAAATGAATTTAGCAGTTGTAGACGGAGTGAGATGGGAATAATTGAAAAATATTATACTCTAGTGCTTTATGAAACCGCAGCATACAAAATCTCAATTATTCACATAGTCCAATATAATATGGAGTTTCATTCATCACCCTGTACACTTTTTTGTATCATTTTTATCCGCTGACACCAATAAAAAAAATTAGCTACCTTCCATTTCAGCTGAAGTTTCATTATTAAATATGAAACTTGATCCGTTAATCTTTATCGATAAACCATTAATAAATTATGATTAAGGTCCAATGAGGAGTCTCATTCTATTTTTCCCCTGACAACCGAAAGTATGAACAAAAATATAAAAATAGAGAAATCCGCTTTATTACAAAAAATTAACATTTACCTGGAATTTCTTTAAAAAAAAAATAAATGAGAACATCTCAAGTACTTTTATAAATTACACAACATTGATATTAAAATTATAATTCAGTCTTGTCTGATTTGGGAGAACCGCTTCTGTCGTATCCTTTTAGTTCATTAGTAGCTTCTTTAGCGATGTATTTGATGAAATCGTCAACTTCTCGTCCACCCTAAAACAAGAAAACAAAATTAATTTCAAAACAATTACACCTATAACGCAGCATTTACCTCATATTTGACAGGCGAATCTTTAAGATCTTTAGGTAACCAGAAGAGTGTTGGGAAACCACGGACTTCATAAGTTGATGGGACGTCATTAGCGGTAGCGTCCATTTTTACGATGGCTACATCTTCATCTTTAAGCTAAAACAAAAATACAATCAGTCCCGAGAGAAAGGTAAAAATATTCTAAACTAACTTTTTCGGCGAGTTCTTCAAAAACGGGTGCGAGTTTTTTGCAGTGTCCACACCATGGAGCGTAGAATTCAATCAGAGTGTCTTTTCCATTATTGACAACTACTTCATCGAAATTTTTAGCAACTGCTACCTTCAATGCTTGATCATTGTTTTCTGGAACAGGCTCGGATTTGAGGTATGGTTCAATAGCTCCTTCCAAAACATCACTGATGAATATTTCAAAACCTTCAATTCTAAAATAAATCATAATAATAGTTATATCTTCTGTTCTTAGTTATCAATTTTTGTTACCAAAAATAACAAATAGTTATGATATAGCAAGTTTTTTACTTACGAAAATTCTTTCAAAACGAATTTTTGGTTTTTAGCGTCTCTAGCTGCTATAACTGGTTTGTCACCTTTAACATAGTCTAATCCAAATTCGTTGAGTTCATGTTGGAATTCATCATTTGAACTGATTGCGAAGTTCGCCTTACCCAAGAATTCTTTGGCAACCTGAAATGAAACAAACGGTTTGTAACGATAATAAACCAATAATTTCCATGTACCTTCAAAATTCTGTTGCGCCAGTAGTTTGTTCCCTTGGGGTTCTTAACATAGTCTACACCAAAGTAAGCAACAAACAATGGATTTTCGAATTCCTGTCGGTTCTCAGGTTTACGGTGTCCTACCAAACCATGGCTGAAAAATAATTCAAATATTACAATGTGTTCCTAGTTTGCCAGGTGTGTTATCCGGTAGTTTATACAGAGTGATTCATTAAGAATGTCCAATCTCTGAACTGTAGATTCTAGACCTCAAAATAATATATGATGATTCTGCTCAACATGCCTTATGCAAATATTGCTAGTTTCCGTGATACGAGGTGTTCAAAGTTCAAATTTAAATTTTGATTTTCGCAATAATTTTCTGGATACAATTCTTTTTACTGATGAGGCAACATTTACCAGACGATGAATATTTAATTATAAAAATAATCATTTGTGGGATTCTGGAAATCCACATGCTATGAGGGAAACACATTTTCAGCACGAGTTTAAGGTTAACATTTGGTGTGGTGTAATATGTGGGTATTTAATAGGTCCTTTTGAACTGCCAACCAATTTAAATGGACCTCTTTATTTAGATTTTCTTCAAGAACATTTACACGAATTACTAGAGGATATACCTCTCGCTTTAAGAAAAAATATGTGGTTTTTGCACGACGGAGCACCACCACATTATTCTTTACAAGTTCGTCAATACTTAAACGAACAGTTTCCGCATCAATCGATTGGTCGTGGAAGTGAGTTTGCTGGCCACCAAGAGGCCCTGATTTCAATCTTTTGGATTTTTCAATTTGGTCGCAAATGAAGGCATTAGTTTGCAAAGAAAAAATTACTTCTCTTCCACAACTGCCACGGAAAATAGAAGAAGCCGCGGATGTAATTAAAAATAATAGACAAGGATTAATTGATATTAAGAGATCTTTACGAAAGCGGATCATAAAATGTATTGAAGTAAATGGTAGGCATTTTGAACATTTGCTTTGAAGTTTTTTATTTTTGTTTACAAATTTGTTATTGTTACATATTTAAGAAATAATGAAATTTTTTATGAAAAAATTAAAATTTATTGAACGTTTTAGAAGCAAATAACTCGATAAACGATTGAGTTACACGAATCAAAGAAGAGTAACTTTTTTTGTAGAATTTAACGCTTTTAAATATTTTTTAATTATTTTAGTTGTAAGTTTAGCGCAAAAAAGTTTACTTTGATTTAATTAACACAAACAAGTGTAACTAGCGCCCTCTAGTAGCAATGTTAAATTAGAGTGCAAATTATGATTCCTCATGCCAAAAAACGTAAAATTGTCAATTTTCAAAGAGAAATTGTGAAAACATGAAAAATTATTGCGAAAATCAAAATTTAAACTTTGAACACCCCGTATCTCGGAAACTAGCAATATTTGCATAAGGCATGTTGAGCAGAATCATCATATTTTGAGGTCTAGAATCTACAGTTCAGAGATTGGACATTCTAAATGAATCACCCAGTATAGGAAATATGAGTATTCTTGTGTGGTAGTGAGAATAGCAAAGACCAGTAACACAAATGTCTAAATTATAAATAAATGTATTCCATATATCTCCAGGTCTAAGCACGCAACGGTTCAAAACAATAGAAGGGACTAGGATTGGATTGTACTGGACATTAACCACTCTAAAAATTTGGGAAAAATCGCAAGCATCTATCAAACGGAAATTCACACTATAAGAATATCTGTCCAGTTTAATGAAATATCACAATATGTACTAGACAATATTAATATACTCACTATGATAATACCCCTAAGTAACTCTTCTAAAAATAATTTTTTTATTACTTAGATAAATATTATTTTTTACAGTAAACAATATAAGAAGGGATTTGAAATTTTTATGAAAATAAGTTCGGTTATTTTGTATTAATATATTAGAGGAGTTTACTTATGTAAATATGGTTGTAAGCATAACCAAATAAACATTTGTTATTAAGAAGTGATTTGGAATGTTTATGAAAATAAGTTGTGTATATTGTGTAAAAATATTAGAGGAGTTTACATATGAACTTTATAAATATGGTTGTGAGTATACCCAAATAAATATTTGTTGTTAAGAAGGGATTTGTAATTATTATGAAAACAAGTTGCGTTTATTTTGTATAAAGATATTAGAGGAGTTAACTTATGTACTTTATAGATACGGTTGTCGCAACAATTTAAAAGCGAAAGAAAAGCCACGGACTTGCGCAGCAGACATTGTTAATAAAGCACGTTTAAGTGAAATTGATATATAAAAATAGGCACATAAAAATTAATTCTATTAAAAAATAGTTAACCTTGGGTTTTATCAACACTTCTAGTATGATTAAATAGGCATAACTACATAAATTAGTATCAAGCCCATTTGCAATTTAATGCTGTACTACATGAACACTGTTTTTGGATAGCTCTCGTAAATTTCCAGATACTGAAATGACAACTGTCATTACAAAGAAGAATACTTACAAGTTCTTGGTGATGAATTTCTGGATTTCTGTAGCATCGGCATCTCCAGTGTATTTTACGCTATTTTCTTCAAATTTGTTTTGTAAATGAATTGGACGGAATAAGATCAAACCATCCCTAAAACAAAGAATGTAGCAAATAGCTTGTTAATTTAATTACTTGGGAATAAATTTCAATAAAAGTTTTATTATTTATAATCACATGCTTGCTTTACATAAAGTAATAAAATGGACTTTGGTAAATCGTGGTATTGAGTTTACATAAATATTTTTAAAGAATGAATGGAATGTTATCTGTTAAAACTGTATTTAGTACACTATAGAATGACTAGGTAATGTGTACATTTTTATACTTTGAATGTTAATTATATCTTGTAGTTTTTCAAAAAAATGGGTGGTGAATTCTTTTTGTACTCTTGAGAAATTTCATATCAAGGTAATTCATTACTCAATTATTCTATTGCACTTATTGTGTCAAAAAATAAAGGATAAGTAAATACCACTCTTAACGTTTAATATAATCATTGGTAAGGTATTTCATAAATATGAAATGCTCATTATTAACTAAAAGAAATGAAAATGTGAAGTGTCAAATATTTTTATTACAAGTTTGTTTTGCAGATATTTTCAATAGAGTTTTGAACTTCTAACTTAAAATTGACAACAATACTTACTTGATTTTATTGGCATCCAAAAGTTCTTTGAATGAGGTGTGTGCAAATTTAACTTTTTCCCTCAATTTGTCAGCAACTTTAAGGAAAGCCACTTTAAGATCTGATTCTTTTTCAAAGAATCCTACTACTACTGACTCTTTTTCAGCTGCCAGTAATTTTTTCAAACACTCTGATGTTTTGAGTTCTACTGAACTTGGACCAACTTGTGCTTTCATATACTTAACAATACCTAAACAGAAATTCATTATTAAATTATTATTCATTCATTAAAATATCCATAAATGTTAAACATGTTAGTTCTCAATCATTAACTCATAATAGATAGAATGTTGGTAACAAAAATTAGGGTTTATCCAAAATCAATTGAAAAACTAAAGCATTTGTTCGTTTCCCTTGCCAAATTTTTCTTTTGAGCCTGCATCAGCTTTTGGATAAACTTTATCAAAATTTTATTTATTAGAGAATGTAATTATTGAATATAAGAAATAAAAAATTCAACTTTTAATAATAGTATTAAATTATGTACTTCATTCAATTTTTAATTGAAGCAATGTGGGGAGATATATTTGTACCATGCATCCTGCTAGATTCAGGATATTATATTTGCTTATTTTAAATGCACATTTTATAATGTTCAACTTATAATGATTGTTGACCAATTACCTGCTGCTTCTCTAGGTCCATTGTATTCTTGGGACATTTCTCCATTTCTGAATATTTTCAAAGTAGGATAGCCACTTACACCGTTTTTATTACAAGTTTCTTTGCCCCCTTCTGTACAGTCTACTTTGACCAAAGCAACTGGAGGATCATTTCTGAGTAAATCTTCTGCGGCTTTTGCATATTCCGGTTTCAATCTTTTACAATGTCCACACCTTTAAAATATATTACAGTCAATTTACTTATCTAGTTTTCTCTACAAATTGTAAATTATTTATATATGTTCAATACCAATTTTTAGGCTTGATAATCAATTGAGCACAGATATATATATATAAATTAATCAGTAGAAAGCAAACTAACAAAATTTGAAAAATAGGACAAGCAAAGCAAAAAATTTATTAAAAATCTTGTTTTTTCTTTGTTATTTTAGGTGTGCAAAAAATTTATAAAAAAGCCACCTCGTTACCAATTAAATCGTAAATAAATAATAAAGCCAAAACTTTTTATGAATCTGAAACGGTAAATTAAATTTTACTGTTAAGTTTTGGAGATTGAATATAAAACATACAGCCGAGTTTTGGAAATTGAATATAAAACTTAATACAGTTCAAATATTGTTTTAATATTGTCATTTGATTTTTATATTAGTACATCAAAGCGAAAGACTTACCAGGGTGCATAAAACATAACCAGAGCAGTTTGATGTTCGGCTATTCTAGAATCAAAATCACCATCAGTTAAATCTAAAACATCTTCTTCTCTTGCAGAGCAAGTGTAGAAAAGTAGCGAAATTGCGAAAATTTTAAAAAGATACATTTTTAATATTTTTGAACCGGCTCAAAAATTTTCCTATGCGACCGCGAGACCTCACTCACCTCACTGCGATAAATAATTCCGCATTCTCACGATACGTGGCTTTTAAAATGCGCAAGACAACGTGTTGTCGGTTCTTTATTGGTTGCTATGAAGTATGTAAGTAATCCGATTGGCTAAGAAGATGGACATAGATTTTAGTAGAATTTATACATGGACAAAAGATTTTGTCTATGGAGAGGTGTTTTTACATAGAGAAATATAATATATTTATTTTGTCTATGTCTTTTTAGTTGTCCCCATCTCCCCATATATAAAACAGGACTTACTATTATAGCCTTATATGATGCCAAATCTCGTATAAAAAGATAGTATTAATGAATACATTGAAGATTTTGTTGTTTATAGGTCAGTGGGTATGACCAACGGATCAGCCCATGAGTCCATAAAGAAATTTCTCTCTCGGTCCAGCTCACTGTTTCGATTAAGATTTCTCATGTTCTAATTCTATCAATGTCGAATAGTTTATAAACTATTTTGGTAACTTCGAACTACTTTTGTCATTTTGTTGTTACCTCAACAATGATAGTATGTTTACTCAATGTTTATGCGCTATAGTGGTGGACAAAAGCATAAAGGGGAATCAGAATCAATTATTTGTCATATTTTTTTTCTAATAAGGTATTAATGTAGATTTGAAAATTCAACTTTTGGATGATTTAAATGGTTCGCCATATATGCATTGACGTACATTATGTAATAGAGAAGTTAGCGACATAAAGAGTGACATAAGACCATAGAGATATATAATATGTCTATTCATAAGACCAAGCGGTAGAAAGAGAGTATGGTCCGTATATACCTTTTATTTACTGTGGCTAGATTTTCGCAAATGGCGCAGAGAGTGGTTTTAATTTTCGTCGAAATGGCGATACGACCTTAATTTCAGTCGCGTATAAAGGATTTTGCATGCTTTTTGCTTTTGTCAATTTTCTCGTAATACGAGTTCGTTCTCCTTATCTTGAGCTAACGCATAACGCATCCTTTATCTATGATCTATTCTCCATGGTGCGATGCTGTGAGTGCGATTGTAGAAGAACAGAAGAAGACCAATGGCGATAACATTTTTGACATTGGTAAACAGGTGATTAGTTTTACAGAAAAGTGCTGCTCTTTTATTAGTACAGACATTGAACAAATCAATAAAAAATGTTTTCAGTTGGGATTATATACACATAACATTATCCTTTAAGGTTTACAAATAATGGAAGAAACAATGACCACTTCACAGGGTGGCGAATCTGATATGGATTGTTCAGATAATGAATTTTTTGATGAATATTATTATAACTCCAATGATGATATTGATATAGAACAACTTGATCCTAGAAAAATTGATCCTGAATATTTTGAATTTAGTTGTCTCTTAGAAGAACAGGTGGATAGGCTGCTAAATGAAACAGTTGAGACTTTGAGTAACAATTTACAAATATCACCTTCACTTGCAAAAGTAAATAAACTATAAGTTTCTAAGCACTCATTTTCAAACCTTGTTTGTAAAATTTCCTGGAAAATAGGGCAACGATTGAAATATCTTTAACTTTCTTCCAATTATGTAAAAGTTAGTGGTTATGTATGTAATAAACATCTACCTCAATTTATCAATCCGAACTAAAGTATGGTAATTGTAAAGAACAGGACGTTCTAATTTGAGAAAATTTTTATTTTCAGTGTGAAATATGTGTGTTTATCTAAAAATCTAAGAAGATCTTGCTCTTAACAATAACCTGAAGTATAGATAATTTAAAGAATTTTGGGATTGTTGTAAAGTTTTTATTTTCCTAATTATTGTGTACACTTTAGAATGTGATTTTAGGTCCTGTTACATAGCAATCAATGGAATATTATTGAGGTAACTAAGACATTTAATGAAAATCCTACACAAACATTAATTGCAGCTAGAATAGAACCTCCTGCTGCTCCAAATAGTATACTTTTAACTAGGTATATCAGTTGTCCAGTTTGTGTAACAGTTCAACCCTTAGACAAATTCTACAGTTTATCTTGTGCACATATGTTTTGTAAAGATTGTTGGACTATGCATTTTGAAGTACAAATCAACCAAGTAAGCATTTTGTATAATTGTACTATTTCCTATTTTTATATCTTTTAGACCATATACCTACATGGTGATTTACTTATTCTCCAGAGTTTGATATCTCCATTGCTTTTAGCAATATGAAAAAAAGTCTTGTATAAAATGTATAGACAGAGTTGGCATTGTCTAGCCTGTATCGAGTGCCAACTTAAGAATCCTTTCATTAATTGGTCATGATTTGTTGACCAATTTTAAATAGATTTTATACAATGGTTTTTTATTTTTCAATAGAAACTTGCATGGGCAATCTGGTCTTTCAAGTATGAATAAAATAATGTACATGGTTTCTGTCTTAGTTTAAATCAGAAAATTGAAGTTTCCTAATCACTAACACAATTTGCTTCTGAAGACAACTCTGTTTATATTGGCAAGGTAATAAGAATTTAATACCAAGACAGAAAAAAGGGATTGTTTTATTCAAACTTTCAATTTTCAAATGACATCCATAAACAAATTATTTTTGTCCTAATGATCTGAGAAAAAAAATTGAGAAGTCCTATTAAAGTGTCTTCAAAATGGTACAGGTGTGTCAAAAATGTCCCGAATGGCTCCAAGAAAGGGTTGGTACGGTGGTGCCTTTGTTTGTTTCAACTTGAATTACGGTATTCCCAGTTCAAATATTATGAACACACATTGTTTTAGGGTATCTCTACAGGTATAGCATGCATGGCTAGAGATTGTATAGTGTTAGCTCCAGAAGATTTTGTTTTAAAACATTTACAACGACCCAATATGAGAGAAAAGTATCAACAGTTTTCATTTCAAGATTATGTAAAATCTCATCCTCAGTTGAGATTTTGTCCAGGTCCAAATTGTTCCATTGTAGTACACAGTAAAGAAGTTAAAGCTAAACGGGCAAGTTGCAATCAATGTAAAACAATATTTTGTTTTAGGTGAGTCTTTAATATAAATCTAAGTTGAGAAAACAATAATCCCATGTTAAACTAGACATAAAGTAACAAAAAAATATGTGCCAAATAGTCAATAAACATTTTCCTTTAATTTTTCTGTCTGTATATATTAAGCTTTGAACTGGGAGAATACTGATATTGTATTGTCATCTTACTCTTAAGACATGTATTTTAGATGTGGATGTGATTACCATGCACCCACGGACTGTCAAGTGATCAAGAAATGGTTGACCAAATGTGCAGATGATAGCGAGACTGCTAACTACATAAGTGCACATACTAAAGACTGTCCTAAGTGCCACATCTGTATAGAGAAAAATGGTGGATGTAACCACATGCAGTGCTATAATTGCAAACATGATTTTTGTTGGATGTGCTTAGGGGATTGGAAGTCACATGGTTCTGAATATTATGAATGTTCTCGATACAGAGAAAACCCTAATATAGCTCATGAATCTGTGCATGCTCAGGTATGCTATTTTTATATATTTTATGTGGCACACAAAGTGCTGGTTATGAATCTTTGGCAATATTTAATAATTTGTTTTAGGCGAGAGAAGCACTGAAAAAATACTTACACTACTATGAAAGGTGGGAAAATCATTCTAAATCTTTAAAATTAGAGGAGCAAACACTAGAAAAAATGAGATCACGCATAAACCAAAAAGTTATGTCAGGTTTGGGCACGTGGATCGACTGGCAATATCTGTTCACTGCTGCCAACCTCTTAGCGAAGTGCCGGTATACTTTACAGTACACATATCCGTACGCTTATTATATGGACACCGGATCTCGCAAAGAACTATTTGAATACCAGCAAGCCCAGCTGGAAGCAGAAATAGAAAATCTATCTTGGAAAATAGAAAGAGCCGAAACCACAGACCGCGGTGATCTGGAAAACCAAATGGATATTGCTGAAAAACGACGTACTACTCTTTTAAAAGACTTCTTAGATGTGTGATATTTATCATAGGTGTACCTAATTTATTTATTTTTAATATCTGCAGTGTTGCCAACATTAACACAGCTCATTATCTTAAAAATTAGACTGTGATTAAAACATCAGCTAAAACACATAATATATACAGGCTTTTCCAAATCAAGTAATTTTGCTACATTTAAAATTCAGTAACCATATTCTTTACATTTTGCAGATTCATATATGTGACATTGAAGCGTCGTGAAAGATTATTCTATTTTGTCTAGGACAGTTCTTTTTATAACTTTCCATAATTTCAATGGTATTGATTTTTAATATTTATTATACTCTAGATCCTTTATTATTTTGTAGTTAATTGGATTTAATCCTTCTTGATTTGTCATGATTTAAGTGTTTTATTTAGCTTGTTGAATAAATATATGAACTTCTTTTTTACCATTATAAGTTCCAATAAGGCACAACACGATTACTTTTCAGCGAGACGTGATAGTTGATAGTGATAGTTGATAAGGGCGAACTGCTTTTTATCTCTATTTTACCTTTCGCCCTATTCAATTACTCTATTTTTCATACTGTTTCCAATTCCCCCATTCCATGAGATTTTTGGATTTCCTCGTTTCCTTCTGATATGTGGAGTGAATTTGATTGCTCTTTTTGGTCATCTCTGGTTACTCATTTTTTACACATGCCCATACCATATGAGTTGTCTGTCAGTTCGTTCTAGTTAAAGCGCTTCCTGTTCTTCATATGTTTACATTTTCAATGTGGTGGTCTACTCTTGATATACTGCAGGCTCTTCTTAAGAAATCCATCTTTGCTTTTTGATATTTTACTGCTTTTTACTCCATTACTACTACTGTTATAATATAATCACCTTTTTCTACATGGTGTAAAAGATACTGTGAAACTACTAAATTTTGAAGATCCTGTACATTATTTCAGAAATAGCATACACATTTAATTCTAATCCATAATCTTTTTTCGTGCGAAATGATTCGTTCATATAGATGTTGAACTAATAAAAGATTGGTGACTTAATAATTTAGTAATTTTATTGTGTTTACAAGGTAGCTAATTCTTTGGTTAATTTTAATTTCAGGTTCAAGTGGTGAGCATTTTAGACTTTTTTTTCGATTTATTAAGAACATATACCTCAGAAAATATCGAAAATATATAATTATACATAAATTTCACCATGATAATGGTGGATTCCAAGATTAGATAAAATCACTTTATTCACCAACACAATATTGCTTTAAATGATTCAATTTTCTCATTTATAAAGTAATAACTGAATACTTTTGGAATCGTTAAATAGATGGAGGTTATTGAATTAGAATTGCTTTTCTTGTAAATTGCCTTGAACAGGCTTTACTATCTTGCAAAACATTATTTTAATAATAAATGCGTGTGTTATTGACTATACATGCAAAATATTTTATTCGGCGTTTTCGTAGCTAAAAATATGCTTTTTCTGTGATTCTTACAAACGATTTCAAACAACAAATTCATAAATTAGTATGTGAGAACTGTTTTTATAAAATATATTTTGTACATATAATTACATACAATATAATTTATTATTTTAATTCTTAAACTTTTCTATCGTCATATAACATTGTTACGTTAAATAATATATATAGTACATTACACTTGAACAAAAATACAAAATTAATGTTGAATGATTTCATTTTTTACAAGTAAAATTACTAAAAAGTAATATTGTTGATTATTTATTCGATAAACAGTGTTTATTCACGATAGAAAAACATGGTTGCATAAAATGTTTTTAATTCTGTTTTTATTCCAAGGGTTGTATAAGAGCTATTGCTTTAGAGAAATTTGGAACAATTTGTTTCACCACTTTTCTACCCTTGGGACACAATATCCTATAGAAACGTAATTTTATATAAGTATTAATTTTTATTATATTACCGCAATATTTTTTAAATTGATTATAACACAATATTTGCAATAAGTATTGTGTTATTTAAACAATAAATTATTTCAAAAAATACAGTGAAAATCTATTGCTTTTGAATCGTGATACTTGGAAATTTCGAGTCAACATTAATTCGAAAAAAATTAATGTGAATTTAAACAAAATTTTAAACGTTTATTGGCAAATAGGTACTTATTGAAAATAATCTTATGATACGGCTATGTAATCTTAATACACAGGGCTTTTGGCATGTCCAATCGTTTTTCTATTATTCTGTACAGCTTAAACAATAAAAGACCGAAAACTTGTACTAGCCCAGATACATTTATAAACATTTTAGGAAATATTTAGATTATTCTGTACTATTTAAACGACCGTACTAAGTTTTGCATTAGAAATTAGGTTTTATTACTCTCTCGTATATGAAAATAGACTATAATAATTGGTGATAACTTTGTAATGGAGGTTAAATTTAAATTGTTACTTTTTTGCCTCTTCAACAAATTATCGTATCATGATCATTTTTAATAATTGTTACTTTATATTATTTTTAATGTCAAATATATTTATTCAGCTGAACAATAGTTCTGATATTTGTCTAAATTAAATTATATATTGTACAATTGGTACAAAATCATGTTTATATTTTGATTTTTAATGATTATAAAAAAAATATTTTTTATACAAAGTTGCACGCAGTCTTTTCTTTTTTTTTAGGCTCTTATACATTTTAAATCAGATAATGATTTCTCTAATTAACTGTATGTATTATTGATAATTTTTCAGATATTTAACAAATTCTGCAATTTTGTAGATGAATTGTACGAAGAGTTTGTAATATTTGTGTAAATGTTTTGTTGGAACAAAACATGACATTTGTATTAATCTTTGTATAATTTAGCTAAGCTGACTCTTAAAAATATGTGGTGAATCCATAAAGTATTACAGAATTTTCTGTACTTTGTTTTGTGTCAGTAAAATTATTGGAAAAATAACTTAATAAAAGGAATTATCCGAATTTTTGTTCAAATAGAATACTACCAGCCATTTGATTTTTATACAGATTGCGAAAAAGTTTTACAGGTCATACAATTTACACAAGTACGACAAGGACAATATGAGCAACACTACTTGAAAAATGGAGACAAGAATAATTGTTCTCTGTATGAAAATAACTTTTACAGATAAGTACATTTGGCAACAGAACGGTTAAAAGTAAGAAGGGCAATGAACACACTCCCACATGTTTTGGTAGAGGACTAATCTAATTGCGAGTTTGACCAAACGAACAATTCTTGTCTCTCTCTTTCAAGTACTATTGTTCATATTGTCCTTGTACTTGTGTAAATCGTAAACTTTTTCACAATCTGTGTAAATCAATGTCCTTCGGGGTGCCATAGTTGGTGCCAAACGAAACAGATGTCTGTTAAACTCGCCAAAACCAAGATTTCCCTTCGCTGGGAAAAGGAAATCGGTGCAACTTTCTTTACTTCCCTATAATGGTGAGGTTATTCGATTTACAGCTGTGGATTGATATGATAAAAAAAAATTCTAATTCAAAAAGTAACAATCATTTATTAATAAATGTAAAAAGTCGACACTTACAGAGAACTGCCAGTAAAATTCAATATGGTATATACAGTGTGACCCATTTTTAATGGAAACACCCCCCTAAAATTTGAAGTTGTGAACAGATTTTAATAATTTTTTTTTTGAAATGTCAACTACTAAAAGGTCTACCTTGAGACTAAATTTGAAATGTTTATTCCAATTTTCAGGGCATACTACGATATTTTTTCTTAGTCGAAAATCGCGATTTTTTATTAGCGATTTTTTTAATGAAAAAATCACTACACCACTGGATTCAGAGTGCCTCTAAACAGGTGTGACCAAAATTTCATGAAAAAATATTCATTAATAACAAAGTTATGACAACTCAAAAATTCGAAAACGCACACAGTAAACACCCTATAGGTATCAACAGATATAGCCATGAGAATATTTTTTATGATTTCAACAATAAAGTGCCGCCAGATGAGAAAAAAAAAAACAAATAGCGTGAATTTTTTTAATGAAAATAACGGAATTACAATCAAGTTTTCACGCAAATTAACTAAAACTAAGACCTAATTCATTTTTCAATTTAAATCTTAGTTGCCATGGAAATGATATTACAGTTTGACACTTGTGAAAGATTTAAATGTACTATTGTCAACAATATTCACCTTACAATTCTTCGAATTATTTTGTGTCATGGCTGCAAGATTGAGCGTAAGAGAGAAAATTGAAATTGTACGCCTTTCGGGAGATGACTTTAGAAGTGCTAGAGAGGTTTGTAGAATATTTAATGAGAGACATCCAGATCGTCCTCGTATTAGCTGCGGTACGGTAAATAAAATAAATAAAATATTCAATGAAACTGGTGCAGTATCAAAAATGATGTTAAAAAGTAATCCTGTACAAAGACGAAACAGGAATGACAGGAATGATCAAATCATTTTAGATTATTTCGGAAATAATCCTAATGCCAGTATAAGGAATGCCACCTTAGATTTGAATATTCCACGAGAAACTATTCGGAGATGTCTCAAGGCGAAGAATATTAAACCTTTCAAGCCAAAATTTTTACATACACTGCAAGAAGGCGACGAAGCAAGACGTCTGGAATATTGTTTATGGGCCCAAGGAGAATATTTAAACAATATAAATTTCCTACGAAATATTTTATATACCGACGAAGCCACTTTCACTACAAATGGAGTAGTGTCATCACAGAATTGTCGCTATTGGGCAGCGAATAATCCTAACTGGGTAATAAACTGTAAAAGCCAGTATTCCCAAAAAATCAACGTCTGGTGTGGGATATTGAACGAACGTATTATTGGTCCTTTCTTTTTTGAGGAAAACATTAATGCGCAGAGGTTTCTAGAATTTTTAAACACAGAGTTTTGGGATGCTATTCACGAGATGCCAATCAATGAAAGATCAAATTTAATTGTCCAGTTAGATGGGTGTTCAGTTCATTTTGCCAGAGCTGTGAGGCAATGGCTTAACGAACATTTTCCAAACCGATGGATAGGCCGTGGTAGTCCGCTTATAAAGTGGCCACCCAGGTCTCCAGACCTCACAGTTTTGGACTTTTTTCTCTGGGGACTTCTCACACAAAAGGTTTCCGCTCAAGAGATAGAAATGAACTTTGTGCAAGAATTCGACAGGTATGTGCAGATATTACCCCACAAGAACTAAGGAACGTAATTAGAAACATTCGTAAGCGCTACGACAAATGTATCGAAATACGTGGTGGATTAGTAGAGGCTTCTAGAATATGAGTTTGAATTAATTGTTGCACTGAATCGAAACATTTCAATAATTAGTTTTCATAGTTACGTTAATTAGAATTTCTTCCTTCATTATTAGTTGAATTGTGTGAATGTAGTTCCGTTATTTTCATTAAAAAAATTTACGCTTTTTGTTTTTTTTTTCATCTGGCGGCACTTGTTGAAATCATAAAATAATATTCCCATTGCTATATCTGTTGATATGGAGTGTTTTTTGTGACTGTTAGCTCTGTGAGTTTTCGAATTTTTGAGTTGTCATAACTTTGTTATTAATGAATATTTTTCCATAAAATTTTGGTCACACCTGTTTAGATGTAGTCTGAATTCAGTGGCGTAGTGATTTTTTCAATAAAAAAATCGCTAATAAAAAATCTCGATTTTCGACTAAGAAAAAATATCGTAGTATGCCCTGAAAATTGGAATAAACATTTCAAAATTTGTCCCAAGGTAGACCTTTTAGTACTTGACATTTCAAAAAAAAATTATTAAAATCTGTTCACAACTTTAAATTTTAGGGGGGTGTTTCCATTAAAAATGGGTCACACTGTATAATATAGTATAATAATTCAATTTATATAAAGTTGATAATCAATTAGGAAAAAACATGAAATCAAAAAAATTGATGTTTGCCGCAATTAAATGTGTACAAGTCCGGCTAAAGCGTTTTGCTATCACAGTAGCATACGTTTGACAAGCTATTGTGTTGAAGAAACGCATCACAATTTCAAGTTAAATTGTTTATTTCATTGATTTATAATTGTATAGAAAAACATTTGAAAATAGATATAAAGATAAAAACATTTCCTAACAAATCCGTTTTTAAATTTGCGAGAAACAAAGCAAAATGTAACATTTGACCAGAAAATGTATATAAATTATAGGGCCACGAAAATAAAGCAAAATACAAATGTGTACAACTACCAGAATTATATGATAAACAATTTAATAGATTAATCCAGGATACATAATTTAATGTTTTTTGAAATTAGGAAATGTGATAATATACAGTGTTGTTCAATTAAATTTGCATATATTTATACAAAAGTCCATTGAACACGTTCAACAAAATTTTGTCAATAAAATAGATGATAAACACCATCTATGGAATGTATTCGCGGTTCTAGATTTTACCAAATTATTGTCTATGCAAATTAAAAAGAAAAACAATAATTTTTGGTATCAGTATAAAAAAGACAGGTATGTCACTCCGGAGTGTACCTTTTTCGCCATCTTGAGTTAGGGAACGGATGTGAATGTATTAGAAAATGTGTGTTTTTTATATTATGTATATAAATAATGATGCGATGCAATTTTGTTAATAATTTTCTTCAATTTAACGTAGTTTCATTTTGTTCTAAATATAATTCATTTAAAAAATATGCAATAACACTGATTTTGGTAAATGCAATTCTATTGGCTCTTTGGGTACATACCTGTCCCTTTTATACCATGGTATAACTCGACTTCAAGTATATGCAATTATGGTTAGGTAATGCCGTCAACAGATTTTGCATTTGTTCGATGTTTATGTTTATATTTCCCAATAACAAGAATTATTTGAGGTTTTCTTATATCTTCTTGGGCTTTGGTTTCTTTTTGGCACTGTTAATGCTCTGCACGATCTGGTCTATCTGAGCATCATCATAATAATCAGTTACTGTTTTTTGACTAGAATTAGGAATTGGAATGTAATTACTTAAACCACTGACGTTAAAGTTCAACTTTTCTTTCAAAAAATTTCCGATAAACTCAATATTATAAGCAGCTACAAGCACCGTAAATATAAATACCAAATTCCAAGCTGAAGTTTGTTTCATCGGTTGATCTGATACGTTATTTTTCAAGCTAAAATCGAAATCAAAAAATCTGAAGGACGCATTCGAGTTAAAGTATTGAATTTGTTGTTTAGTGCCTTGTAAACCTGACTCCAGTTGAACAGAATAAGGTTTTCCATCGATCGGTATGGAAGGAAGATGAAGTAAAATTCCAGGATTTGCTAGTTTCGTAATTTTTGATCCTGCCGAATCAATTTTTGCCGTGTGAATAACAGCTGGGGAACCAATTTCTCGAATTAGCTTAATACGCAGTGATTTATAGTGATCTATATTATTCGCATATACTTTAACGAGGATATCCATTTGTGAGGCTGGACGAAAAACGATTAAACGAAGATCTTTTACATCGTCCTTTACACTCTGAAAATAAAAATAGTTTTAAGTTTACCTTAAAAAAACTATTGAAAAATATATATTTACCTCGAGAGGTATAAACTCGGGTGCAGATCTCTCAACTATGATATTATCATTTAAACCTTCTTTAACAATAACATTATAAGAACAGTAAGGATGAAGCCCTCTCAATCTGAATTGACCAGTGGTTTCACAAGTTGTCTCTTCAGAATAATCACTACAATTCCCGACACCTTGTGCAACTACAACCATGTCAACTTCAGGTTCTCCATTCAATGATACAACTTGTCCAAATGCACTGTATGCTACTCTCTTGGCTCTAAAAACAGCAATAATATAAATATAGAGTTCCAACCCTCACAACACTGCAAATACCTTGGCATAAACCTCGACCATAAACTAAATTTCAACTATCACACAAAGGAAGTTAAGAAAAAAGTTATTGCAAGAGCTAAGCATTTTAGAACTTTGACTTACAAAAATGAAGGGATCAGCATAAAAGTAGCAAGTGATATATACCAAATGATATGTAGACCACTTCTGGAATATGGCTCGATATTATTTCAAACCTGCTCGAAACCAGCCCTGAACAATCTACAAGTAGCAGAAACGACTTGCCTCAGAAGCATAACTAAATTAAGACACCCCCAGAACCCTATACACTGTCCATCAAACCAAAGGCTATATAATACTGTCAACATCACACCTATTTTGGAGAGAATGGATGAGTTAAGCAAGAAGTTCGTAAAAAATCTGAACATGGAAATGCTTCAAGACATGGTCATAGCCCGAGATCCGAACATACCACCAAAAAGGAAAACTCCAGAAGAGCCCCTGTGGACAAATATATTGAGTATCAAAGCAAAAGCTGCGAATTAATACAATATAAATCAGACTCTAATTTAGACAGATACTTTTCTATTTACTTTTAAAATTTTTTTTTTTTTGCTGTTCAGTTATTGTTTCTAGATTAAAAAAAAAAAAAATTTGTTATACAAAAAAAATTGTAAGAATCTGTGGCAGAAAGACCTCGGTCGTTAGCCAGTTGGGTAACCAATAAAGATAATCTCCTCCTCCCTAGAGTTCGTCGAATTGAATCCTATTCATTCTGCTCAAGTTTTTTGATAAACTGAGTGATTGTAAAAATGAAAAAAAATGAAAGAACGTACGTTAGTCTCACTTTTACTGTTTCTCCTTCTAAGACTGGTATGATTTTGGAATTTGGTATAAACTGGTACTCTTTCATCATAGGTCTCAAGAAATATTCACTGGGACTCAAAGAATTGAAGGTTATTATACCGTCGTCTCCACTTTGCAAGTTTTTGCGATAATTTTCTCCACCAGACAAAGACAATAATACCCCCTAAAAGAAAATAATTATCAGTAAATATGTGATACAAGCAAAGATTACAGAATAAATATAAGATGTTTCACTCGTTCGAATTTATCGCGTAAAGCACAGATGCCGCTGGTGACTTGGATGGTACAGTACGTCGCTACGTCCTTACTAGAACGGTGTTTATAATTGGTTGCTCGTGTTTTATATTTATATTGTATAGATTTTTTAAATTTATTATTTGTTGAAATGAGCAAAAAATCATATTAATATTTTTCTCTTTAATAGCAAAGCTTAAACACTAAATATTTTGTAATATTTGCTAATACAAAATTACGGATTTATTTTTATAATAAGGATATTATATAAACAAGTACATTAAGCAAGAAAACACAAACAATTAACAGACTAATGAGAAAAATATAAAGCATAAAGTTGGGCTTGTTCGCATTTTTTTGGAAATCTTAGCTGATGTGTACTGAAATTACGTTAATGGCCAACGTTTGGAGCGCGGGAGTGGGAAGATATTTTAAGCCGTAGAAAGGTGTAAAGCTATAGGACTCAATATTTTAGGAGTGGTTTCAGACCAGGGAAGTAACTTTCAGAAACTTACCATAACAACCTTGGGAGCGTCTGAAAAGAATCCATTTTTTTATGTGGGTAATACAAAACTTGTTTATGTATTATGTATGTATGATATTCCGCATCTTCTTAAATCAAAGAGAAATAAATGTTTTTCTTATAAGTTTATACTTCCAGATGGGGTATCGCAAAAAAGTTATCTCGAACAAGTATACAACTACGAAAAACATAAATTGGCTCCAAAACTGACCATTGATCATATTTATCCAAACGGTTTTCAGAAAATGAAGGTCAAGTTAGCGACACAAGTTTTTGGTCACTCAGTAGCAGTTGCAATGCACACCTATATAGAATTTGAGTTAATTTCTGATGAGGCAAAAGCGACTGCAAATTTCTTTAAATAATGAATGATTTTTTTTATTTACTCAACTCCAGCAGCTTGGAAAATTTTCAAGCATTTATGGGCACACAGGAGCAGTTAACATTATTGCAAGAGATTTATGACTTGTTTGATAAACTTGAGGTTTTTAATTATCTAAATAAAAGAGTTACTAAGCAATTGAAATTTATATCTGGATGGAAAATAACCATTCTAGCAATTCTGTCATTATGGGAAACTCTAAAATGGCGAGGATATAAATTTTTACTTACACGAAACCTCAATCAGGATTGCCTCGAAAACTTTTTTGGCCAAATACGAAGTTGCTGTGGTAATGCCAAAAATCCAACCCCCGTACAATTTTGTAGCGCGTTCAAAAAGCTATTTTCTCTAAAAATGTTCGGTCATTTTGAAGGCACAAACTGTATGGATGACGTAAACGAAGTTCTTTCAACTATTGGTTCTGAACTAACAAAAGAATGCCTAGAACAGTTCACTTTTCCTACAGAAACTAAAAATGTGCCTTTAAATGTGTTTACAACAGATTACCAAAATCTATCAAGCCCAGAAGGAAATGCTTTAGTGTATGTTATGGGGTATTTGTTAAAAAAAGTCTAATACAACATTCATGTGAAACATGCTTAAAGTTTGCCCATTCGGCTGATAATTTAATAAACAGAGAAACTTTTTTCTGTAAACTAAAAGCTTACACGACAAAGAAGGATGAATTTAGTGGCTTATGTGTACCATCAAGGGACATTGTTGAGAACGTTATTGCGATGGAAAATATATTTATCGAAAAATTCAATTCTATAGCTAACCAAAGGGGAATTGGTCAGTTCCTTTTGAAAGAATTTACTAAACTTTCTTTTCATCATTCTTGTAATCAATTTCCTTTCAAATATTATGCAAGTCTCTACACCAGAGTCCGTATATATTTTACTCTCAAATGTATATTGAAAGATTTGAAAGACAATAGATTAAATTTAACACATAAACCAAATTACAAACTTAGTATTTAACTTAACATTTATAAAAATTTTTAATAAAGTCCTGCAGCTGCTTCTCTTTTTACTTTTTTAAACTTGTCAATCCAAAAAATACGCGTTATTTAAAGATCAAAATTCAAGATATAGTGGCCCTATTATTCTGGTGGCTAATGAGTATATTTAATTTAATTTGTGATAAATATCTGATAGATTATCAGTAAGTATCACAAAATTACCAAGATGCTGGATAAAAACTGTGAATTGATTCATTTTAAAAATTCAAGTTTATTTTTTACTTACTTTTTCAAATTCATATCCCGAACATTTTTCGAAATTATTAACATTTAAAAATAAACCTTTGTGATAAAGAATCCTATTAATTTAAATATATATTTCTCTAATTACCCCTGTATAGCTTAAAATAAAATAAGCTTTTCGAACTTCGTTATTGACAACAAAAGCGAGTCGTAAACATAATTTATGAGAGCGGCGTCCGTTTGTGACAGCAACTTGAATCAAACCGCCCTAGAGTTAAACATCTTATATTTATTCTGTAATCTTTGATACAAGTAACGAATAACTTACCGACAGAGGGTTATTATTATGTACATCCAAAACTTCAACAATAACTTCAGCTAATTTATGAGCTAGGAAATTTCCATCTTTATCGGGTCCATTTAAAACGTAAGAATCCTTGACAGCTGTGATTTTGAATTCTTTATTTGGATCTAGCGGTGGAAATTTGAATACACCATTATCGTCTGTATCGATGACAAGTCGTTCTGAATCTGATGTACTTTCTACAGTTATAGTAACTCCGGGTAATGAAGGTATAACTCTACCTTTAAATTGTTTGCCTGTAATATTGAAAAAGGCGGTAAAAGGGAATACTTTAGTTCACCAATGTAATTTGTTTCAATTTCCGAACAATAAATCAACTTACCAATGACGGCAACAAATTTAACTCCCAAATGCTCACAATCGTCTCCACCTTCCACAGACAAAATAGGAGGAGTGAAAAACAATTCTTCAGATTGTGGAACGATGACTGCACTCTCGCCATGTTCCAACAAAATATCCAGTTCATAAGCACCATTGCTGTACTTCAATTTTCTTTCAGTTTTTTCGGTTCCTATTTTAACCGACACTTGTAGAAGTCCTAAATCAGAAGCAGATTGAATACTGAGTTTATTAATGTGTTTTTGAGCTGTCAAAATAACTTCGTTAATTTCTGTGTTAGTTTTGTAAGTTACTGTTTGTTGGGGATAACTGTGACAGCCTTCTAGATTGAAATGGTATTCTCCTGATTTTTCTAAGCAGAAGCTTGACCGACCCTTTGGAATATCAGAGTGTATTAGTTGAGAGTTTCCTGGAGTTTTAAAACTCAACTGAAATATAACAAAAAATAATAAATCAACAAATTCGATCATTTCAAGCTTGGTTTAATTTAAAACAGATCAGATTAAACATTTTCTACTTTACCTGTGTGGCATGTGACGAAAGAAAAACAACAGTATAGCCTTTTTGAATAAAATGAGGAACTTCAACTCTTTCATTGTCAACAACAACTGTTTTTTTATTAGTTTCCCAGCAGAATTTATTTGACAATATGCTGAATTCATATGTACCTGGATATACATCACTAACTGAATATTCTCCATCTAACAACAAAAAATGACATTATTTACGAAAATTACTTTCAAAACACACACAAAACTAATCAGGCAACAAAATAAGATGAATACAATCATTATCTTTTCTAAATTGTAAAGTATCAATTTTAAATCTATATTTTACTTTGTTGAATAGTGGTATATTTATTATTATTATTAAATACTCTACCTTTTACTTTAAATATTTCTTCATTGTCAGTGCCACTTTTCATAACAATAGAAAGATTTTCACATTCATTTGGTATCAAGCACTGTACTTTGCCAAAGATAGTAGATTTCAATTGGGAAAATACTATATTTGATGTTTTTTCTGCACATACCTCTACTGTTTGAACCAAAGGATAAAATCTTGAATGAAAATAGTGAATAATTATATTAATAATCGATTATGTTATTAAAAATCTTACTGAAGTCCTTTCTCCTTATTTTTGTCACTAACAACTACTCTAACTTCATATTTTCCAGGAGACAAGAATTGGCAAAATGAGCCATCATTTGGTGATGATTCTGTCTGAATAAACTTTGTACTGCCAACTTTGACAAAAGTAATTGTATGAGATTGATCACTTGTTACAGTTCCACAAATGTTATAGGCAGAGGGAAGTATATTTGGTAGTTCTGGAACTGATGGATCTATAGTAACTGTCACTTCATCAAAAAGCAAATTTTCTAAAAACAAAATTTTTATTTAAAAATGCAAAGCTTCATTTCAAACATTATTAGCAATACTACTAAACTAAATATGTACCTGCTACTACTTTAATCTTGTATTTTCCAGCTTGAACTTTTTCCAAAGTATAAAGACCATTTAGATCAGTTTTTGTAAATTCTTGCCCATTCAATAATATCATTGCATTAGGTAAGGCCACATCCTTAGATTTTAAAACTTTACCAGATATACTAAATCCTACAAACTAAAAATCATTTTATTAATAAAAAGATTGTAGCATTACAATTACTCCATAACTTCCTGTAAAAGGTCTAGAGTACTAGGAAAATGATGTCAAGAAATATATGGTTACCTCAAAGTGTTCTTCCAGATAAAAATCATTGTTGTTAACTGTAAACTGAATTGCATCTGGCATGACATAAATGTTGTGTCTTTCATAATATGTCACAGCATAATAATTGCCATTAGGTAATGTTTCAAATGTGAATTCACCATTAGCTTTCGTGTTCACATAACACAAAAAGTTGTCTCTAGTTTTAAAGCCTTGTAAAGGTTCTCTATTGCAGCCCGTAATCATCGAAGAAATTTTCTAAAATGTGAAATGAAAATATGTAAATACCAAAAAACGAGTATTCTATTTTATTTCAGTAGTACACCTTTTGGACAAATTTGTACGAATAGTTTAATGTAATTTTTTAAAATTACATCACAACTATACTTAATAATATTTTGTAAGATGGAAGTACTTACCTGTTTTGATACGAGTACTACAATTGTATCTTTAACATATTCTCCTTCACTTTTTACTAGACCTGATACATCATAACCTTGGATAACAAGACTGTTTGCTGGCAATTCTGTGTTACCTTCTTTAACTGTCACATCTACAGATTTTTTTAAAATCTTCCATCTGAAAATATACAACAATATTTAGCAAAAAAAAACAATAGTAAATATAATGAAAATTTGTTAAAATAAGGGTGTATGTTGATTATTCAATTCAAATAAGTTAAGATAACTAAATCCCGATATTATCAATCATTTTGTCTTTATATATGATAGAGAATGTAGATATTTGCTTTTTTAATTTTTACTGAATAGTTAATTGCAGATGAAATCTACCTGGGATGTGAAATAGAGACTTCATAAGTTTTAGGATATACTGGTGTAAAGAAAAAATTTCCATCTTTATCACTAACTGTTGTTCTTGTTTCTCCATCAGATTCCAGTTTAATTGTTACACCTTCAGGACCTGCACTGTTAAGCTCACTACCAAAACTATTAACCTATAAAAGAGAATTTACAGTGTCCAATAGGTTACACGCAGCCATGTGTATTTATTTTATTGAAAATACCTACCTTTCCAGTAATTCCAAATCCTTGAAAAACAAAATTTATATCTCTTCCTTGGGAGCACAGATCTGTATCTCCATCAATAAACAGAGCTACATTTTTGGGTTCAAAACTCCAACCAGGCGGTGGAGAAAGCTTAAAAATTCAATTATTCTACGTATAAATATTACATAAATAACAGTTTTCAAATATAAACACTGAACACAGTAAACATATTTAATAGAATATATTTGTATAGGTATTACCTCTAACAGAAGTTCTCCTTTATCATATAAGGGAACAAAATAATATCCAGTATTGGGAGCTGCTGTAGTTTTGTCCTTCACGATGCCTTGTTTTGTAATTCTGAAAATTTAAAGACTCATGAAAAATAATTCAATTAATATAATAAGAATTCACACAGTTTAATTTCCACTTTAGAAAAATCAATGGGAACATGGCTTTTCAAGAATCCTCCACATCCTAATACTTCAGTAGTTCTTGTAGTAGTAATAATATTTAGGAAAACTATTAATATAACAAATAATTCAGTCATATTTTACTATATAATTTATTAATACCGAATTTTGGAAAACTTTTTGATTAGGCAAATATCATTACATATTACATGGCATTGACAGGACTATTGAAGTATTGAACACGTGAGAAGAGATATGAATGAACTTCAGTGAAGTGGTTAAGCTAGATTTTCATGTATACTACATTTATTTCTATGGTTTTAAACCGTACCGTATCCAAAGTTCAATAGCAAAATCTTCCAAACAACTTTGTAAATGCATAACAGCTTCATCTGCTTTAATTTTGTTCAGTAGTATTATTAAAAAACTAGTATAATTCCTTGTGGTATATTGTCCATATCTGGAACACGCTCATCAGGTGATGATAAATTTCTCTATGGTCATAAATGAATGTTTTTTTTTCATTGTTTGTGTACAAATGTTGACGTTTGATTAGGAAGTGAAATGAAATACAGATTATACATTTTCCGAAATGAAATTGTTATTGATATTATTTAATTGTTTAGGATTTATATATTTTTCAAGTGAAGACATTCCATCACTACCACATTGTCCTGAAATAGAACCAGGGTAAGTGTCCCTTCTTTATTTTGTGGTAAGTGTAGATGTTGTTCCCAAATGCATTGGAAGTGATTTGGAAAATTATGTTTTTAGTTTGTTGATAGTTAGTACTTTGGATGGAAAAATATCAGCATTAAATTCTAATGGATTGTTAATATGGGAGCTAGAAACAGGGCCAGGCCCCTTGCTCTTATCAAACATACATAACCTAGAAGTAAGTATATTAACCAATTTGTTATGAACTTGTTCAGAACGCTGTTTTATTTTTTATGATATTATTTTAATAATTGCTAAGTTTCAAATTTGATAATCCATTTTTCAGTTGACTAATAATGGGGAATGGATACGCATAATACCTTCCCTGACAGGTACATTATACAAATTTGATGGTTCAACAATAGACCCGATACCTATTACTGCTGAAGAACTACTTAAATCATCATTCAAGTATTCAGATGATCTTGTAATTGCAGGTAAAACATGCTTCCTACTTAAATTAGTAGGACTTCTAAACACTCCTATGGTACCTTTTTTTCTATCATTGAGAATATTTTACAATCTGCTAGATTGATGTAGTATTACTCACCTATTTTGAAGATTATCTGTCAAAAAATGTACGGTTTATTCAGAATTTCCAGAGGACAATCCAATAATTAGTTTGTTTCTTGTTACATAGGATATTTCATTTTGTACCATTCTATGATAATAAACTGTCTGTTCTTTGAGCCAATTGATATAGAATAACTAATAGTTTTGTTTGTGATTTAATACTTTTTATTATGCTGCAGGTGGCATTGAAGTTCGAACTTATGGAGTAGGATTTCATACTGGAACATTTTATTATGAATGTAATTCCTTAAAATGTTCCAATTTAGAGGAAACAAACACAGATGATGTGCTTCTTATAGAAAGAAGTACACATACAATAAGAGCAATAGAACCAAGAACTGGCAATGAAAGGTACTTATAAATTTGGATATTTGAAGTATAGGTACATCTTCTTAACTCTTTCTTTTAAGGTGGAACTTTAGTGTTGGTCTTCACAATATTAAACTATCTAAAATTAGTTGCATTAATCTCAATTCTGAGATAAATTATGATTGGAAAGTTTCTGCTATTGTACCAGAAGGAAAACTAGAAGTGTCTGTTATTCAAAATAGTGTGGAACATTTATGGAAATATGAATTTCCTTCCCCAATAGTAAGATTATGGAAATTTTCTGGTAAAGATGTGTCAGAAATTGATTTGTTTTCTTTGAAAAACAGTCACCAAGGTGTTGCAGACCCTTCTATTTTGCCATCGATATATTTGGGCATGCATAATAAACAAGTAAGCTGATTTCAAAAAATATATTCATTGGAGAGAACACCATTTCATTAACTTTTTTTTGTATATATATATATATATATATATATATATATATATAGTTATAGTAGATATTTGCCGAATGATAATGTACAAGGACAGGAATATTGGGGAAGCGGCAAAATTGTAAAAAGAGTA
>CAJUYI010000001.1:360983-403246 GCA_910591695.1 Galerucella pusilla | reverse complement strand
TCAGCTCTAAGCTTCTACCGAGTTACCGATATCCGCGATATAGTTCCCGTTTGCCGTGTGAATACTAGAAATCCGATCCGGTTCCCGTAGTTTGTAATTTAAAAGACAATAAATATTTTGGTTAACGGTGAATATCGAAGCCGATTCAAGAAGGTAAAATATTTGTAACGATCATCATATAGTCCACAATTTTCGTACCTCCGTATTCAGTATGCTAGTAATAGTTTGATATTTCTTATTTCCCGACCGGTTGATTTTTTTGTGTGTGTAAACTTTTACTTTGTTCAGTTTTATAAATAACCGGCAATACTGAATTATTGTAATTTGCTTTGAGGGAATTTATTTTCATCATAGAAATTAGTTTATTAATAGTAAAGAAATTTAATTTTTTTTCTGTTTTCCGGATTTTTATTTCTAAGTGTTGTCGAGTTGAAACTCGTTTTAGTGATTTTCATGGGATAATGCAAATGTTTAATAAAAGTTAATTTATTCCAGAAGCTTGTTTTTTTTTTCTTTCTTTTTTTTTATTATTGCTAAACAATTAATAGGTATTAATTCGCCGGCTCTTTATTGAATTTACGATTTTATGTGTTTTCATTACCGGACATTTATGTACAGTTAACAGTTAGGTACTATAAATATTTCAATTTTCCTTCCGAGTTTTATGTTTACTACTCTGTGTGTCGATAAGTAGAATCATTTGAACCTGATAAATATAAATTTATTTTCTCATTTGAAAAGTAGTGTACCGTTTTAAAATTTTAAATCCAAAGGGATAATATTCGAACTTGGATGTGGCTCAGTTACGCTTGCATGTTCGTTTACCCGGCAGATTTATAACTGTATTCCCTTTACTCAGTAATCAATATATAAATTTTTTTGTCATTTTCCGGATTACATTTAGATCCAAAGAGATATTCGAACTTGGAGGTGGCTCAGTTACGCTTGTTCGTTTACCCGACAGATTCGCCCCGTATAAGAAAACCTTCGTTTCAGGGGGTCTATTCACTAACTTGTGTGAGTGGTCGTGTAGGACCTCTCTCTCACAATTAAGCTTTACTGCGCATGTCACTCTCTTAAAATTATAAAATTCCTATTGAGGAAATATAGTAGAATGCTCATACACTCCATAAAATACTTCATACTTGAAGTATTTTATGATACACTCCTATACGAGTACTCTACTGGGTAAAACCAAGAGAGTTGTTAGATTCTGAGAGAATGGACTTGCGCACATTGTCTTTGGTCATACAATTAGATAGATAAAGGAAGATTATAATGTAATCACACGACATGTGCCTATTTACTTTTCAGTCCATAAAATAATGACTATATAAATATTGAATTCATTTTTAGTTTTTGCAGTTTAATTGTTTAGTTTTTGGAGTTTATTTGTTTATTTTTTGTAGTTTAATTGGTTAGGTTTTGTACTTTGTTTAATCGTTTAGTTTGTGGAGTTTATTTATTGTTTTTAAAATGGATGATGACGATTTGGTAATGCAAATGCTAGTAGACAATGTGTTTCCAACGTCAAGATCCTTTCTTGGTTTTGTCTGATTTTAATTATCATTAAACATTTTCGCCTATTTGAAGTTTAAAGTTTATTAATATTGTTTTTTGTGCCTCACACAACATTTTCTTTTCAATAAATTATAAAAAGGGAACTAAAATCGTACTCCTTCACTCTTTCTCACAACACATCTAAATATCTCATGGAAAAACTTATGCTGAATCATAGAGTATTGAATCAGACGGTGGTTGTGCTTATATCAGTGTTTATATTTTTAAATTCAAACCTACTAACAGTACATTAGAACTAAAAATAGTTCTAAGATAGTCGCGCCACTTGGCAACGCTGGACAAAATGTAGTAGACGAGTCGAATGATCGTGAATAGGGTTTTGATGGTCCATGCGAGTGATGAGTGAGAGAGTACTCATATCGATGAGTTGTCGTGCACGAGCACTCTCACAAGTTACAGAATAGACCCCGACTGTTAAGTCCGCCACTTTCTTCTCCCCGTAAGATTGTCAGTCCCTATAGAGTTATCTACAATAGACCACAGAGTATTACTATAACCAAAGAAATATTTCTATTTATTCCGTTATTAAATTATTAGTTGAAACTAAACCGATATTTGATTCACTTGAGTTATAAATTTGAGATTAGTTAGCTAAAGTAAATTCAACAAGACCCCTGGAATTTTCCGTAACCTCCATCTGAGGTTATCCGGAACTCTTGACGCTAAGGGTCAAGGTGCCGTGGAGCAAACCACGTTAAAAATCTGGCGCCCGAGCATTCCGTCGAAAGATTTTGAGTCAAGGGTGTCCATAGTGACGTGTTCGTGTGGCAGGAGCCACGTGTACGAGCTAAAAGCGTTACAACCACATAGTTGGTCCTGTCTTCATAAATTCAAATTTAAGCGGTTAAGTGTATCTGGAGATGTTACAAAATGCAATTGAGCCGTTAATTCTTGAAATTCTGGAAGATAATCCAGATGAATTCACCCTCTGGAAATAAAATTTCAACAAGATGTTGCTTCTGCACATTATTATGGTGCAGTAAGACGTTACCTGGATGAACAATATCGAGGTAGATGGATCGGCCGGCGAGGTACTATAGAATGGCCACCTCGGTCACCAGATCTGACACCATTTGATTTTTTTCTATGGGGGTACTTGAAATCCAAGGTTTATACTATGGCACCAGATAGCATTGGCGTTTTGAAAGAAAGAATTATTGAAGAATGCAATGCAATTTCAGCTGACACATTCGAACGAGTACGACAAGAGTTTACTAATAGGATGTATTATTATCAGGAAGTAGACGGAGCACATTTCGAACACTTGCTATATAAGAATCCATTGTTGATATTTGATTAAATTAATAAAAATAATTTCAATGATTTTGGTATTTATTTAATTTATCCGTCAAAATTAGTTTAAACCCAAACAAAATTAATATGGCTATGTAGCCAATGTCAATGCCTTTCAAACGAGATATCACTTGCCATAAGGTCCTATTTGAAATTATTGGCCAGAGTGGCACTGTGACGTCATCTATTACTATTACGTCACCTGTTACCATTCGTAGAGAAGTTTACAACACTTTATTTTCACTCTCCAAATTTTATTAATGTAAGTGTAGCCGTTCAAAAGATACGAGGGGGGAGGGGACTTTTGAATAGCACTGTATAGTTGGACGTACGTGATTTAAAGCATGGGGAATTTCGGAAATAAAAATACGTATGTTCAAAATTACGTTTATTTTACAAACATGTAAGACATTGTGCCTATAAACAATACGCCTCTGAAGATTAATTATAGAGTTTTCATTCGATACAAAATTACATTACTATATTTTTCGGTTCGGTAGATTTCAGATAGGGACAAGATATTCGTAACATTATATAACACAATAACAAGATCTAACATTTTCCCATAAGAGGTACTTTAATAGACTAAACAACGCTTTTAAAAGAGAAAATATATTGTATCAACTTGAATAAAATATATTCTAATTGTATAAAAAACTATAATAGGTACGTTGACTGTATATGGGAGTGTTTTAAACCGAAAATTAGTACCTAATACATCCGCGCAAATATTCATGTTTTTAAATATCACTTTCGTGTTTCAAATTCTGCGACAAAACACCAGTAATTGTCACATACATTTTGGGGATGAACCAAAAGAATTTCTAAAAAATAGTGTTAAATATCAATCTAACAATGAGGCATTTTGACAGCGTCTGATATGACGTTTGGGAACAGATGATTCTGACTGGTTTTAAATTTCATGGCTCGGTCGATGGCCATTTGGTTGTACCAATAAAAGACGTTTATTATTATTGTGTTTGCTATTTAATATTTTTATTGAAGAAATACAGTCAACGTCCCAGCTAATGTAACAATTGAACACATTCTACGAAAAGTAAATTTTATTAGTCGAATAGTTAGGTACAATAGAAACAACTAAACGTCAACAACTTTTATAAATCGAGTTTTCAGAATCAATATTGCTAATATTAAAGACTAACATCTAAAACTATTAGGCACACAATAAGTTCGATGCATATGGGGACAAGAAATATAGGTACTAGACAAATAATTGTGACCTTAATTCTTTTCAATTTTCAGAAAATAAATTTCTTTTTTAAAGTCCGTAGCAATTATATCCAATTTTTGTTTTAAACTGAAGACCCTGTGTATCTGAATTTCTTATAAGGCCACAATATATGATCAAGTAATGTAATTTTGTCAAATTATAATTAGTAAGTATACTACGTTTTATTAAATAAAATATTAAGTTAAAAAAACTCATGTAATAGTAAATAAGTCTAAATATATAAATATACGAATATTACGGGTCAAACTCGACTTTATTGTGAAAACATAACTCATTTGTTTCAATTTATAGTTTAACTAAAATGGCCTAATTGAACCATTACATACACATACTGAGTAAATATTTGGAATTATGTCAATCTCTACTTCTCAAAATTGGTATCTGTATAGAAATAAAACCGTCTCCAATCCTAAATCAGTTTTAAAATGCAAAAATGTGACTTCAAATTTCGCGTGTTTTACATTTATTTTATTCCACATATCCCCAACGTTGACATTATTAGCAGTGTTTGTTTTGTTTTGGACAGATATAAAGGTTACACGTATTTTGGCGTGATTGGCGATTTTTTGTTATTGAAAAAAAAAAAGGATTTGAACCAACTTCGTATTTCAATACATAAAAATTATACCATGTTGGGGAGGTTGAGTGAAACGTTTCTATCATTTAAAATGAGTTTTCTTATTGAAAAATCTTTAAGTTTAACATTTATTAGTTAGTAGGTTTTCACTTACAATCACATTCAGTAAAATATTAAAATTGTTCATTTCTCTCGAAAAGAATACTGGTGTAGTCAAGACAGAATTTAGGATAATAAAAATTCAAACTGTAAATGTCTACAAACCTCATCTAGTTAATAAGAATAGGCTTATTTGAATTGCATTGAAGCAAGTACAATTACTATTATTTACACAAAATTACATCCAGAGCTAAAATTATGGATAAAGAAGGTGCTAGGGTGTAAAACCACTATCTTAACTACAACTTAAAAAATGCATTGAAATAGGACAAGCTTTGGTGGTTTTCTTCAATATACCAGATTTACAGGGAATGTTGAAAAAATAAACATCATCATTGGAAGTTTCATTAAGATCAACGACTGATTTTGCTTCTATAGATAATTCTGAATGGTTGCATATGCATAAAAACCGATTAAAGAGTGCTTTTATAAGAATTGTATACCAATAAACATTTACTGGAACACCACGATTTTAGGAAAAACAGCATTTTAATTGTTGGGTATTACAGAAATTACTTTCGAAAACCGACTGTCCAAATACAAAATTCTGAATGACATGTAATTTTCTAGAAATAAATACATACAATCAAATACATTGAATACTGAAAATTTAGCTTATTTCATAAAACCAGCGTTCAGAATAACAATACAAATTACTGATTAATTAGTCTTCAATAAAACTCCTCTCCTGATCTTAATTTGTATAACCTAATTGAAAATAATTGAAATTGTTGGAAAAAAATAATCTCCCATTGGACTGACAGTATGACTTGAAAAACACTTACTTAAAGAACCTGTACCACCAAATAGTTGGGAAGAAACAATTTCTCATTGGACTACTATATGACTCAAGACACTTTGTGATCAATATGGACTATTTAACGCTTTGCAAAGAATTTTGAATCGAATTTTTATGAAATAGCTCAATACAAAATAGTTTAAACCCAATATTGATTTTTGCGCAATAGAATACTGCTGTTGGAAGGACAAGGCATTGGCTCTGGTACTTCTGGAACATCAAGTACTTCACTCCAGTTGTCAATTTGATCATCTATTCCGTAAGGATAGTACATATGCGATGAATCCATCTCGATTCTACCCAAAGGAGTAACTTTGCAATGCGGCAGTGCACTTAGGGAAGGTGTAAAGTCGGACGAAAATTCAGATGTGAATTCAGTCGACAGTTCTGGTGTAAAGTCGGTAGTAAAAACTGGCGTGAAATCCGATGTAAAATCGGGTGCAAAAGAAGTGAATTCAGAAGCGAAGTCTGGTGGATATTCATCAGGAATAGATTCTCTTAAGGATGGAGACGAAGTCATAAGTCTATCAGGTGGACGGGGTAATGGTATAGGCTGAACACAATGTTCTTCTTTATCCAAATTATTATCTACTGATCGACATTTAATCACCACAATTACCGCTATTCCCAAAAGAACTACTCCTACGGCCATACTCACTGAAATAAAATGTAAAGTTGAGTTAATTAAATATAAACGTGAAAAAAAAAACACTTACCAATTAATAAATAATCTTTAGTTATGTTTGGGTTCGCCAAATATAGACCTCCTTCGTGACTCGCTGGGTCACTTGGACCTGGAAGTGTAGACAAAATATCTACATCCAATGAAGACTTGATCAATATTTTCAGTTCTGCAACCGCTGGTTGAACAATATTGGCAGATAGTACGAATATCAATCTATCTTCTAAACCGTATCTCGGTACTTCAAGATCATTGACAACAAAAAATATGAGACCGCTCTGAATATCTTCATGGCTAAAACTGGAAATTAACGTATCAAGAATGTTTCTTTTTTCCCCGGAGCTCCGTATTATTTTTCTTATTTCACCGTGCGTGGGTAGAGACAGAATGGTGTATCGAGGACTACCGTTTGTTAGTTTTGCTAGCGGCGAAGCGTCCAATGAATTGAGAGTCAATCGATTTGCTTCTCCTGTTTTTGCAGTGAAATTGTGAATATGCATGAACGGTTTTACTTTTATAATTATTTCTAGATTGTCACCGAATGAATTGTTTCCAGAAAAAATTTCTCCGTATACTTGAAAACTGTCGTTGGAGATGCTCATATCCGTTTGAAGATACATCACTTTGTTACTAATCAAATCGGCATATGAAAAGAATGTCAGATTCGCTTGATTATCTTTATACAGTAGACCGTATTTAGGGGGTCTTTTCAAGGTAAATTCGACCTTGTGTTTATCGGCATTTGTGTTTATATAAAATTGTTGCTCTGATAGTATTACGTCGTAAGATCCTTGCAGTAAATTAACAGGCATGCCGGCTTTTATGCTGATATTTATAGGAACGACAATTATATTAAACACCGTAAAATCGGGTCTAAATTTTCCATCCCATATTCTAAAATGAAACGAATCTTTCAAAACTCCTCCGTCATGTACGTAGACCAATTTGTTGTTGTCAATATCAGCTTGTGTAAAGGATGTAACAGAAATATTTTCCAACATCAACTTTCCATGTGACGGTCCTGATATTACATCGTACTTTAGTTTTGAGGGCGGTGTATCTGCATCCTCCGTTGCTAAATCGTGTTTAGTAACGGTCCGTTTTTCCCCTTGTACTACTACTAAATTGGGAGCAGGAGTTACTAGAGTAAATGGTTGGTCATTAACTGGATTCACTATGATAGGTACAGTGACATTACATAAAGTTATAGGTCCGGGTATCAAGTATAAAGAAAAATGAACATTATCTCCTAGCGTATCGGAATGATCGTGTTCATAGTAGACTTGTCCTGATTCTAATTGTATCTGAGTAAATACGCTTAAATTCCTGTTTTGTTGAGAATAAACTTGGCCATGAAGGGGAGTCAGAGCGGACGCGTGAATTATGGGAGAACGAAGCCCTGCATGGCTTTCTAAAAATATTACTACTCCCGACAAGTTAAGTGGAACTGTTGTAGTACCACCTTCGTCTACGGATAATTTAGGAATGTTTACATAAGCATCAAGTCCACCTGATGATACAGAAATATCGATTCTGAATACCTACAAAAAACAACCAAAATATTGAGTCATTCCAACATCAATTTTATACAATTTCTTACCTGTTTGAGAAGTTTCGGTGCTAAATGTGTCTTAACGTTAAAAACGAAAGAATCGTTCGCATACAAATCAGAAAATGGATGAGTATGCTCGTAAAAAACTTTGCTAGTGTTCAAGTCTTCCTGAGAAAAACTTGCAACAACTTTAAATATACCAGCTTTTTCAGATTCCATCATCAGTCGTCCTAAGCTCGGCGGTTCTATAATATCGTATTCTATTTTTCTGTAAGGATCCGAAACGACAGTCAGTAAGTGGTTCGATGTTAAATATTTTTTTTGCAAGGGAAATATATGAAGTGGGCTGTTTATTAGTTCCAGCTCGACTGGTTTTGTTTTAATTTGGAAAATATAGTCTTTAGTTGTGTGTAGGCCATCTGTTATGTTAAATTTGAATTTTGCTCCAGTACCATCTAAAAAATATATACAATTTTGATTATATATTTATGTTACCGTGAAAAATCTCAAGTAGTGAATGTCAACATTCGCCGGTGGATGTCGACAAATGTCAAATGCCTTGGTGAAAATTCGAACATTTCTTAATTCTATTATACATTCGGACTTTCACCGGTATATGTCGACAAACACAAATGAGGTCCGGTGAATCTCGGACACTGCACGTCACAGTCAAACACAATGTTCAGTTGAAAGAGCCAATCAGGACATACAAAATATGTATGCTATGTATATGTAACTACTTGGATGCAAGACAATGATTCAAACAAGTGGTCAGAAGGTTTGCCATTTGTCCAATTCGCCAAAAACACAACTTATCACGAAGGAATATGCCAGAGTCCTTATGAAGCTCTGTTTGGCGTTAAACCAAAAAGGGGTATAACATCTTCATCTCAAACACTGACTGATCCGCCACCTAACACATCTTCATCTCAAGCACTGACTGAGCAACACGAGCTAATTTCTTTCAAAAGAGTAGCTGCAAAAAACAATCTTCTACTTCAAGCAACAACAGTGTTGCAAACCTCAAAAAAAAAGGTTTCCTCCTGCCCAAATTGGTGATACCGTAAGAATTCAAGTCCTTGATGTCGACCGAGGTCGTACAGACCCTCGAAATGTGTTAGCGGTTGTTGTTGTCGCTAAGAGAAGCGGCTTCTGCTAATTCAAAAAGTGGAGGGCAAGGCTTTACACGTTGTAACTGCAAAAGGAAGTGTTTCACGACTAAATGCAGCTGTAAAAGCGAGGAACTTTTGTGCAATTCAAAGTGCCACGGTAGTTTAAGTTGTTGCAATAAATAAGATATTGTTCTTATTTCTTATATTTCATTTTTTATTTTGATGTTCTACGTTTGTTTTGAGATCAACAAAGTCCTTTTCCCATATTATTTTAATAAATAAAGACCTTTTGTTTTTATTTAAAGAAAAAATTCTTTTTAACATCCTGAAATGTCGACAATCGCCGGTGTTCTCGACATTCACCAGATTTCGGTCTTTCACGGTAATATATATACTAAAACAATAATATAAACTTACTGTAATGCCGAAACACTATTAAGCCATTGTCAATCATGTCTTGAGAGAAAGAATTCAGCTGAGTACTGATATTTGATTTTAGAGCAACTGTACCAGACCAGCATGTTTGAACTTGATACATTAAAATTTCTTTAGGTCTATCTTCATCGGTAGCCGCTAAAAAGTATTTTTTACAAACATCTGTAATATTTTACTTGCTAAGAGTGTTAAATTTTTACAGATTAAATATATAATCTTCACTTACCCAGCATTTCGTTGTTTATGTATTCAACACCTCCTTCCCACATAGTTAACCCTGTATTATTGATCAGCTTGGGCTTTTGATCATTTATTGGAAAAATTATAATATTCAAAGTTTGAGGATAACTCGTTTTTTTCAAATCAGTTTCTCCGATCACTATTAACTGGTCACTGCTATTTTCGGAACCATCATGTACATACTGAACAACGCCAGCTTGCAATTCTTTGGTGGTAAAAACTTTAGACTTCAAACATCTTTTGTGAACTTGTATACAACCGTGTTTTACATTTTCTTTAATGAAATAAGAAGTAACTCTCGACTTATAATAATCAGTCAATACAAACAGATGAGCAGAAGTCAAAATGACGACTCCCCCTTCGTTAACAATGAGATCAGTAGATACTAAATACAGTCTTTCAGGAATTATTTCTATATCTAAGTGAAAATTGTTGTTCCAAACTACGCCGTTTGTTACATTAAACAGTATTTTATCTTTGGTTTGGTTCATTACAGACTGAATGTACAATATTTTGTTTTCATTTAGCAAATCTTGTGTGAACGACACTACGTTAACCGGTTCTTCGTTGTTTTTGACGTCTGACAAAATCGTCAGATAACCGTATTCTGGCATTTGGACAATGTGGTAAGTTAGTGCCGATGGAGGAACGTTCCGCTGAATCACCTACAATAATTCACCCTCATTAACATCAATTTGCTATTATAATTTAAAGATACAAGAGATTACAAATGTACTTATTGATGCACTTACTTCTAAATTTTTTTTGGTGATTAATACACTTGTAGACTCTTCGACGGATAATTTTTTCAAAGTCTTGATTTCTAACGGTTCCCAATAGTTGGACGGTAACATCCAAACGCCAAGTTGCGCAATATTAACAGCATCTTTACAAATTACTTTCATACCAATTTCATCAGCATTAACACCCAAGTGTTCGTTCAAATAACTGATATGGCCTTTGTTCAAGTCATCTTGGGTGAACATTTTTACCATCTAAAAAAAATCAAATTAAGTAGTTGAACTCAACGTTAAATACACAAATTTTTGTTAAAAAAGTGTCTTTTTATATAGCTTTTAGGTTATAATCCATAAACATACGACCTTCTGGCAAGAACTCATAAAGACGGGTCCACACTATGCCGTGATTTGCCAGACTGTAAAAAAGTCTACATATGTAGTGGCATTCATTTAGTTAGTTAGTCGCTCAATGTTCACAAAATAAGACGACCCCGGTATAGATTTATCAAATTAATAACATTCTCGTTAGTCCAATGGCTAATTCAGTGGCGGATTTAGGCTTAGGCCCGAGCCTAGGGCGGCAAATTTTGAGGGGCGCCAAAATTTTTAAGACGACTTTTCTACCTCAACAAAACTCAATAAAGTTAGATTTAGAGGTTAGAAGTGGAAAAAATAAACATTTGTATATAAAGAACTCAAAAAACAATATAATATTTATGAAAGAAAAAGGGCGCCTTATCGTCTCGGGCCTAGCGCGCCCTCAAACCTAAAACCACTACTGCTAATAATGTCAACAAATAATGTAACAAAAAATATCGAAAATCGAATAGTAGTTACCTTTTTATTAACAGAGTGGTATATACGTACCTTAAGCGTTTTAGATAAAACTATTTTTCCAAAAATAGGCTTGTTAATAATTTCATATGAGACATCTTTGTCATAAGCATAAAGATTAGTGGAATATGAGAGATGCTCATTGGTTATGACCGCTATTCTTCCCTGTTCCACAATTATTTTTTTCTTCATGTTAACGAGGATGAAGGGAGCCGAAGCTTGAATCTCCAACACCCCATTAACGTGAAACTGGCCATCTGTCACCCAAAGTCGTACTTTACCAAACTCAGGACCTTTGTGTTTAAAAATTATTTTGTTATTATCTAAATCATCTTGTGTAAATTCTGTTATTTTAATGGTAGCGTTTGCTATATTATAAAAATAGCCATTGGAAGAATCTCGGCAAGTATAAACAATTAAAGATGGAGGCGTATCTAAATCAGCGTCGACATATTTCAAATCCTTTCCGGTGAATAATTTTTCTCCTCCAACCACAACATGAAAAACTTTATCGACAGTTCTTACAGGACTATTATCATTTTTCAACAGAATTTTTATTGATAATTGTCCAACATATTGAAATACCTCTTCACCTGGAGATAATGCCATGAATGTTAAAGCATCAGTTTTAGTTTCGGAGTTGTCATGTATGTAATAAATCATATCATTATTTACATCTTCGGATGTGAAGTATTTTGTATAGTTTGTTTTAAAATCACCGACCGTTTTCTGTATAAATCCATGTCTCGGTTTATGTGTAATGTTGAAAGTTACATTTGACAAAAATTGAGCTCGAAAAGATAAATGTGATTGATCTATTATTACTGAAGATCCTTCTTCAACTTCCAACGGTTTCATTTGGACTGTCACTTTGGTTTCATCGTCTTTTGATGGAGTATATATTATTGTCAAATTTGATGTAACATTGTTGCATCCAGGTGATAAAACAACGAAAGCAAAACTATCTTCAACTTGAGAATAGGGCTTTTGATATAATTTATATCGAACGTTATGAGAAATTATATCTTCTTGGGTGAATGTATCGCAAGATTTTAATTTGTACTTAGATTCTGCTGAAAATAAATAGCCATATCGTGGCGTTTCAGCTAAAACATATTGTATTGACGTTGATGGTTTTGGTGGTTTTGTTTCAAATGATAAATCGTCCATCGAGATTGTCGATTCCCACTCTTCTTTCAAATGCATGTTTTTAAGCTTTAAATTGTGTAAAGTACATCTTGCAAATATTATTCTAAATGTATAAAGCATTGTTTTGTCCATCGTGATAAACTGAAAAATTAATAATAGTTAACAAATATGATCAAATAGAAAGTTGAAGAGTGCCAAAAGAAATATTTCAAAAGCAACTTATCTAAAAAGTACTGATTGTACCTCGCATAGTAAAAATGGGCGCCGGCGCGAAATTATTCCAAAAGTATGAGATATGATTTTTTGTTTAAATACTTACTTGAAATTCGTCAAAATCTGGCTTTGCTAATGTATGCCTGTACCGAACTCTATGCTGCTTCAAGTCGCTTCCAGTAAAAGAATCAGATATTTCCCAAGAGTTCCCGGTCTTTTCTATTTCTATGACACCATAAGTGGGCTTTTTTACAATACTGAAATATGTTAAATAATCCGGTATTGCGACATTTGAGGTAAAACTCAAGTTGTATGGTGTTATAATAGCTGAACTTTGATGTAGTACAATTAAACCAGTATTTCTTTCCATTCTCCAGTACTGAGGAGAAATAGCCACTCTTAATCGATATACAGGGCTTGTTTCAACACCATCAGACACTTGCATTGTTATGTAAGATGTATTTTTGTCTGAACTTTTGTCATAATAAAGTATCAGTCCTCCATTTACCTCCTCTTGGGTAAAGGTATCAATCTTAGTACCCTGCTTATTTGCATTTTCAAAATAACCATCTTCACATTTCAATATGGAGTAAATCAGTTGTCCTGATGTATTATCAGAATCAATCACTTTGAATATCTCTGTAGATAAAAACTTTTTGGTTCCCTATAAAACGATATAAGGTTAAAATATAGTTTGGTTTATATATAAAGTAGGAAGTCCATATAGTTCACTTACCTTTTTGTGTTAATATGTAATTCATGCCCAAAAAGATCTAGAACATTCATTAAAAAACTTAAAAAAAATTAATAAAACGAAAAATATTAATCAATATCTATCAAACAAATCAGCGATTTAAGTTAAATGAAAATAAACTGATTAGTTTTCAACACTTTTATAATTATCACAGACAAAAGAAAAAATTGAGTGAGCCCAATACCTACAATTTAAACAGTTTGGGCTTCATATCAATTTAATCTTGTTGTCAATTTTGTTTTTTTGTATACAGTGCGTCCATAAAGTAACGCATAAATTCATTATTAGCTAAATAAACAATAATATTAAAAATTCTCGAAACAGGTCAATTTTTGATTTTAATTTACTATTTTTTCAAATTATAATGTTATTTATAGGGTGAACCATCTTCGTGTGATGACGTCATCGCCATTTTTTTTAAGTGGAACACCCCAATTTTTTTTCGATTTCCGGATTTCCCTTGATGAGTTGATTCCAAAAATGTATAACACTTTCTTTCAAATTGGTACAGGGTGGAGGAAAATAAAAAAAATTAAATTACCTACAAAATAAGAAATAAAAGAATAAACGTAATAAACACATTAAATGAAATTGCGTACTTACACACTACTACTTTAAACACCCCGTATAATTTTTAACATTGTATTTAACAGCTTAGTGATCCAAGCCCCTCGACTAAAATTTTTATTGTTTGAAATTTTTTTCTGACATTTTTTATCATTTGCCGGTAAAAACTGTCAACAACGTTAAAGTACATTTCTGTTATTGTTAACTCTGTAAACAAGGTACGTTTATGTGGAAACTATCTACAAAGAAATTTATCATATTATAATTTTGCAACTTCTTTAACAAAATGCGGTTAACCGAAAGTGAGAGGATTGAAATATTAATGATGATTGGTATTGGCGTCAGGATGCGGAGTCAACAAGAGGTATGCAGATTATTTCATGAGATGCACCCAGATCGTGAACCCATTTCACAATCTACTGTAAGCAGAATAGAGCAAAAATACAGAGAATTAGGACATGTGAGGGATGCACCAAAGCCCGGTAGAACAAAAATTAATGAAAATATTCAAGAATACTTAATTTTGTCGGCAATAGAAAATCCACACTGCACAGTGCGAGGATTATCTAGGGATTTAGGTATTGGAAAGTCTTCAGTAGCAAACATTTTTAAAAAGGTAAAATACCATCCTTATAAAGTACGACTTATCCATGAATTGTCTGAAGACGATTTTGACCGAAGAACTGAATTCTGCGATTATATGATGAACCAAAATAATTTCACTGACAACGTTTTATTTTCGGACGAGGCAACGTTTTATTTGAACGGGCATGTTAATAGGCAAAACACCCGTTATTGGTATGATGAAAATACACACTGGATACAAGAATGCCATACGCAAAGACCACAAAAAATCAACGTATGGGCTGGTATTGTGAGAAATACAATTATTGGTCCATATTTTTTTGACGAAAATTTAACAGGAGCATTGTATCTGGATTTCCTACAAAATACAATGATTCCTGATCTGATCCAGCTTTTTCCTGATATTCAAATACCCAACAATATAGACCGTGGAGTCTGGTTTCAACAGGATGGTGCACCGCCACATTTCGCTGTAACTGTGCGCGAGTTTTTAAACAGGTCCTTTCCACAACGGTGGATAGGAAGAAGGGGAACAGTGGAATGGCCCGCTAGATCCCCTGATCTTACCCATAAGACTTCTTTTTATGGGGTTATTTAAAATCTAAAGTTTATACTAACAGACCTGACAATATCCGTGATCTAAAAGACCGAATCAGGCAAGAAATGCAGAACATAACACCCGCTATGCTACAAAATGTTAAAGAAGAATGTAATGTCCGTTTCTGTCATTGTCTAGCAGTCAATGGAGAACAATTTGAACATTCATTGTAAATTTTCTTTTGTTTCTTTTTGGTAGTAAATCACAGTAATTTCATAATTATGTAATTACAATTTTTGTATTTTTTTCCACCCTGTACCAATTTGAAACAAAGTGTTATACATTTTTGGAATCAGCTCATCAAGGGAAATCCGGAAATCGAAAAAAAATTGGGGTGTTCCACTTAAAAAAATGGCGATGACGTCATCACACGAAGATGGTTCACCCTGTAAATAACATTATAATTTGAAAAAATAGTAAATTAAAATCAAAAATTGACCTGTTTCGGGAATTTTTAATATTATTGTTTATTTAGCTAATAATGAATTTATGCGTTACTTTATGGACGCACTGTATATGCATGAAAAAGTTGTTGGCAATTTTAGTAAAATGAGTCTAGGGAAATGTACCAATATATAATTTTTTGCACTAGTATTTGTTAAGAGCTATACTTAGTACATTCAAAATTAATTTTTATCAACCTTTTTAGATAAGATTTTACTGAAACACATCTGATAACTACTTTTATGTCATCTGGTCTCTTGGCTGTGAAGATTTTTATTCTGTTTAAAGCAACTTATCTACTGGTACCACCTATTTTGGTTGTGCTTGAATTTATACTGCCACAGCTCTTTTTCATATTATATTTAGAATATTAAACATGTTTGAAAATTGTCAACAAAAGCATTTCTACTGTTTCTTAGCAACGTTTACGTCTAAAAAATGATAAACGCTATGACAGAAACATACATAGGTACTACATTATTAACATGAAGAATTAATTAACATCAGTGGATATATTTAAAAAATTGATTACAGACAAGGAAAACAAAAAGATATTCGTAAAATGAGATTGTTGGAATGGGAAAACGATTGATGAACTGTTTTTTGAAAAAAATATATATTTCACCCTAAAAAAGTGTCATCAAATTCTATGACCAACTTAAAAAATTGTAGAGTCCCTACAAAATAGTGATATTGGGCTAAAATTCCTGCAGATCCATTTGAAAGACCAATCTAGTAGGAAAAAAATTCACAATATTTTTGAAAAAACCATTAATTTAAAAATTTTTTTGAACATTCAAGCCAATATATCTCGCCAAGAACAAAGCCTCTTGGATATCGATATGCAAGGCGTTAGGCCACAACAGTGAGGCAATATTTGAAAAATGCACGGACTGGTACAGGGGACTAGAATTACAAGGGAGGATGTTTTGATACTTAACTGGGCAGATTCAAAAAGCCCAAGAGGCTAAGGTGTAGCTGGCAATAGGTCCAGAATCTGAGCAAATAATCAATATACTTGAAAAAATTGATGACAGATCCTGTTTATTCAGGTAAAAATAATGAGTGGAAATCATTTTAAAAAACACCACTAAAATTCATGCACATAAAAAAGGTAGGAATTAGTGGTAATAAAACAGAAAACTCATTCAAAAAGTTTCATGCTCTGTTGCTATTATTATTAATATTAAAAAATATAAAATAATACCTGTACTGTCCTTAAAACAGTGGCATCAGAAATATCCAGAATGGGCGGATCATTTGTAGGAGTAACAGCTACGATCAAACTAAATTTAAATCTACCCTGTAGATACTCGGGTAAGGTAAATGAATCAGACGTTGAAAACATAACTTCCATTACAATATGATCATTGTTATCTTCGGAGCCATCATGAATATAATGCACTCTATCCCGAGCCAGATCAAAAAACGTAAATGAATTTTTATTATGAGACCACATCTCAAGAGTTATGCTACCATGCTCTGGACCTTCCGTAACAAAGAAAGTTATACCAGAATCAGCTATTCCATATTTGTGATAATCAAGAATCATGTGCAAGTTGTTTGTGGTTAATAATTCACTATGGCCTTCTAAAACATGCAGGGGCTCAACAGAAAGGAGTTCAAGTTCTGTTGCTAAGCTACTTCTTGAAAAAACTTTATAGCCTTCACTGTAGTTCACATGCACACAAAAGTCTTCTTTACACTGACAATGAAATGAATCCAATCCTTGCTGAATACAAATTCCATTATTACTACAAGGGTTTTGAAGACATGGGTAGTGCCAGAGACATCCGGGCACAATACCTTCTGTAGCTTGTGCATCTGGTATACCTTTTTTAACTTCTGAAATAGTTAGGTATCTTAAACATCCTTTGAAACTTGTGTCACATAAGTCACAGCCTTTTTGAGAGGCGCGAAATCTTTTACTTATATCCAAGCCACCCAAGTATGAAGTGTCAGTCATTTGAAAAATGCTGTTATGTTCATTTTTTTCACTAAATATTTTTTCATCGATGCTTAGTTCTATAATAGTAGGTGTCATTCTAACAGAAATCTTATGCCACTCTCCATTAGCTATTTTGGCATTTTTACTAAATAACTTTGTTGTTTTCTCATTTATTTTTATTACAACATCTATGGAATAATTGTTCAGTTCTATTAATAAAAAGTCTTGTTTCAGTTTATATCCAGTGTTATAAAAAAGCAGTCCATTTTTATTTATAGTTCTTATTTCAAAATTAATATTAAGTTCTTTGTAGTTAATTATCTTATCTGAAATAACTACATATGCATCATCTTCTATAAAGCTGATAGGTTGGTCTACAGTTGCATCAAACTCAGCTGCACAGTTCCATGTTATACACTGTACACTGGCATGTGATTGTCTGTACCTTGCTTGTTCTAACACCACAATACCATTATATTTTAACTGAAATTAATTTTTTTCAATATAAATTGTAATTAACCAATACTATAAAAATATAAATGCTAAAACTTGGAAAAAATTTTTAAAACAAAGCTTACTTCAATTTTTTTGGATATTTTTGAAATCAATATTTGTAAATTAACTATGCAAATTTTAAACAATTCTTATTTTGTGTTATTTAAATTAGTGTTACACTCCCTAGGGGATATTTTACACACTTGAAAATAAATTCAAACAATTTCTCTTGGTCACCATCATTACAATAATTTTGACCATAAGTTAAGAGTTTCTGAGATACAACTGCTTATCTCAATTTGACCACCCAGTACATACTGAATAACTAAACTAAACCACTTTACATTTAGTGGATAGTTATTTCAGATTAAGTAAAATAATAATTTATTCAAATGTTCAAAATGTGCAGTATGCAAGCATTTCAAAAAATTTGAAAATTACGGTTTTCAAGACATCTTTTCAAGATCACATTGAAAATATTTTCTTGTCATAATAAAACCAAGGATATTGATTATTTCAGATAATCAACAGAATAAAATTAATAGACCTGGTAACAGTCAGCATATATAACTAATACCTATTTTTTATAATAAATTTCCATTTTACTTACATCAGATATACAACCTCTAAATTTCTCCATGTGTCCAAAAAATATATCAGTATTGTTCCTGTTTGTGTTATCTCCAATAAACAGACCATAGTGAATGTTAAGCTCAAAAAATTTTCCTGGTATATGCTTTCTGCAAAAAAATCAATATATTTGGTAGGTATAAATTTTATTTCTAATAGAAAAACCAAACATTAAAAAATTAGATATCAATCAATTTCCATGGTTCAAAATTGAGATATCAAATATTTGAAATGTTTACAGCATAATTCAATGTAAACAATACTGGTATTTGTTTAAATTTTGTTTATACCTATATATGTAGGGACTGATTTTTCTTAAAGATACTTACTGTACTTTATAAGTTTTATCAATTATTAGTGTTAAATTTGCATCTTTCCTCTCAACAGAAACATCATGCCATTTGAGATCATTTAGTTTCAAACTGTCAGGGGATACTACTTCAGCTTCTCCAGAGCCCAAGTTGATATTAATTTTTATTTTTCCATTTTCCAACTGTACGATGCAGTAATCGGTAGTTCCAGCAACCAGAAAGATTAAAGCACTGGATAGATGAGTCTTAAATTTGAAGTGTATATCTGTGGAACTTTTTGCTTCTTTAAAAGGGAGAGCTATAAAGCTGTTGCCATAAAAAGAAGCTAAAAAATATATAAATAATTTGTAAATCTTATTTAATCCAACAAAGTAATACCTTGGTCGATGCACCGACATACTGAAAAACAAAAATAAAACAAACACAAGATCAAAGCTTTACGCTCCATTATTCTTAAACATTATTTGGTTTTGTATAGGTGACAATGATTCTAGGTCATCTTTCATCGACATCAATCATCATATTATTAGAATTTACTTTAAGTGTCTTCAAAATAAATCAGAATCAGAATAATTATACAAAGAAAATACCTATTACACTCGCCCCTAAAAGCTGCAAGTTGACACATATGACATTTTTCAAGATGTCACCACTGACCATAGATATAGATAACTTACTCTACTCTATAATACTGCGTTCGGTAATTACATCGCTGCGGATTTTTGGTCATTTATTACAGGTTTGTCGAAGCATCTGAAAAAGTGATATTATACACATATTATAGTACCAGCAGATTTTGAATATTATAGACTATATGGAGCATAGGCATAAGATAACCTCTAGACCATAGAGACAAAAATATTATTTATTTCTCTATGATCCCGACAAAAGTCAGTAGCATAGTTATTACTCTATGGTCAGTAGTCACCACAAAAAATTGGCGGTTTACGGTGGTTTTAATTTCAGTCTTGTGGGTCTTGTGTATAATATTGTTTGTTAAATGTTTTTCAATATATTATCATAAGTGGTTGAAAAATAATAGAATACAGCATTCTTATTTAATAAATTGGGAAGCTATTGTGTTATTAGTACTTATTTATTTTCATGGTAATATGGCTAAACGACAAAGTACTCTCTTGAACTATTTTTCATCACCAAAGCAACAAAGTCTAAAACAAAATACAAGGAAAGAAGGTACGCATTATAACATTATCATTTGTTAATACAAAATTACTGAGTGGCGATGAATATTCTCAAAAGTCATGAACTCATTAGTCATTATGTTAAAGTTAAAATAGTCTTTGTAGGACCAGTTTTTATCCCCGTAGCTGGCCCAATATATGGAAAATCAAAATATTAGGTACCTACTTGTACAAATGTTATCCCATTTGGTCTTTCCTTAAATGTGGCTTTAAGTTGTGATCATCACTATTTCAGTCACAAGATTATCAATGCTTAGGTATACCAAAACTTCTCAAAGATTTGATATTTCTTGAGCTAATTTTTGTTCAAAGAAATTGGTGATATACTTTTATTCTTTAATTTCACTATATATATTTTTCATTTTATATATTTCTAGAAAATCTTAAACCCGAAGATGATGATGAAATTGTAAAGTTTTCTAAAAAACGAAGTAGGCAAAGAATAGAAGATTCGTCAGATAGTGATAATGAAACACCACCAGCTTTCAAGAAAGCTCATCTGTCAGATAATGAATCTGAAACTGAAAATTTAACTCCAAATAAACATGTCCAAAACAGGACTAAGATAAATGATTTGCAGAGTGAAAAAGTAGACTCTGATTTTGAAAATGGAAATTCAAAAAAATCTATGAACAATTTTTCATTTAAAAAAGAAAATCAAAATGTTTCACATCAAACAAAGGTATATGTACCCTCAGTAACAACTGAGATTAAAGATATTCACTCAAGCTGGTTGCATACAACACTAGATTTTCTAAAACCAGATAAAATTATGGATATTAACAAAAGAAAATCCAATCATTCAGATTATGATCCAAAAACTTTGTTTGTCCCTGAAAGTTATTTGAATAGTGTAACTCCTGCTATGAGACAGTGGTGGAATTTAAAAAGTCAACACCTGGACTCAATTCTTTTTTTTAAAGTTGGAAAGTTTTATGAACTTTACCACATGGATGCTGTTATTGGAGTTACTCAACTTGGACTGTCCTATATGAAGGTATTAGTCTTTTTAATTTATTGCATCAAATTTATGTGCCAAACTCTTCAAATCCTCCATCAAAACATTATTTATTTTTCAGGGTGAATTTGCCCATTCTGGATTCCCAGAAAGTGCTTATGGAAAAATGGCAAATCTTCTTGTCGATAAAGGATATAAAGTTGCAAGAGTTGAACAAACTGAGACCCCTGAAATGTTGGCTGAACGATGCAAGAATACTAAATTTTTAACAAAGTTTGACAAAGTTGCCAAAAGAGAAATTTGTCAAATAACATCAAAAGCTTCTTGTATATATACTCCACAGATGCCAGATTGGTCAAACGAATTGCCTTATTATCTGTATGCTCTGTGCATGAAGGTAAGTAATGATGATGAAATTGTTTTAAAAAAATTATAAATTTCTATATTTCAGGAATGCTCCTCTGGTAAAATACGTATTGGAGTATGTTTTGTAGAAACTTCAATAAGTGTATTTCATTTGTCAGAATTTGAAGATGATAAACACTTTTCAAGATTATTGGCTTTATTTGCAGAATATCCTCCTACTTTAGTAAGTATTTTTCTACTGGAAAAATTATTTCTGCTATGCTTAGGTAAAAAGGTAGAACTTTTATGTATTGGATACTTTTTTTAGATCTTAATTGAAAAGGGAGGTCTTAATAAACAACTGAGTATCTTGCTTAATTCACATTTCAAGGATATTAGAAAAGAATCTTTAATTTCAAAGAGTCAATTTCTTACATCATCAGATACCTTGGAAAAGCTATCGTCTGAGTGTTATTTCAGAAATAAAGAAGGAGAATTTCATTGGCCAATTTTTTTCAAAACTATTGCTGATGATTGTAAGTCATTTATATACCATCTCTAAGTTTGCATTATCAACTCCCATAAAATATATTTATTATTTAAGGTGTGGCAAAACCTCACTGTGAGCTAACTACCAGATGTCTTGGTGCTTGTATGTGGTATCTAAAAAATTCGAAATTAGACATCCAAACATTTTCATTGAATAAATTTGAATGGTATGATCCTTTAGAATTTGCCACCAATGAAAAAAAACAACAAGATTATTTGGTCCTGGATGCTGTTACAATTCACAATTTGGAATTACTTGGGTCATCTGGATCTCTAAGACAAGTGCTTGATCATTGTGAAACAGCTTTTGGAAAAAGGTATGTACTTTAGTTCTATTATTTGACGAAATTTTAGGATATTTGTAGGATTCAGCTTATACATGTCTTCCTCTTCTATCTATTAGTCCTAAATTTGAGTTTGCGCACTATACAGTACTTGAAACGATTCCTGAACAGTTCATAAATGCCAATTTGAAAAACCTTATGATTATCTATTAATATAATATGGAATTTTTAGATTACTGGTTAGGTGGATTTGCAGACCATTGTGTGATTCCTTGAAGATTAAAGAAAGACAAAATGCAATTAAATATTTAGTTGATAACATTTCTTTGCTGAAAAATACTCGAATGGTACTTAGAGAAATACCTGATTTGGAACGATTGCTAATGAAGTAAATAAAGTTCATTGTATTAATTATGTTTGTTTTGTAAACTACTTTATGATTTCAGATTACACACTTATGGTAACAAGTTTTTATCGACAAATCACCCTGACAGTAGAGCAGTATTATATGAGAATAAAACTTACTCAACCAATAAAATAAAAGACTTTATAAAAACTTTGAAAGCGTTTGAGAAAGCTTGTGAAGTTATACAATTATTTGAAGGTAATTTTATGAGGCATAAAAGATCTATTGTGCCCTCTTACTTCTACTCAGTTAATGAGGAAGGTTTCAGAAACTGGTAGCTCCTTCCTCCACTATTTTGAGCTTTTTCAGGTGCCCATTCAGGCGACAATGTCCCGTTAGGATCTCTGTTGAATAGTGCAGTTTTACTTTGACTTCTACATACATTATTGTAACGAAATAACGTTTTAAAAGCAACGCTCAAGTTACCCGTTACTCCAAACTTTGATTGTAATCAAGAATTTCAGAAATTTAATGTGTTTCAGGTTGTGAAGATCGGCTTTTAAGAAAGTTAACTCAGTTACAGCCGAATGGAGTATACCCCGATATAACTGAAACTATAATTCATTTTACAGTGAGTTTAATTAATATTAAAATACTTGTATGTACATTTGTGTAGATCTTTCGGAAAACATATTCCTCTATCACAAAATTAACGATACTATCAGATTTTTCTACCCAAAATACATAATAATTTTATATTTTTTAATCTTTCTTTCTTTCTCTTATCCTTATGCCTTCTCAGGCGTCGGATTGGAGTTCTTCCTGAACCCATGTTTTCCATTCTTTTCTGTCCCTGGCTAATGCCTTCATCTCTCCCAATGACTTTCCTTTGTTCTTTCCAATTTCTTCAATCTGGTCTATCCATTTTCTCCTGGGTCTTCCTTTTTGTCTTTTCCTTGATATTCCCATTCCCATTACATTTCTCGCCATTCTATCTTGCTTCATTCTTACTAGGTGGCCAAACCAGTTCAATTGTTTCTTTTTAATATTTGATATTATTGGGTCTTGATTAGTTATGCTTCTGATTTCTTCGTTCCTTACTTTGTCCTATTTCGTTTTTCCTGCTATGCTCCTTAAATATTTCATTTCCATTGCATTTATTTTTGTTTCATGCTTTTTCTGCAGTACCCAGTTCTCACTGGCATAAGTTATATTTTTTAATCAAAATTTGTATATGACAAGAAGTTGGCACAGGACAACGTCTGTCGGGTCCACTAGTATTAATTGTACATTTTTTATTTGTAGAATGCCTTTGATCAACAAGAAGCCGAGAAAGAAGGGAAAATAATTCCCAAAAAAGGAGTAATTGAAGTATATGATGAGATAGAGATCAAGATGGAAAATATACATAAAAAATTGAATGATTACTTGAATGAACAATCTAAATTTTTTGGTTGTAAAGTCTCATATGTGGGAACAGATAAGAAACGATATCAAATAGAAGTTCCTGAAGTGAAATGTAATAAAGCAACTGATGAATATCGACTAGAAGGTGCTAGGAAAGGATCTAAAACTGCAAAGAGATTTACTACTGAAACAACAAGGGTAACTTTTACTTTTCTTCTGTTGTGGTGATGAACATTTGTTTTGATTACTTCATATTTTAGGAATTGTTAGCTGAAATGGTGGAAGCAGAGTCAGCTAAGGGAAAATTGATTCTTGATCTAAACAGACAAATTTTTGAAAAATTTAGTGATAAGTAATTACTCCGCATGAAATTTTGACTGATTTTCTGCTCCATCTGTAATAATTTTCCTAATACCGTTATTTTTAGGCGAGATGAATTCGATACAGTGATACAATGCTTGACAATATTGGATGTTTTGTGTTCTTTAGCAGAATATGCCAGAAGATATTCTTACGAAATTTGCTTACCAAATCTATTACCTTTTGCTAAACAGGTAGAAAAGCTTTCATTTAAAAAAATTGCACTTCTCTATTGAATATTTTTTAGCCCAAATTAGTAATTGAAAATGGTAGACATCCATGTGCCCAAAATATTGAAAACTACATACCAAATGATACGATAATGGGTGTAGATGAATCACCTAATTTGTTGATAATAACTGGCCCTAATATGGGTGGGAAATCAACACTGATGAGGCAGGTCGCTGTTATTTCGATTATGGCGCAAATGGTAAGTAGGTGAAAATCACTGAAATCGAACTTCTGGTGCGACAGAGCAGTTGGTTAATGCACGACCTCTATAAAATGCAAATGTAACCAACATAAAGCATTGGTACAACAATGCCCGTGCATTCCAAGTTTTATTGCCAGATCGTATTAACTCGTTAATAAATCTCCATTTGTAACTATACTAGAGTTTAACTATATGTTTTAGGGAAGTTTTGTACCAGCTTCGAAATGTGAACTTCATCTTATAGATAGAATTTTTACTCGACTTGGCGCTCAAGATGATGTTTCAAACTCTCAATCTACGTTTTATGTAGAACTTTCAGAGGCATCTAGTATATTGGAATATGCTAGCCGACATTCTTTAGTGATCATTGATGAATTGGGTCGAGGCACTTCAACACACGATGGAAATGCTATAGCGACGAGCTATGTCAATAAATTGATCAAGCTTGAATGTCGAACTGCGTTTTCAACTCATTATCATTCCCTCGTTGATAATTTTCTTGGAAGAACGGATGTGCAACTGGGACATATGGTAAGTAAGAAAAATTGCTAAATCTCCATTTTTGCCGGTCGCTGTGAATCGAGACAGATATGGGAGCACTTGAGAAATGGCTAATTGTTTTTAGGCCTGTATGATTGAAAATGAAGATGACCCAACTATTGAGAACGTAACATTCCTGTACAAGTTAGCATCTGATAGGTGTCCTAAATCATATGGTTTCAATGCTGCGAGACTTGCTGGACTTGAACGCCAACTTATCATCAATGGAATTGAAGTAGCCAAAACTTTTGAAGAACAGAGTCATCTGCGCAATGTTATACAAACTGTAATGACTTCTAAACATTTGTCAGAAATTCGAAAAGTTTTAAATTCTCTGGCTATTGCGAATAATTAATTTTAAACATTTTAGTTGTTATCAGTCTGTGTTACCAAATTTAGCTATTTGTTGATATGATTATATCGCTTGTCGTTGCATAATAAAAGTTATAACAAAATTGGGTAATTCAATCCTCCTTAACCCTTTCATCTGCCAGTTGCCCACTATCATAGTTGTAATGGTTGTATTATTTCCTCTCCAATATGCTTATGTCTGAGTTCTCATCGAAGCAGAGTTTGTGAGTATGTGTATCACCATAGAGTTAACATTTCCTATTAAAATCAAACCAAAAGCCAGTTCATTACTATACACAAATGATAATTATTGCAATAAAAATAAAATTTATTATACCATAAAGAAAATATTTATATAATGAGTCATTTTTGTGTAATTACTCACGTGTGTGCACGAGAAAATTAAACAGATAACAACTATGCATGAATAATTGTTTTTCAGCATTGATGATTAACTATGTAAATTATTTACTGTAAAAAACAAATTTTAGAAAGTCACTCCTCCAAAGTATTGAATTTTATATATATATAGTATGGGATTCATTGACTTATAATAACTTTTCAGTTACCCAAAAATAATCTATGTAGGTTTCCAAGTTACCATTTTCAACTTCATATTTATTTGATCTAAAATTAGCTGACAATGTTGTTGAAGTTCTGGAGTTAGTTTGGTTAGTACTTCATCATCCTCCTCTTCATCTTTCTTGACCTTTTTTTTCTTGGATTTCCCATTTTCTTTCTTATTATCTTCTTCCTCTTCATTATCACATTCACTAATTCTTTTCTTTATCTATAAAATGGTATTTAAATAATGACAAACATGTGACTACAAAGAGCAATGAGGTTTTTAGATAATATTAAGGCTTTCAATTTGTTATCACAAATTTATTAGACAAGTTAGTGTTGTTTGCATTCACCTGAAAAATAAATGTTTTATATGGTTTAACATAAATCTTACCTTTTTGATATGCCTGTCATATTCAAGTGCATCATAATAATTAGGTTTTTCTCTTCGAACACGAGCAGTACGTCTTCTGTAATCAGCTTCTATAGCAAACTCTCTAGCAATGCGTTTTGCATTATAAAAGAAATGCCCACATGGACATGATTTACATGCAACTGGAACCTTAAAATAAGGAGAAACTTAATGCTAGTCTTTACTAAAAAAAAAACATTACTTGTTGTTTGCAGGTTGGGCAGATCTTGGCAATCATAGTTTTCTTAGGCATTGCGCTGTTTGTGCAAGTATTACTGCTACACTTTATTCATTATAGTATGTTTTGTAATATGTACTCGCTATGCAAAAACTACAAAAATTTTAAACTATATATATATTCAGTAATATACTAACAACAAAACACTAGTAAGCACTAGTAACTCCAATGTTTTGACCAAATTCCATAGATAACTGAAACAAACAGATCAGATAATATAAGTCAGATCACATAGCGCTGTTGGAGTTATAGGAAGGAACTGGTCGGAGTAATATTTGACTGAATTAAGACCACAGATAACCTACCCACAAGTAAATGGCTGGGGATTCGGTTCATGGAACTCTGGGCCGTCTCTATATTATCTATGTATATAAGCAAGGCTCTGGGTTAAGGACTCAGCATGCTTCTACCTACTGCTATACGCTGTTCTAAATTCTGATTCAGAAATATCAGAAGATTCAAAGCCCGTTCGGGGGTATAAAAACTGTGATTGGTGGGACAACGGCAGGCACGATGACGCACAGTATGGCGACATCAGATGACCTTCAATAGTTTATACGCAGCCTATGTACTTTAGGGACCTTGTTCATGACCACTTTCTACGCTAAAAATTTGACGTATCTAAAAATGTCTAAGCTGACACTGATGACTGCTGACAGTTCGATTCTAAAGAGAGATAAATACATTTTACAACCATTAAAATAAGACAAGCGATGAAATTGTATCAGCAGTTGGTAAAATTGTTTGGTTGATTATTTTTCTATCCACCATTATATGGCTTGGTTGGATTAAAAGTGAGTAGTTTTGTGAAAAGAAAACCCCATAGGATATTATAAATTATGGTTTTAATAACAATTGAAAGTTTATAATACAAAACCTATGGCTTCTTATAATATATTAGTGATAATTATATGTATATGTGAAATGCCTGCGATGAAAAGAAATATTTGAAGTTTAACCAATCAGTCAGAAAAAAGCCGGGATTTTGATTCACAACAAGGTTCAAGAAGCTCATTTTTATGTTTTTATAATTTTATCAGTAACAATATCGATAAAAATGAAAATATCATCTTATGGTCTTAATTGCAATATACTCTTGATAATATGCTATCAGAAGGTGTAACTTTGACTATAAATTGAAAAATCTAGCGATTTAAAAGTGCAACATAAAACCTGCAGCATGGAAGAGTACAATAGTGAAGCATTAAAAACCGTTGAAGACATAGCCAATAACATTTCAATGAATATTCCAAATATTCATAAAAACAATGAAGGTATAAATGAATTTGAGTCAAAAATTGTAAGCACATATAGTGCAAATCAGTTGGATGTAAATAGTGAACATAAAGCTACAAATATAAATGATGTAGAAACTGAACCACAATCTAACATGCCACATGAAAATTTAAATCAGAATGCTCACGAATCATCCAATACAGAAAATGAAGTATTAAACATTGATTCTACAAGTATTGAATCTGAATTAGAAAAAATGCACGGTATTGCTAATGATGGTATAGAGATTATGAAGAATCAAGAAACTGGTAATGAAACTGAGAGTAGAGAAGGTAAAATGGACTGGAGTGATAATGTCTCAGATAATGTAGCTGAAAATTCAAGTACTCCTGACAGTAGTGCATGTAAGAATATTACTAGTAACAATGACCTGATAACCAAAGACACTGTAAGTGAGACTATTGAAAATACATATGTAGGCACAGACAGCTTATTAAATGCAGACAATGGTTTAGAAGAAAATACTGAACCTATGGAAAGTCCAGATATTCCCGAAATAAACCTAGGAAAACAATGTGAAGAAAATTCTAATCCTACACAAGATTTACATGATCCAGAAGCCAATACATTTGATTCTGAAGATTTATTTCCAAAAGATAAAGATGATGATATGGAAGAGCAAAGTTCAGGATTAGCAATGTTGGAAGATCTATCAGAAATTCCCAGTGAAAGTTTTCCAGACCTTGAACCTAATGCAGAAAAATCAACAACTGATAGTGCAGTTCCTTCAAATACATCTAGTACCACTAATACTGACATTGGAGATGTTGAGAAAATGGATATTCAATCAGAAAATGTTTCCTCTCAGGTACTTCTAATTATAATATAATAAAATATATGTACATGTGGGATTGTGGGAGTAAATGCCATTTTACTTAAATAATGATAATAATAAATGTCATACAATCAAATGTCCATTGAATGATGTCCTTCAGCCAGTAACACTTGAATAATTTAATATAGGTAAACAGACTTGATTATAATAAAAATTTTATTAGTGTGTGTATAAAAAAATTCAAAAGAAAAAAAACTGTTATTGTTAGTATTTGAAGTTATTTATTGTTTATATTTACATTTGCTTACAACTTCCCAAACTGTCTTATGAGGATATATTCATTTTAACTTACATGTGTTATCTCATTCTATGCATAGTGTATCCATTATTTATTTGCTACATCTGCTTGCAAAATGTTTGGGACATACTTGTCAATCTATCCTTTACTGGCTGTACTTTTGTGGTTTGGTACAGAAGTTTGTTTGGTGTTTATGATAGGTTTGTTCCAACCGCAGTCAGAAACTGTAAGAAACGATCAGAGAATAACTGGTCACGGCAAACAACGAGCACGGCAAACAACGAGTTTACGTTCGCGTAATTCCTATCACTGATTGCGATGGTCGACTATTCTCTGATCGTTTCTGACAGTTTCTGATTGCGGTTGCAACAAACCTATAGACTCTTATGGCTGTTGTCTCTGCTGTCTGTATCAAATCTAATTATTAATATTTACTACACTGTAATTGGGAATTATTTTGCAGGAACAACAAAATGATAAACCATTGGAAGAAACCAGCACTGACATTCAACCAATAGATTCTGAAGAGAAAAACATTCAAGATATAAATGTAAATGAACCAGAAAAAGAAGACACAACACAAGGAAAAGAAACTGAAACAGAAAAGTCTAATGAGAATGCAGAACAACTTGAACAAGTTTCCACAGAAACTAACATAACTGAGGAAACAGATACTTTGGATATTTCAAAATCCAACAGCAATAAAACCTGTGAAAACTCTGAAGTTATTGCAGTAAATAATGAAAACGAGACTGATGATTCATCTATTACTAGCAAAAGTTTTGATAATGATCTGATGGATAGTAATGAAAATAGGGAAGGTGCAGATGCTGAATTATGTATTATACCTGACACAGAAAGAATAATATCACAGGTATTGTAAACACTTTTATTTTTATTACTATTGAAATTTAGATAAATTCATTAGTTACTTTTTTAAACTCTGCCAAATCAAATTCAATTGTTCTTCTATATACTCAAAGTAATGATTTGCAGTATTTAAATTGCTTGAATAATTGCTCTTTCTGTTATCAGTTACAAAAACAAAATGTAATTTGATATTTTATTTAATATTTTTATTGTTTTGAGATAAAGTATAAATCAAAGTAGGTAGGTAAGGTTTCAGGGGTGGGTCTACTTGGCCCTCCACGTTTACTTGCCATTGTCTATTGTGACTCCCCTATTCAAATGCCACCAAACAAATTCAGCTTATTAATGAAGCCAATTAGTTTATTTGGTGAATGACAGTTCAGGTTTGAGAGCAAGAGAGAGAGACTGTTAAACATCAGAAATCTGATCAGACGCTGGCAGGACAGGCACAAAGTGTATGCTCTGCTGTTTCATCATCTTCCTGGCAAAGTTGGCAATTTATGATGATTCAGACGACAGTGACCTGTTGGACAATGTAGGTTTTCCCTGCACTTGAATGAGCTAATCGTGGTAAATCTAGCCAGAAGTCTAAACTTTGTTTGGGCCATTAGTTGTATAGCTTTTGACCACCAATCCTAATTTTTAATTGATAATTATTTATAGGCTGAAAAAGATGCAGCTTCATCTATTCGACCTCTACGTGATATCCGAGAAGCTAGTGTTTCATCGCAATCCAATAATCTGGATAACTCTTCAGATCAAAGTGGCATACATATAGTTGTTTTTAAATATGATAAAGATGATTTGCAAATTTGTAATGAATGTAAACTGGTAGGTCCTTTTTATGATTACTTGTATGACTGTTCTAATGTGATGTTTTTTAGAAAAGGAAAGTAAAATATTACTATTCTGTGAAAGATGAAGAAAAAAAACATCTGTGTGATGATAATTGTTTAAGTAATTTCAAAAGTAGTCAAGATGATAAAGTCGCTCTAAATTGGGAAGATGGTAGTTTGAGGGTTAAAGATTTCAGTGGAGTTTCTAAAGACCCCCCATCTCTATCGTTTATCAGAAGATGTGCAGCTTGTAATAAAGAAACAAATGATATTGATCAAAATTTGACATGGGAAGTTATGGATTTCTGTAATGAATTCTGCTTAACAAAATATCAAAAAGACACTGGTTCACATTGTTCAAGTTGTAAAGGAGAAGTGAAATCTAACTCACTTGGAAAATATTGTGTAAGATTTGGCAATGACATAAGGCAGTTCTGTACTAGTATATGTCTCGAAAAATATAAGAAAGGATTAAAAGTTTGCTCCTACTGTCAGCAAGATATGTCTGGAACTGGTACAGGATTTTTAGCACCAGTAGGAGATAAAGGCCAATTTAAAGATTTTTGTTCTCAAGCATGTATGGAAAAATATGATGTTATGACCAATGATAAACCTCCAAAAGTAGCCCCAGGTACAATCTGTTCCGTTTGTAAAACAGAAAAACCAATTTCTATTGAATTTGAACTAGATGGGATTCCAAATTACTTTTGTGGTGAACCTTGTTTTGTTGCTTTCCGATTTGTTAATAACATTTCACCAGGAAAGTGTGCTATGTGTCATAGACATTTTCCAAAAACAACTTTGGAAAAATACACGATGTACTATGATAACGTCCAACATAGTTTTTGTTCCACTAGTTGTGAAAACATTTACATTATAGCTCATCGAAAAATTGTACCTTGCAGTTGGTGCAAAGTGAAAAAATACAATTTTGACATGATTAGGAGATACTCAAAAACAGGACCCATGATAAATATGTGCAGTGTAAATTGTCTTAGTTTACATAGATTATCTGTAGATGCCACTAATTCAAGACAAGTATGTTGCAATTTTTGTCAAAAATCTACACAGCCTATGTATCATTTATCAATGTCAGATTCTTCAGTGAGGAATTTTTGTTCTTACAATTGTGTTATTAATTTCCAAAATCAGTACTCTAAGCAACTGAGAGAGCAATATCCTGTTCCTACAGGCGTTCCTAGAAAAAATACAAAGTATTGTGGACCTGATTCAGGTATGTAATTGTTCATTTTATAACAATAACAATAAATTATTGGTGAGTAATTGAAATATATTTGTGTTCATGATATAACATTTTTTCCAGCTGTGTCAGGAGATGTCACGTCTATACCGATGATTGCAAGTGTCCAAAGTCTAGCAAATACAAATGGCAGTTTAGTAAGTACTCCCACTGTTCCTCCCAGTCTCACTCCCATCAATACTCGATCTACACGCTCCAAAAGTTCGTCCGTGGGAGCTCCAGTTATGAACTCCACGCCTCAAGTGATTAACTCATTCTCTGAAATACCATTCCAAGTTCAAATTAAACAACATTTTATAGTTCGGCCTGCACCACTACCCGAGCAAAGAAATGTTGGTACAATGTGTTATACCCGTAAATTGAATAAAGGAATTACTGTAAAACCGACATTGGTGGATCAAGAAGTTCAGACTGACGAAAGGGAAGCGAAGAAGATTCTTATACCTGTACCAGTGCCTATTTATGTGCCCACCCCTATGCACATGTATAGCACCCCAACACCTGTTCCTGTGCCTATTCCAATACCAATACCCATACCTATATTCATTCCTACTACCAGGAACTCTGCTGCGGGAATCATGAAAGAAATTAAGGTAAAAGTTTGTTTTATTTTATGAAAGTAGTGAAATCAACTGAATATTTTGTAGAAAATTCAAGTAAAGATACCCACTGATCCCTACGAAGCTGAACTTCTTATGATGGCAGAAATGGTTGCTGAAGAAAAGAAAGATGATATAACTGATTCGGAAAGCGACGTGGATGACACTGGTGGTCCAGATGACAGCTATAGTCCCGAACCAGTAGATGCTAGCAATACTTTCGGAGACGATATGCTGCAAATGGCGCTAAAAATGGCTACAGAACTAGATGAACCCGCTGTAGATCTAGAAGGAGCACTGACGGCAAATACCATTACAGGTTTCTGAATATTTTTATGTCCTATATAGTATTTATATATATATATATATAATCGAAATCCCTGTTACCATTTAATGGTGTAGAGTATATGTTATGTTAATGTCTGTCTTGTTTCAAATATATTTCACTCTCTGTACACGAATTTTGCCCATGCTTTTTTGTTTTTGGCTAGTGTCTTGGCAGCTAATCATGTTGTCTCTCGTTTCTTCAATATATCTTCTAATACTCTATCCCATGTTTGCTTCGGTCTTCCTCTTTTCCTAGCTCTTTGTACTTTGGATTCCCACACTTGTTTGACAGGCCTCTTATTATTCATTCTTTGGAGATGCCCCCACCAGCTAAGTTGTCGTTTTTCAATGAAATCCAGTATTGGCTCTATTTCCAGGTCTTCTCTTATTTTTGTATTTCTCATTCTGTTTCTTTTTGTAACACCCCTGACTCTTCTAAGATACTTCATTTCTACGGCCTGAATTTGACTCTTTTGTCGCTGTGTGAGCACCCATGATTCACATCCAAATGTGAGGATTGGTCTAAATATAGTTTTATATATATACATTCATTTTTGTTTTTCTTGATAATCCTTTATTTGTTTATAAATGACCTGTTCATTGCATAGTATAATTTCAAGTGCTGTGTATTCTATTATCCTATTATTAATTTCAATATCCTTTTTTCCGTTTTCTTGAATTTCCACTCCTAGGTATTTTAAGCTTTTCACCTGCTCAATATTTGTTCCATCTATTGCAATCTTTATTTCCCTACTGTTTTTACATATGTGCCTCACTTTTGTTTTGTTCTTATTTATGTCCATCCCATTTTCTTTTAAAGTTTTATTCCATGTGTCCAAATTCTGTTGTAGGTCCTTTTCCGTACCCGTCATAATAATTAAATCATCTGCAAAGGCTCCTTCAGCGATGTTTATTCTTTGTAAATTTCTGTAGCCTATATATGCAGCTTTTTCATCTTAGGTGAACATTGTTTTATAATTTCATCCATGAAGATAATAAATAGTGGACTCAAACCCCTCCCTGGCTTAATCCTTTTTGTGTTATGAAATTTTCTGAGATTTTATTTTCGCGAATTACACAGCATAAGTTGTTTTTATATATGTTTTCTATTATTCTTATTGTCTTCTTGTCAACTCCTCTATTTTTTAAGATGTCCCATAACGCTTCCCGTGGAACTTTATCGAAAGCCTTCTCCAAATCAATGAAACCAACATAGGCTTCTTTATCTTGTTGTAGTAATTTATCTGCTAACAATTTAACTGTAAAAAGATGATCTTGTATGCTTCTCCCTTTTCTAAAACCACTTTGTGATTCTTCGAATGTACTTTCTATATGTGGTCTCAGTTTCTTGTCTAGTATTTTCTCATACATTTTTATATAGCCGGGCTAAGTAGGGTTATTTCTCTGTAATTGTTCCAATTTTGTTTGTTCCCCGATTTGTAAATTAGTAAAATAAGTGCCATTTTCCAATCATCAGGTATCTGTTCTTCATCCTATGCCGTATTGATTATTTTGAGTAAATAAACCATTCCTTTTTGACCTAGATTTTTAAACATCTCTGTAGTAAGTTTGTCATGGAGCTTTACCGTTCTTAAGTGTTCTTATAACTTCTGTTAGATCTTCCATATTTATACCTTCACCTTTTTCCTTATCTATCAGGTAATCGTTAGTTGTTTTTTTTCCCGTTTATTGTTGTCCATCCAGTAAGTCTTGGAAGTATTCTCTCCATCTATTCATTATTTTCGTTTCTTCGGTTAGTAATTCTCCATCTTTGTCTTGAATAGTTGTCTGTCCGGTTGTTTTTCTTGTCGTAAGGCTTTCAATGTGTTGTAAAATGATTTTTGGTTCGTTTTTCTGTCACTCTCCATTTTCTCTCCAAATTCTTTCCATGTTTCCTTTTTAGCCTGCAATACTAGTTCTTTCACTGTTTTTCTTTCCCTTTTGTATAACTCATAATTTCTTATGCATTTGTTACTCAAGTACTTTCTCCACATCTTTTATTTGGTTTTTTATTTTTTCTGTCCACCAAGCGGTCTGTTTCTTATATCTGTTCTTTTTAGTAGTTCCACATATTTCTTTGACTGTTTCTAATATTGTATTTTTAAAGTTATTCCACCTTGTCTCCAGATTCTGTTCTTGCTGAGTTTTTGACAGCAATTCAAACTTCAGTGAATTTTTCTGCTGTTAACTTGTTCGATAGTTTATAGGCCTTTTTTGCTTCTTATTCAACTCTTGCGTTTTGTTTATATTGCTCCAGGCTATTCATATGTTCTCTTATTTTCGTTACTAGTATATAGTGATCACTACCAATTTCTGGTCCTCTTCTTACATTTGTGTCCATTATTTCCTTTCTATTACATTTTTCTACCAAAATGTAATCAATTACTGATTTTCATTTCTGCTTTTGCATTCTCGCGTGTATTTGTGGATCTCCTTATGGTCAAAGAACGAATTTGTTATTATTAGATTGTTCATTGCACAGTAATCTAGCATTCTTTCTCCATTATTATGTCTGTTCTCCTCTCCATGGGTTCCTAGTATACTATTATATATTAAATCTTGTTTCCCAACTCTACTGTTGAAGTCCCCTAATACAAATATCTTTCCTTTTGTTTCTTCTGTTATTTCTGTCAGCTCTTCCCAAAATTTATTTATAGTTTCAGCTACGTCATCCTCATTTGGACCATATACAACAATTATTGTTTTTATGTTTTTATTTTGATCTTTGAGCTCTATTGACAATTTTCGTTCTGTCCATCCTTTCCATTGAGTAATTTGTTTGGCTGCTCTTTTATGTATTAAACAGGCTACTCCCTTTGCTGCTCTCTGCTTCTCTGAGTTTCCACTGTGCAATATAACATGTCCGTTTTCGGTTAGTGTCATCCCTTGTCCTTTCTTTTTTGTTTCAGTTACCGCCAATATTTCAAGTCCTGTCTTTTCAAATTCTTCTTCCAGCTCTTTTTCTTTTCCTGATAAACTTCTAATATTCAACGTTCCTATTTTCCATATTACTGCAGTTTTAAGATTCTTTGCCAATTTTTTTGTTTTGTTAATTTCTTTTTCGTCTATTTTTCCCAAACTCTTGTCCTTTTCCGTGGCTCCTGTCGTTGTAGTTACCTTGATTAGTTTTTTGTCTGAGTTTATTCTAGCCTGTCTTTGTTATAATTCCATTTCCACTCCTGATTATTAATAATTATTTTGTTGTATCCCATTTTAACAGAATTTCCTTTCTCTCTCTCTCTTGCCCTCTTTTTCTGATTAACCTCTCCTTTTCCATTTCCTTCACTGTCTTATCTTCGTTGATGTCCTATATAGTACAGTGTATGAATTATTCAATTTAACTAGAAGACGGGGCCCTTAGTGATGGCAAGATTGAATAATTGAGTATTTTGTTTTTGTGGTTAACATTGGTACAAGTCAGATAATTTGCCATTACTAGGTCGCCCTGTAAACTTAGTCTTTAAAACCCTAATCTACTTTTCTATAGCACCACAAGGTGGTGAACAGCATCACCCTCAAGATGAAAATGTAGACGATCCTCAACCGATGCATCATCATATGATGGATAGAAGTCCATCTGCAAGAGGTAGGAAGAGAGGTATGCGACAGTCCAGAGGTGGAGCTAAACGTGGAAGAAGAATGTCCCATCATCAAGTCGACATGCCTATGATGCAGCATCATCAAGTTCAACAACCTCCCCCGCCGCCAGAGCCTGCCGAGAAACCTGATGCAAACATGTGTCTTAAAGTAAGCGGCATTATGGTGATTAAAGATGTTTGAATTTTAAATATATTCTCAATTTTTCAGTATACATTTGGTGTTAACGCATGGAAACAATGGGTGACCACTAAAAACGCTGAACTAGAAAAAACGCGCCTGGTGAAATTATTCAAGACCGAAATTCTGCAACTGACTGCCGACGAACTCAACTTCTCACTTTGCCTCTTCGTTAAAGAAGTTAGGAAGCCAAACGGGGCAGAATACGCTCCAGATACCATTTATTATTTGTGTCTCGGTATTCAGCAGTACCTTTTCGAGAATGGTCGCATCGATAATATATTTTGTGATCCTTACTATGAGAAATTCACAGATTGTTTGGACGAAGTAGCGAAGAAGTTCTCAGTACTGTACAACGATTCGCATTACATCGTCACTAGAGTGGAGGAAGAGCATCTTTGGGAGAGTAAACAGTTAGGAGCACATTCACCTCATGTCTTACTCAGTACATTGATGTTCTTCAACACCAAGCATTTTAATCTTACGGTAAGCAAAATGATAATCAGCTCAACGACACAATTTATTCAATAAAATATTTTCAGAGCGTTGATGAACACATGCAGTTATCTTTCTCACATATTATGAAACATTGGAAAAGAAATCCCAACCAACCTGGCGCCTCAAAAGTACCTGGTTCTAGAAATGTACTTCTACGGTTTTACCCACCGCAAAGTGCGATACGTAAGCTATAAATTATTTTCTTTTATCTCGTTTAAATGATATAGATAGATAGATAGATAATTTATTAGTCTTTACCATCATACACATATGACATAAGACAAGTCAGACACAGTATAAGACTATAGTTAAAACAGTTAAAATTAAAATTAGAATTAAAATGTATACAGACAACAGCATATAACAAACATTTGGTATAAACAAGAATATAAATGAAATAAAATAAAAAAAGTTACATTTTCAAAGTTTGAAATACAAAAAGATCCAAAATTAGGTGAGGAATTAAAAGATGTTACGCCACCTACCAAATTCATCTAGCGAGTAAAAACAATATTGTATTAAAAAATTTGTAAGACTAGTTTTGAATTTTTTGAGATGGTTTATTTGTTTGATATCATCTGGTAACTGATTGAAAAATTCACCTCCAGCATATGTTGGCGACTTTTTTAATTGAGAACAACTAAATTTGTTCAAGTGAATATCACTCTTAGATCTCGTATCGTGATTATGTATGTCACTATTTTTCTGAAGGTTGTTTTTGTTGATGATGGTATAAATTAGAAGTTTGTAGAGATATATGCCTGTGAATGTCAGGATGTTATTGCTCTTGAAGGTGCTCCTTGTAGTCTAAGCCAAAGATCAAACGAATAAATCTCTTTTGGAGAATAAATACTCGCTCAATTCTGCTTGCTCTAAACCACAAAATTATATTGCAGCTGATTGCAGAATATATTAGTGCATAATACAAATTCAGTAAATAATCTTGATATAAATTAGATTTTAAACTTTTAATAGCAAAAAATAATTTGTTTAATTTTTTACATAAATAGTCAATTAATTTGCAATCTAATTCCTTTCCTAGAAATTTTGTATTTTCAGAAGTGTTGATCGTGCAATTATTAAAATCAAAAACAAGGGCATTGCCTTCCTTGAGTGGGGATGTAAATTGAATGAAAACGGTTTTTCTCCCATTTATAATAAGGTGATTTCTTTGACATCAAGAGGTGAACTTTTTCATGATTTTTCTTATTTTTTTAAGTAGCTCATCCAAGCTATCGGCTGTATTTATAATTGAGGTGTCATCTGCATATATAAAAACACGTCCGTGGAATATGTATAAGGGTAGGTCGTTTATGTAAAGCAGAAACAAAAGTGGTCCTAGGACACCACCTTGGGGGGTACCAATAGGGGTGCTAAATTTATCTGACAATTCATCTTCGATCTGCACACTGAGAGTTCTGCCAGACATGTAGGAATTAATCCACGATTGGATTGGACCTCGAATGCCCATAGCTTCTATTTTTAGAGATAAGTAGTGGTGATTGATAGTGTCAAATGCACGAGTCAGATCAAAAAATATTCCTGCTACGTATTTGCCTTGGTCGATGTTTTCATGTATATATTGTACCAGTTCAGTTGATGCAGTTTCTATTGAATAATTTTCTCAAAATCCATGTTGTGATGGGATTATAATTTTATTTTGATCTAGGTAACCAATTAGCTGATTGTATACCGTTTTCTCAATTATTTTAGAGAACGAGCTAAACAAAGAAATCATTCTATAGTTTTCGACACATTGGGTTATTTTTTTGAGTACCGGTACTATTTTGCTCCTTTTGAGTTTAGTAGGGAATTTCCCTTGCACCACAGATAGATTTATTATATGGGCTAGTTGATAAGATATGGTATCTGTGCATTCTTTCAATACCAAACAGGATTCCATCAATTCCTGTCGAATATTTTTTATTAAGATTTAAAATTACATTTTTACGTCATGTTCATTGACTGGCATAAAAAACATAGAATATGGATCTAATCATATCACGAACAGACGTTACAAAATAATGAGCAAAACGATTAAGTGATTTTTTGAATTTTTTTGTAATTTTCTGTCAGGGACTCTGTGCCTTAGGCAGTTCAGATTTTTAAGTTGTTCAAGTTCTGAGATAAGTTGTGGTGAAAACGGAACTTTTTTTGTGTTTTGAACTTGCTTGCTTAATATTTTTCGTTTTGGAAATGCTACATCAAAACACCATTGAAAATTTGACATAAATGTGTTGAAGCCAGTGTCAATATCTGACTGTTCAAGATCAGACCTCACATAAATATTTTAAATTCATATAGGGTGTTGGTGTTAAACTTTCGTGCTAATATGTAGGTATTTACCTCATTGTTGATCAAGTTTTGCATTGTCCACGTAATAACTTGTGCATGATGATCTGAGACACCTAGACTGGTGACCTTACCAATATCATTTCCATATTTTTACAGAGAATAACGCCAGGAAAAAGAAGGTCTATGAGCAACAAGAAAATGAAGAAAATCCTTTGAGATGTCCCGTAAAATTGTACGAATTTTATTTGTCCAAATGGTAAGTGAACAATTTAAGATTTTGATTTTCTGTCTTCTATTTTAATGGTATTATATTTGATTTTTTAGCCCTGAAAGTGTAAAAACAAGAAACGACGTCTTCTACCTTCAACCGGAACGTTCTTGCGTGCCAGATAGCCCGGTCTGGTATTCTACAATGCCATTACCGCGAGAAGCGCTTGAAAAAATGCTTCATAGAGTTAAAATGGTTAAAGAGATAAATGTAGCTCTTCTCACCAGCTAAGTGTTTCTGTATGAACATTTTTTACTCTTAGTAGTATTTACTATTGTTAAATTAATGTTAAAACAAGAAATATTGGTAACTAACTTTAATTTTGCATTAGTGCAAATGCGCGCGTAAGCCATTCGATGAGTATAAACATTTTAGCACAACATATTTTTTGATGTCGTGTCCTTTTAACACGAACTTATTTTTTTACTAATTTCGTGTAGTAAATATATTTTTATCGTGAGTGAGATACTTATATTTGACGAATATCGTGACGAAAAATTGTTTGTTTCCGAGTAATTTGGGCTTGAATTTATTGATGGGTTTTTCAATACAAAACCGTAAAATATAACTCAAATACTAATTGTGATTACTTGATTGTTCTTAATTCTTTATTATTTAAAATTTGTTCGTAAAACAATGATTTACAAAAGTACTGAAATATATTTTAGAAATTTCTACTCGAATTGTGATGAAAATAAATGTTCATCGACTGGCCTACTCTTCTACGAGTAGTATTTGTGTTTCATCACTTACTCATGGATACTTTATACTCTTGGAGAATATTCGCTGCTACTTCACTCTTCAATTACAAGATTTTTAACCTAATACAGTAGATATGGAACATTTAATTGCTAATTGTGAGAGTTTTCAGTATATCGTGAACAATATTAGTTTAGGAGAGGTCAATGACGAACATTAACAGGTATAATAATAAAACTGTTCATTTTAACTATTTTAAATGTCGTCTGCATTAAAATGTATTTTTGAAACAAGTGGATATCGGGGAATGTAATATAGGATTACAATACAAAACTGTGTAATCTATCGCATTCTTTACATACAAGGTTATGTTTATCAGAATGTTACAATTTGACTAAATATTGCACATGTTAACCACGGATATTCACAAGTGGCTGCTGATGTGGGTACAGTGGACATTTTGATATACGATAGATCATGATTCAACTGCAAGCATGACGTGTATGATCAATCGTAAAATCACTTCCCCACCACACGGTATAAGCAGCTTGTACAGTCCAAATGCTTGTGCAAAATTATCTCGCACAATATTGAGTATGCTTGTACAAATAGCTTGCAGTTACATCTTATAATAACTAATACAACAGTCATGTTTGGCATATTCTGGAGTAAGCAGACCGAGACCTGTTCAAGTAGTAGATGCGACAAGAAGTGTTGACAAACACATTTCATATTGTTTGACAGTACAGTAGATATAACATTTTTCCACATTTTTGTACAGATCATTTCTAACTTGACAAAAAAAATGTACATAGGAGCTCCAATATTTTGAAGCTAGTTTCTACACAAAATTAATGTTTTATTTAATACCCGAATTACAATATTATACCGTACCTACTTATTTTATTTTTCAAAAATATGATAGCAAAGTGGTACAAAGTTCATTTCATGTTTCATCAAACTTTGCGTAGAAATAATAGCTATTCGTTTTGAAAATATATACATACCGTATTCGGTGGTCAAGATTGAAAAAAATGAAAGCTGGTATCATTGTACCATTTTTGCTACTTCAGTAGATTTTTCTAAGTTGCGTATTTATTTTGTCTTTTCGATATTGAAAGATGTAATAATATTTGTAGATATGTTTTAAAATTTTTGTATTTGATTAAATCCTTACATAAAGTAACAACACACGAAATTTTTTTTACAAATATTTATTATATACTGTGTGTTTTATTATAAAACATCATTTTAGCCCTTTGTTTTGACATTGAATGTTTTACATTTATTAGGATATAAATTCTGCTGTTCTTCATCAAGAAACTTGATCACCTATCGAACATGATTTGCTTTATTTGGGGTCTCTTTGTTGTTTGTATTTATACCTAGTTGTAGACGACTTGTGCGAAATATGGATATTCAAGGAGAATATGCTTGATGCAGTTTTACGTGGCAATGCTGACCGTTCGGCTGAGGTGATGATGACATTAGATAAACCTACCGCACTATATTTTACCACTTACTG
>CAJUYI010000001.1:327445-350983 GCA_910591695.1 Galerucella pusilla | reverse complement strand
TCAGAAACAAATTTCCTGAACAAAATACACAGATTTAATAGTTTATTTCATATTGTACCCCCATCTCTAGTCGTGAATTATGAACCATAATACACTACAGTGTATTATGAACCATAATTCACGACAGTTGACACATGGGTACCATATACCTTTAGTTAGGAGGTAAAATATTGACTTATTATTAGGTGGTCGTGGACAAAATATTTAATGATACATATAAACCATTTGTATAGTAATCAAGATAGTAGTAGCTTGTTAAAACACAACAAATAGTGGCTAATAGAAACTATAATTAATTATTATGATTTTTTATAGTATAAAATGGCAGTGATTTCAACTACGATATATTTTGTTCGAGTAATATTCACTTTGTTCGATCTGTGAAACTGGCAACGGCTTTTGGGATAAACGTCTAGGTTATCCTCAGTTGACAGATTGTTTTATTGTCATTTAACAAGTCTCTTCTAATATTATTTGTACTAAGATTTAGTAAAAAACATTACTGTAGTCTTCCTACGGAAATTGAGATTCGAGAAGGTCTGTCTACTACAATATTTTCATAATTATACCTCGGCATCACATTAATTGACATATTTGAGAAAAATGTGACATTTTTAGTACAGAGGAACAGGAAACAGAATATTTTAGCCACCAATGCGCGAACTACTAATAGAAGAAGTTATAAATAATATATTGTATGTATATTGGGGTGATATTCACTGCTATTTCATTTCCGTCTATTCCAGTGAGTCCTGGAAGCCACAGTAAGGTATTGTTCTCGCCTAGTTGGTGGTGCTACACCCCTTTGGAACTGATTACACAAGAGCTCAGTGCTTTAAGGGCTGCTTGACTATCCGACATTATGATAATCTTTTGCTTCTATATTCTTTGTCAATATTGAACTGGGCACACTTTCTAATGTCGTGAATTTCCGTTTGAAAGATACTTGGGGATTTTTCCAAGCTTTCAGAGTGCTTGGTTCCAAATAATATATATTATTGGTATCATTAACATGAAGCGATAGAATAGTTCTCCCGCAAGGAAATGTACAACTGTTTGGAGAAATACTAGAAATATCTGAGTAACACTTGATTCCAAACTGAACTGAAGAGCAAACCTGGATTGCATAACAGGTGGAATCCGGAAATGACTAGACAAAGAACAGCAATTTAAATGGGGGTTGATAGAAGGTCACCAGGTTACCGAAACCGAGCAATACATTTGACTGTTCCCGACCTGGTCACTGTACCCTGGTACATGTAGACATCTATAGAAATTGGAAAAATTCAGTGATGCTATGTGCAGAAAATGTGAACTAAAAGATTAAACACCTATATAAATAATGAGTTAAATTGAATAATATTTATAACATAAATAACAATCTTTGGTTTTGGTTCAATTGACTAACTTCTATTCAAGACGAATCAATAGCTTTCAGCTTAAGTAGACACATACAAATATATAAATCTAATTTACTCCGGACAATGCAAATATTTTTTTTTTGAAACTGGTAGAAATAATAGGTCATATTTATTGATTTTATTCAATAATTATGAAAAGATTCCGCATAGTAATTGTTGAAACGATTAGTATATATAAATATTTGACAATTGATTAAGTAAATTATACTATTTATAAAATATACAGCATTTTTTCTATAATAGCTGTTAATCTGTATACGGATGAAATTATTTACATAAACATAATATCTACAATCGTTTTAGCTGTTAACCACATGGGGTTGAAGATTTCTTTGGAGAAATGTTTAAAATATTGATATTAGTGTAGTTTAAAATAAATTTGTGCAACGACTTTATATGCAATAAATAAGTATGGCATTATAACACAGTTGTAGTTCTGAACATACATTCTTTAGTTAGAAAATCCTAACTCTATAACATTCTCAATTTTTATTAAAAAAAAAAGAACTTTCCAAAAAAAAGCTATATAAATGATTTAAATTGAAGAAAAATCAAATAACAAATTAAATAGTTATTTTTTTGTCTGATTCCTAAAAACAATTACCACAAGAGTACTCTTAAATTTCAATCATTAGTTAGCTAGCTAGAATTTTTTTGTTGAATGAAACAATATCTGCAAATAATTACCCATGATTTAACCCTTATAAAATGATTATGTTTATTTGATAAGGTAGCATTGGAAAATTTACTATATTCTTATAGATCTATGGATTTTTATTATCAATATTAACTGCCCACAAGCTCAATTTTTCTATATTTTTTTCTTCTGTTAGAAACAGGGTCTTTGAAAAGCACAGGATCGAGTCGCAAATTCGACCTCAAAAGCGGCATGTATCCGAAAACGGCTGCGAAAGTGTTCAAACATGTCTGCCTTTGTATGAAATGATCTGGATCGTTCCAAGGCGACCAGCCACCAGCACTAGGCAACTCTTTGTATTGCTTTCTTTGAGTAACCTTGATTGGAGGTCTACGAGTAACGTGGCTAACTAAGAAATTCATTAGTATATCTTCACAGTTTTGGCTTTGCTCTACAGTTTTATGTAACAAGGGGCTCAACCATTCTGTGTAAAGGTAATTGTAATATCTATGATAAAAAGCAGCTCCTGTTAACACAATAGAGTAATCATTGGTCCATTTAGAAGTATATCCCCAAGTTGACTTAGAATCATCCCAATAATGGGATCTCCCTGGATATCCCACAATTCTATCAGGAAATTGTTTCCACACTATAAATGCAAAATCAATTTCTTCTGTAGTCAAAATTGTATCTTCATCTAAAGATAATACAGCTTCAGTTTGAATTTCCCTGTGGGTGAAAAATCTTTGAGATATACTTGACTTGACCTCATTTCCTATATTAGAATTAACACTGGGTCCAAGTATGTGCAAAGGAATATGTAAAGGTAATCCAGGCCACCTGTTTCTATTCACTGGACATTTTTCATTAGACCAAACTATCAATATTTTCACTACATACTTACTCCTCCCCACATTGTTTACAAGTCTATAAAGTGGCGAGTTGGCTACTAATGGCACTCCTAATTGACAGTATATCACTGCCGTAAAACCCACTCTCTCATCTTTTTCTACATGAAAAGGAAAATCCTCAACAGAGTCTGAATATGTGGAAAGAGTTACTAAGGCTCCTGGAAAGTTATTCCATGTTGTTCCATCTCTGATTGGATGCTCTGGAAGTCTTTCACGAATTATTTCTAATGTAGTATAAACAATCTTTTCAATGGAAGAGAAATACCTATCATAGAGGACTTGAGTTTGTTGCCTTAGTTGCAGAATTTTCTTAGGTGAAAGTGTCCGGATGATATGGGGTACCTGTGGAATAATTATAGAATTATTTACCTGAATATGACCAATTTGGAATAATTGAGAGCACATAATGTATTAAAAGTAATAATGATAGTAAAGAAATAGTACTCTCAAGTACCTGAAACGCTATTATTATGCGTTTATTTGAAATGAAAGTTAGATATATTTTACCTGTAGTAATAATCTTTCATCTGCCCAAACTGCAGCTTTATTCCAGTCTATGACTTGAGAAAATGGTAATGCCCAACTATTTGACAACAGAACAGGTATACAACCAGCTTGAAGAGCTTCCAAAAATCTAAAAGATCCCAACCTCCTACCTCTTGGAACTAAACAAAATGTTGAATTTTGAAGTAAAGTTTCATAGTCATATCTGAAAAAATAATTTGAGTTTAATAGAAGTAGAAGTGTGCATTAAATAAAACAACTAATCAGTATAATACCTACTTATACTGATTTGGTCAAGGAGAAATTCACATTTCTTGTGTATGGTGAATACCATAAGCAGTTTAATTATGGAATATATTAGAAAAATACATACTTATCATATTCTTTGTTATCCTCATCACATCTCTCATCTTTCATATCCTTCCAACTTTTGCCATGTCTACAAGTAGTAACCATGATGATATCTTTCCTATTATGTAAGTGGTATAAAGAGTTCCTTGTATCTGAACCAATTCCATGCACATATCTCTTCCCTTTGAACGCTAAAAGATATGTCTTCTCTAGTGGATAATTGTTAGCTGATGAAGCTCCAGGTTCTCCACCTTTTGCTGGGTGAATTTTATGAAATAGAGGTATGCTTATATCGAAGCCTACACGGACATTGCTTTCTGACATACTAGCTTTGGCCAAGATGGCCTTCCCATAATCAAAATCTAAATCAGTTTCAGTATAGTTTGGCCAAGTACCTGAATACAAATTGAATATGACATGGTTCAGACCACTATTCCAATGAGGTAAGCGCTGTAGTTTATTCTGCATATTACGAACATAATCATTACTTAAACGATCTCTGTCTAATGTGTCAATACTCAGTATAAAAATGCAAGCTTCTCTAGGATCGGCAGTATAATATCTAGATTCTAATAGGACATTGAGCAGTTTTAAATAGGACGGACTAGGCACACTGCTGTCCTCCTGAGGATACACATACACTTTAAAATCTTTTTGACATTTACTAAAATCAAAACAAGTCTCCATCCTACAATTATTGAAATCTTCAAATAGTCTTTCTCTTCCCTTAACCAGATATCCAGTGTCTATCACATTCATACTAACATAGTTAGGAAGATTATCTACATTGATGTTTACATCTTGATTACGTCGTAAGTGATATCCACCGAAATACCAGAAAGCCAAAAAAGCTACTACAAAAACCAACAAATACCTTCTTTTAGCTTGCATTGCTCTGTGACTTCTTTGTGTTAAAACTGTAATCTATACATAAACGTGAAATTGTATACTGCTCTGAAGGAAAAATATTAGGAATTCTGACATTTCAAGTTCACTATTCACATGCTTTTAAAATAAATCCCAAAGTAAAGTATATTTAACCATTGTTACCACAAATTTATAAAATGTTTGATGCATAAATGAAAGTCATATGTTTCAACACATTTGTTTTACTTCAATTAATTACTCTCACAAAATTATGTAAAACTGAAAATGTTTTAGAATCGTGAATTTTTTTATAAATAACAAGAATCTAGGGATGCGCTATGCGCAATCGCAATACGATACGATCTGATATTCCAGTGTGTCGATACTTTTCTTTTCGACACTCGATGTTCCAGTGTATCGATACTTTTCTGTCAAAAAGAACGCACCTTATAGCGTTTTCTCCTTGCTGCACTGGTGCGCACCAGTGCTGCACTGTACGGGCGTATCGTTTTCGGTTACCTTTTCGATGCGAACTTTTTCTGCTTACGTCTACTTTGCTCTCAGTGCGCACCTAGGGCGCCTAGGGCAACTTTATCGACACTTGCTCCGGGAGTCAGTGCAGTAGTTCCAGTGCAAATATGGCTGATGTTTATTTACTTTTTGTGAAGAGTTTCTAGAATCCTCTTCATCTGCTAGTGATGATGAAATACAATTTTTGACCAAAGAAAATGTCGAAAATAAACCACGAATTGAGGTTTATGTGGAACAAGTTGTAAAAAAAGATTCCGAAGAATAATTATCCTATCGAAAGCTTCAGCATCTCTCCATTTATCAAAAATTCAATGTGGTCTTCGGTTTCCATCATTAATTAGTATTTTAGTTAAATATTATTATTTCATATTTCATGTCATACCTATTTAGATTAGGAACAATTTATTGCTTTTGTAGAGGTTAGGGTTATTTTGAGCGGAATTCAGGCCGTCAGAGGTCTCTAGTTAAAGTGCACTGAATAGAGCTTTCGTTTTCTTCTTGATTTGTCAAAACGTTAGTTCCTCGGAAAACCCGCAAAAGTGCATGACGTAACATGTTGCGTTGCACTCACTGCGCGCTTGCACTGGGCTGAGTTCGAGAACATCGCACTAGTATGAAATTCACTTATTTTTGTGTCCGAGAACTCTTGAGCGTCTTCTTGTTGTGTACTCCCCCACAGTCCGAAAACTCCTTAGAGCGACACTCGAGCGACTTACACCAGTCCCGACTCGGTTAGAAATCGCACCTGTCAGTTTGGTTTGAATATTTTGTGGTTAGAATTTAGATTGGTATGTTGTTTATTAAATTTTTAATTTATAAATAATTAATATAATTAATTTTCTTCTCCTATTCAAATTTAAAATATTATTGACTTATTTGTGGTAGATTGGCGTGCCTAAAGGGTTTTTAAAATTTTTCTGCTTAAAACTCTTGGCGCCAGATTCATTAATGTTAGACCTAGTCTAGTTATAAATATTCTAAAATTAATCTGAAACTTAAAAGTACTTATAGCTGGGAATAACTCCTTCAAAGTAATCTTTACACCTTGGAAGTCTTCTTTTTCGCGGTTGCAGCTTTGACTCAATTTGGGATATTGAAGAGATTTTTATTTCATTTTCCGACTGGCTATCTGAGTCGGAATGTACCTATCACTTCAAGCAACTGTTTTCTCAATGTAAGCGCAATCAATGGTTGCGTTCAGAAAACACAACTTATAACTCAACTGTTGAGTGAGCGCTCACTGAGCAACGAATGGTTGACGTATGTCTTCTGAACGATCATTTTTTGGAAAGTATTGAAGATCATAGATAATCTTCATCATATTATTATGTATATGTGGAATACGTACATATAAATGAGTAAAAACCATTTTTTAATCATTCGTGAACGTTTTTCGCATCTGTTAAGCTGTATGTAATATTATTGTACTTATAAATCAGTTCATATTCATAATAATCACTCATGTTGTGATATTTATTTATTTCTCTAATACCATAGATCATATATAACATTCACTAAGTATAATCTTTGTTTACTAAATGAAGCCATAGAATATAACCTTAATAAAAATATCACAATCTGCAACGTGTTGTGCTCACTGAGCGCAATTGAAAACCGCTCAGAAAAATGGCGTCCGCTCACCAAACATGTTGAGCTTCGCGCACTGATCAATGTGCGTTCACAGAACATTTACTCAACGGTTGTGCAACAGTTGTGTTTTCTGAACGCAACCAATGCCACACATTTTTTATCCATATTATCTAATCTACATTTAAAATCAAACAACTTAAAAGTTGAACAATAATATTTAAAAAAGTAAGGTTATAGTTAACAACCACAAAAAGGTAAATCCGTTCGAGAACTCATTCGATGGAGCGTCGCACTACGATCGCCCTTTACCCCCACCAATCAAGTGCAAAATTTCAAGCAGTGTGACGTTCTCGAACTCACCCCTTGGTGAAGCAGAAAACGCTATAAGTCACATGATCAGCTTTGTGCTTCATATATATTGTAATAGATGGCGCAGCATGTGTGAACTTATTTAAAATATGATGTGAAGTTAGTGATTCACAGCGACAATTTTATTGACTTTGACGGTAGAGGGTAGATAATTAATTCGGCTATTCAGTAAAAAGGGCATTTTATATCTTAAATTAAAAGTACTGTACGACCAAATCACCAAATAGTTTAGTTCAAATAATTCGCCCTTTTAGTCCCAATAGTTAAATGAATCCTGTAGGTATATGTTTACAATATCGGAGACTACTATTAACATATGATTTGCCATTAAACTATAAGATTTTGGTTCCACTTCATTATGACATAAAGTTTTAAGCCTTCGAACCTCTGTTAGGGTGAAAACTGTGGAGGGTCTTATAGACCCACTCACCACACTCCTAACCTAGGGTGAAAAACGGGTATTTTCAGTTTTGCAGATTTGAATTCATTGAAAATTAAAAAGAAAACCAACTTGTCTTATTCGGCCTTGTGGAAAATGGATATCGGAATACTAATATCACACTCAGAGGCACCTAACCATTGTCTCTATTGTCTCTATCATTCTCTAACTTTGTGACTTGTGACGTATTGCGTCGTTTGCAAGGGCGCATTGGTTCTATAAATTTCCCTGGAATTTCATTGGTCAGCTATTTCTACTAGAATCGAAAATTTGACGCGCAGCTTGTAAGCGCAAGGTTGCTGGCAAAAGTGACAAGTTTGTGGTGTGGTGTGTGGTAAGTGTACCTATACGATATTTTCTGAAAATTAAATAAGCATTTTTCTTTTCGTAAATAATATGTTCTTTTTGTGTGTCACTTAATCAACATCATATTACTGTGTCTTTGAGTAATTGAAAATCGCTTAGTTCCTTATTTTTATTGATCTCCAATATCAGTAAAAATGTTTACTGGACTTACTAGTCAAGTTTCCTCATGGATGGGTAGTGTTAAGGGCGAACAGGAAGAAAAAGTCCCTACACCTACAGAAGAGAGTAGTGCACTTGTTGGTCCCGAAAAGAAAGAAGGAAGGTAAGCTCTAATTTGACCTATTATTTATTGATTATGAATTTCTACTGCTGATAGAACTCTAGTTTTCCTTGTTCTTATGTTGAACTTGATTAACTAGATATTCTCATTTTACAATTAGAGCAAGAATAAATTAACAAAAACTGCATTTTTTATGTATTCTTTTATAATGATATTCTTAAGGTTTATGTTATTTAAATTGACAAAAAGTTGTTGTAGGTATAAATGAAGCTATTGTTTTTTAAGATAACAAGATAGGTATATAATATTTGTAAATATGCCTACTTATCTCAATGTTTTCTAACCTTTTTAGTATGTACTTGGGCAAAATAAGGAAAAATGTTTAGTTTGGAAAATAATATTCTAACAAAAATGTTTATTAAACTACATAATTTTTAAACTCTCTTACCTATTAATAAAGTTTATTACATAATAAATTTCGAGGGTTTTCTTTTCAAACATCTTTGAAGAATAAATATCAAAAGAAATATATTAGGAAAAATTGGAAATTATGATTTATTATTTGGAAAAGGACATAAATCAAAACATTTTTCAGTATAATAATATCAATATAATATATATTATATTTCTAACAAAATTCTTATCTTTAATATTGAAAAACTATGAGAGTGCATGAAAATTGTGAGTATTTCACATAAATTACACCTGATTCGCACACAAAATTATCAATACCTTCCAAATTGATTGTGCCTAAATGGTTGTGCTCACTATAATCATCTAAATTTGGCTGAATTGGTTCATAGGTATTAGTTTTGATAAAAGCACTTGCAAATCTAGAATCTACTATTAACCTTTCAGTCCAACTAAAGCAACTAGTGGTGGGAAACTTGAGATGTTTTCAAATGTGAAGAATCAAATTGAAGGTATTGGTGGCTGGTTGGGATCCAGTATTCCAAAATTAAGAAAAGCTGACAATGAGCAAGTTGTCGATGGACAAGAACAACCTCCTGTATCTGAATCTCTAGAACCTCAAGGTCCTGAAAATTGTCCTTTAAAGGATGATGATGACAACTCAAGGTAAGATAAATGTTCTGATATCATCAGAAGGAGCAAATATTTAGTTGAATCTGATCCAAATTCGTCAAGTGAATTATTACTTCAGACTAAAAGAAAAAGACAAACTCTAGTTCACATAATTATATCAAACCAGTTTTTCCAATTGTCATGGTAAACTATTGCATTGAAATTAACAGGCATAATCAATCACCTATGAATTAATGAATCAGTGCAACCAAATTAGGTTTTTTGTGCCCACATCTATACTCATTAAATCATAAATTTAGGTATAGTTGTATGTGAAATAAATTGAAATTACTGGTGATGCTAAAAATTTACACTAAATGTTTGCACTATCAAATATTTGATGTTGTAAAGAGAAAGTAAGATAGATTTGGTTATATTTAAATTCCTTTTATCATATATAATATTTTCTTGACATAATATGTATAAAGGCACCATAGGTATATAAAAGTATAGTTTGTAACAATACTCTTATAGGTTGTATTTACAAAATTCGCTAAATTTTATTTTAAATAAAAATGTATATAAATTAATTATAATTATTAACCAATTTTAACATAAAATAAAAATTACATCAACGCTACATAATATAGTCTAATTTTTGAACTATCTATTTATTCTTTTATTTTGAAAATAATTAATGTATAGATGCCATTTTCCTTACTTTCTCTGACATGAGTTGTTGTGTAACATCAAAACTTAATGTAGAAATTACAGTGCTACCGGCGGAGCTGATTCAGGACCTCAATCTGTTGCCGAGTCACCTACTGAAGATAAAGATAGTCAATTCGTAAACGGTATGTACAATAGAAAGATGTTGGATGTTGATGTTGTGTATATATTTACAGGAAAATATTTCTCCATAAATTTTCTATCTTTTATTTTGCTACAATAATTTACTTCGGTAATCCGGTGATTTTACATAAAATTGAGCTTACCTTGAGATAACTATTGTCTCCATATTAAATCCAGTTAACTGTATTCCTTTGAAGTTTCCTATATGGTATTAATTTTTGATTATGTTGTTGGTATATGTATTGTTTAGTAAGTCCTTTGATGTTCATAATCCACTGTCTATAAACTAGTCAGTAATGTATACAGAGTGTTTTACAAAAGCGGTCCCGATTCTAGAATAAGTAGAACATGGAAAAATAAGTGAGGTTTGCTTGACCATTCGTAAATCCAATAGTTTCTGTGGGGATTTTAAAATAATTCCGGGGTTTTGGAACACCCTGTATACAGAATAGACTACCATAGATAATGGTGAATTTTTTAAGGTTCTCTTGGGATTTTTTTGTCTGTGCATAAATAATCTATAATTTTGAGAAATATTCAGTTTTTAAAATGATCTGTGCTCTGATTTTTGACAGTTATGGAAAATACTATTGTATCCATCAACACTACATATATGTCTGTTTTTTGCCCTTCAACTTTCTCTAGATGTATCTTTCTTTGGAGTCTGTAGGGTGTTTCAGATTGTGATATTCTGTGTAGTTGGTGTTAAGGCATTGAATTTCTTAATGTTAGTTTTTAAAATCTTTTTCAGTACAAACGAAGGCTTTAGCAGGTGCTAAATCCTTTGGTAGTTTTCTTTATTCCGCTGTAAATAAAGCTGGAAAAACCGTAAGCGAGGCAAGTGCCAAGATAAAAGAATCTGTCGAAAAAAATGTAAGTATAACTTATCATTTACTTTCTTTATTTGGTTATCATTTACCAATATCTGATGTCAAACAATATTGTTGTTATATTGAATAAATTTTTAAATAGTGGTTTATCTGTTATAGAGCATACTAGGTGAGTTTAATCGCGAGCAAGAAGCATTCATTAAAAATCAAGGTGATAGCACTTCTTCACCACTGCCACCGTGGGTTGGTTGTGCCAATGAAGAAGCACTTAAAGATGAGTGTCTCAGTTTATCTACGGATCGTAGAAATTTCGTTCGTAGTCCACCTACTGGTGTAGACTTTCTTTTCGATTATCAAGTGTCTTACCCAGTTGCCATGGCTATTATGGAACAAGACCCCAATTTGGAGAAGATGCGTTACGAACTTGTGCCTAAAGTGTAAGTAGTATGTAGTTTTTTTTGGTTTGAAATATTAACAAATATAATATTGGTTGCAGTATCTCAGAAGAAAATTTCTGGCGAAATTATTTTTACCGTGTAAGTCTAATCTGTCAAGCTAATGAATTATCATTTATGTCAAGAGAAGGGGATAGTCAATCAGCTACAGAAACTTACATCTCTGATCAACTAATAGGTAAGACATATTTTTTGCTTCAGATAGAAAGTCATAATAATTTATGCTTTTTTTTTTATTTAGTAAAGGACTAAATATGATTTTGAATGTATGCTTGAAATTAGATTTGCTAAATTTTGTGTAGAATGAGAAATCAAATATGAGCGCTTTTATGGGTTGTTTTTAATTCTAGACAGAATATATTTTTCTTTTAAAACACCGAAATTATTTTTTGTTTGTGTATTAAAATGTGTAGGATACACTTCAAGAATTATTAGATAACAAGGAAAAATTATTTTTTTCTCAATAAATTGAATAGCTAGTGATAATTACAGTTCAAAGTACGGAGGAGATTGTTTCTCATACACAAATAATCTAAAAATGTAGCCAATTTTGAAATAATAAGTCTATAACTTTAAATCAACTATAATACATTGTTTAAGAGAAAAATAAATATATGTATGGTTTATAGGTTTATTCCAAAAATTATTATGACTGGCATGTAGACATTTATCATTTCCCCTTTCTTCTACTGAGTTCCATATTTTATTGGTGCTGATGCAACAAAATACTTCTGGTCCCCAAAAGGTTATTGGTTTATGTCGATTGTACAAATTTTCTTTACAAATTACTTTTACTATACTAATATTACACAATTTTATTGGTTTGTGGATAAAACATACCTAATGTTCTCTTAACTTTTAGAATATATTGTTTTACGTCCATTTTTTAAATGAACTACAATTAAACATATATCAGTCAAAGATTTTTTGGCAGGTTAAATGCCAAAGAAAGTATTTAGTTTACATTGTGTTTGACTTGTTTCAATCTCACTGTAGGTGATTATGTCAAAAGAGAGCATTAGTTCAAAGAAAACTACGTTTGACCTTATTGGTTTTGATAAAAAATAGAAAATTATTACATTTTTGGCGCGGCCCTGATTAAAAGTCTCTCATGGCATAATTTCAATTTGAACTTTTTAAAACACAGCCCAGCTTTAAATGTATTTGATTGAATATAGTTTGAAATTAGCTACGTGTTTTGAAAATTTTTTTTCATTAAGTAGATGATATTGCAAAAAAAGATATGCATGAATTTGTATCAGACACACTGCAAGTCAGTAGCGAAGATTTGAAAGAAGTACACGAAGGAATGAAAAAACTTGCATTGGGATCAAAGAACAATGGTAAGTATTAGTTCACTTCTGTTTTTTTATTTGCATTTCTTGTATCATGTCTAGAGGGAAAGATCAAATACTTTCAATTAAGCCAAGCATTCGAGACGACTAGTAGTATTTATTTTGAGTTGTCTTTTGTTGATGATGAATGTGGTACAAGAATGACAAATACAGAGCTTACGCATGCTTTTCCTTGGTGTATATTTGAAAATTGCCAATAGAGTGCGATATACATAAGATTAGTTTCCTGTTTTGTTTTGTCGCAGCTTAAGAGGATCGACGACAACTTGCTTCCTTTATTTCCTAAAATCCCAGACTTACGTTTGGTCAAAACTTCTTCCTCTTAAATATCACTTTTAGTTAACTTAGTTTGGCTTTAAATACACAAATACAATTTTCATTTAACTTGTTTCACACCATAGTTACTATATACAGGGTGAGACGAATACGATTCTTATTATTAAATTATATACGGTGGAAAATGATTCGGGGAAATATTCGTCTCTGAAGATGACTAAAAATTAGTCGAAAACATAAATATAGAGATATATCCAATAAATTAATATTGTAGTTTTAAATGATTTATTCTAGTGGAGTTAATGTTTATTATATTCTAAGTGAATTTGTTATTAGAATCGAATATGAATCACCTTGTATATTTACATATGTAATTTACATTAGAACTAATACTAATATAACAGTATTATCTTTTAATCAAGTTTGGATATCCCAAAAAAAAATTAATATTGCATGGTGTCAATGCTGTTGTATTTTGTTATTCTACGTCCACTGACTACGCTGTTCAATTAACAAATGTTTTATGAATTTGTGCATCATTTTAAATTTTTGTTTGTAAATTTGTTATATTTAATGGATTCGCATTGACAAAAGTATGAGCAGATTTGGTAATAAGATTATACATACCGATCGAGTGACGATATCTAAATAATAATGATTATTACTTATTGAATTTAAATAAATGTTGATTTTATATCAAAACTCTATTGACTTTAACACTTATTAAGGTGTTTACATGTTTTAAATATTAAGATCCACTAAATATACAAATATATTTTTAAGATCCATATACGGCCACTAAAGAGATAGTTCAAACCAAAGAAGTTGAAAATAAACAGCTTTACATGAATTATAATTAAAAACTAACAATTATTTTATATTAAGACTAATAAAGCAGATTTAATATATAACATGGTGATGAAACTGTGGAAAATAAAACAGTGATCCTGATGAAACAACATGTCATCTAGTTGGTAAAGATAGAAGTACTTAAAATTCTGAAAAGTGATACAAGAGAAAGAATTAATTAGATGTAATTAAGTAGTTCCTGAAAGGCTGGAGTTTTCACATATGTGCACAAATTCTTTACAAATGGTTTTTGGGCGACTCGGTTTCATACAGTGGACTAGACTGAGACCTCTGGAATAATTTTTGTTAGCGAAGCATTTATCTAAATGTCTATATGTAATTTTTAGCTATATAAGGGATACTTCAAAATTGTATACGATTTAAAAAAAAGCATATTGGAAGATGAAAGACAATTATATTTTAAATCAGTTTTAGAATGTTAAAGTATACATTAAATTTGAAAAATTTGTTGCTTCTGGTACGGGAATAGGTTAACAAGTCAGTGATTTTGTAAATATACATTAAACTCAACAGTGTTGAGTCAACACTGCTCTCGTCAACTACCAACTATTAATAACTTGAACACAGTCTAAATGACGCTGCTTGCTCAAAAGTTGACAGTGGGTAGTCTATTTAATAGACTACCCACTGTCAACTTTTGAGCAAGTAGCGTCATTTAGACTGTGTTCAAGTCATTGACAGCAGACAAAATTTCTTCAGGTTTGAAAACATGAAATATTTGAATGGATGCCTTCAAGTCTATATAGTCGAATTTGGTGCTCCTACTTTCTCATGATGAAAGAATATGGGATTCATGCAAAGTATATTCTTCATAGAAAAATAATTAAAATTATGTATAAAAAACCATTCGATTTTCCTACAAAAGAGTTGTTTAAAATTAGTTCGTTCTTAAATATTAGACAGATATATGTAAAGACACTTTTAATGAATTGGTATATGAAAAAAATTAACACTAATACATTACCTCATAATTATTTCACAAGAAATTTTAGCAACGATAATGCATATTCTTTTAGTACAAAGTCCAGATTGGGGGGGAGATATTTTTTACATTACATTCATATATTTATAAATTTTATCGATAATAATATTAGAAATTTAGAACGTGTTAATGTTTTTAAGAAGCATTCTGTTGAATGGATTAAACTTAACTATGACCAAATTAATAACATATTTTCTCATTAAACTGGTAAAAACTTATTATCACCTTGCATTGCTTTGTTTTTGGACCGGTGCTGTTAGGTGGAATCATAGATTCATAAATTTATGAAAATTTCTAAAATATTAAGAAAGTTTAATGCATTTTTTGGTTTTGTTTTATAATAGTATAGCATTATATATTACATATGTAAACATTTTGTTATCTTTTGAGCCACACACAAGAATTTTCTTCCGTGGCAATAGAAATTGTATTTTTTGTATGTATATTTTGGTACTTAATAAAAAAAAATTAAATTAAAATTAAATTAAATAAGAGATTGTAAGCTTACTGTGATGTTATAGGAAAGTTAATGCGTGCTTAAGTCAAAGAAAAATCATCTTACTATCCAACTCAAAAGCATACATACTTTGGTATATTAAGGAATGGCGGCAGTTGTGGGGAGTAGTGTTGCATTTAAAGTTACAACGCGGGAAATTCAAAAAGTCACTGACATATATTTATAAAATTCTGAAAAGATTACATGGTCTGTGACACAAACAAAAAGAACTGAATGATGTGTGCAGGATATCTCAAAACAGCCCAAAAAAATTGCAATTAAAATGGCTGGTAAAATTTTTACATACATTGTGTAAGTTGCTGATAAAAAAAAGTATATTGAGAATACATTTATATAACTTTGACGTATCCTGTCTTTATGTGTATAATATGCAACTATGAAATTCTGTCAGTTTATATAATTTTGACGTATCCTGTGTTTATGTGTATATGCAAATGTATGAAATTCTCTCAGTCTTCCTAAAATTGAGACAGGGGTTCAGTTTGAGTTACTTAAAAATGACAATACAAAACAGATTGAGTGGAATAATATAAGAAAATGTTAGTAGAAGTACATAATATTTAATAATTTTAAGACTTATACTCATTTTCAAATGAAAAATTTGAGTCACTCAATTTTCAAAAAAAATTTCATGGGGATTAAAATAGGTAAACATATCATTAAAGACAATTGTAAATAACCTTAATTTAAAAAAATATATCTTGTCTTAGTAATGACTAATCATTAACCTTTAATCAACACGTACCATTTTCTCTTTTGGCATTTAACTTGCAAAATTAGTTTTGTATTGATTTTTCTAGCATTTTTGTACAGGATTTAAGGGCTACCACTTCCTGTAGATGTTTTCACAACACCACATTAGAGCTCTGGTCTAACCAATGGTATTTCCGAGCCTGGTCTGGTCATTTCAACTGCTTTTTCTTTACCTTTATGACACTTATGCACAAGCTACCGTAAACTTGCTACGATCTCAGAGCTCACTTCAGAGCTCGTACACAATGGATCTCTATGGAATCTAGCGCAATCGAGTTGTCTGTAAAAAAAGCAATTCTATCTTGTCTATTCATTTCAATTCTACAGCGGTGAATTGTAGTCACTTCTGCATGGAAAATTGTAGTCTCCCATGAGTTGAGACTTTGAATTCTACATTCAGCAAGTATGTGAATAGAGGTCTCTTCTTTCTCCACTAGCTTGAATTTTTTGAGGTGACTGTCAAAACTAGTGTATCTTTACCCTGGCTTATGCATTATTTGGATATCACCTTGTCGTAGTTTCACAGGAGCTGGTATCTTTGATTGTCTTGGGTCTTGGTCCTACTAGATCTTACAGAAGGTCCCATCTTTCTGTTTGATCAGCTTTACCTATTTATTTCCCTATTATATTGGCTCAGATCCCCATAAATGTTTTATATACTCTCTCTGTTAGTCATCTGCTATTTCGTTTACTTCTATTCCAGTGGGTCTTGTATTTATGGGTAGCTAAAGATTTTTCTACTAAGATATCAACATGTGGCAATTTTTACTTGGAAATTGAGGAAATCTCCTGCTGATGTAAAGAAAATTTTTCATTTGTAAATGATCTTTTTTTTTCAAAGGTGTGGACCCACCAGTTGCTCAGAATTCCTCCAAAATGTACAAAACAACCAGGAAACTAATTGTCTGAGCATCTGGTATTAGCAAGATAGCTCAAGATTTTTTTGTAAATAGCTTTTTATTTTCTTGGTATTTGAAAACATCAAACGAGAAACCCAAAATATTGATAACAATGAATAGAAAAGTACTTCCACAAATTTTACTTTTTCATTATTTTTATTGTTGCCTTTTTCCTTACCCTAATATTATTCATACAGTGGAAGAATGGGAAAAAGAGTTGGAAGCCGAACTGCAGGACTACGAAATGGTCAGCGAGCAGAAATCCACGAATTCAAAAAGCGACAATTGGGAACAGGAAATCGATGAGATGTTACTAGACGAGACTGATTTGAAGTAAATTATTTGTATGTATGTTTTATAATACTCCGACTGATGATGTTGAAAATATTTTTGTGGTTAATTAGGCCTATGGTTTGGGATATAATTGTTAGACTTGCAGAGGAGATATTAATTAGTTGCACAAAAATATTTTAAATCGTAACTAACGGTCTACTCAAACGTTTAGTTTAAAAAATATTTTTTATAGTTCCAATTTTTCAAACATTCCACATTTGTATTATTGAATTATTTCCATTTGTTAACTAATGGTAGTAATCTAATTATTATTGTTTTTAACAATATAAGGATGACAATTTTGACAGGTATTGAAAAAAATATGAGCAAATTTTCAGCTTTCAGATTTTAGTATTGTTGATTTACTGAAAACCCATTGTGGAATAATTTTGATGAGTTTTCGGTAAAAACAACTACTTATAGATCTATATTACGTGTACATGGCTCTTCAGTGAATCTGGCCTCATTTATTCGATACTAACTTTGTCCTATAGGTGGGCTATTTGTATTCAATTTTGTAAGTTGGAAAAGTGAAGTGTGAATGTAAACTTTAATTTCATTAATGTGGCTAAATGTTTATATTAACTTTAAAGATTTTTAGAGAAACTAAATTTGGTGAAAAACTTCCTGTATATTTTTCTCTGAACAATCAACAAATAATTATTAAATCTACTTATATATCTGTACTTTTAACGTGTGATAGATTCAGTTGGAAAGCCTTGTGTGTATTCTAGTCATTAAAAATATAATATATTATTATACATATATTTCGTATTTATATGTGATATTGATTATGCAAATTTATAGGGTCTACACCTTATATAAAATATATATCCGCATTTTAAACATAAAAATTTCACTTTATACATAATGCATTTCCATTTGCTATATATGCTGTCTCTCGGTATATTTGACTCTAAAATTTTTTGTGATTTTCTTAAGTTTGAATTATGGATTTGAACATTCTAGAGATGTATTTTGTTAAATCTTTGTATATATAAATATTATTAAAAGTATACATAAATATATGTAATTATTTAAAAAAAATGTAATATAGTTGTTTTAGTATTGCTGTTGATAATTTTACAATCTGTTGCGTTCAAAACTGTTAGCATTATAGCATTTAGGATGTAGCTTTTCGTGTGTTAAGCATGTTCTCCTGTATTCTAATTGTTATATAACATACAGATTGTTAAATAAATGTAGCAAATGTGCCCACTCATATTTAAAACTTGTTTTATTTTTACCCACCCTCCTATTTACACATATTTAGGGACATATATTTGCTGTTGAAATAATTAATAAAGGATCCTAGATATTAAATCAACAGAAGTATGTTGAGACATTTTCAAGTTGTTCGAGAAGATTTCGTAGTAAATCCTGATCTCTAACATTAATTCGATTTCTACAGTTATACCATTGAGAAAGGTTTAACCCAGGAGCTAGCGTCAAATTTTCATGGATCATTCCAGCATCTAGGTATACGAGCTCTGACAACTATATATTGGGACACAACGAAATACATCGTAATTTGATGTATTTCCCAGAACTGCATGGTTTTCTATACCAATCTATCACTATTATTATTATTTATTATCTTTTGTTCGTAACTAGTGTATAGAAATAGTACCGACTTATTTTCATGTTCCGATTCAATAGTAAATTGTACGTATGAGTCCAGACTGTTGAAAATGTCAAGAATTTCATCAATACCATTATCTGGCAAGGCCACAATAATGTCAACATATTTTTTTATAAAATAAGGTTTAAATGATAAAACAGGTGTCCAGAACACCGTCCATCGCATATTCTGCTAAAATTGGTGAAATAGATGCACTCATAGGTGTGCTAAAAGTTACTAAATTTTATTATAAAAGAAAAATTACTAATCTTATAAAAATTGTCTTCCGAGATATTACAATGGACACTAATACTGCTCCACTGTTTGTGAATTACTCATAAATAAACATTACTGAATAAATAAATCACATCCAAACTAGCCAGAATATAATTTGGTGGTAAATTTATTCATTATTCATTATAAATATTTAAATACAGTAATTTTACAATTTACTTTATTTCATTTAATATCCTCCAACTCAGTCCGTGCCTAGACAAAAATTTGTCTGTTTTGCACTGGACTAAGTTTTAAGATATCTTATTTATTGTATAGGTAATAAAAGGTTGGTGTTTTCAACTTTAGTTTTGCTGTAGGGTAAAGCAGAGGAAGCATAACACCCAATGGAAAATAATTAATTATTTTCGTACATAGAAAACATTGATGCTATAATTTACCGATTTATTGATAATGTCATTTTTAAGATATAATATCCATAAACTATTGTGAGTGAGTAGTTATGTAGTTTTTTATATGTTTTTTAAATTTAAATAGTTTGGGTTCTGTTTTAATACTAATTGGGATTAGGTTATAAAATTTTGGACCGAAGAAAAAAAACGATATTTGAGTTACAGTTTTTTTAAAATACGGGATATGTAGATCCATATTTGCTTAAGACCGTGTTAATTTTTTTTTCTTTGTAGTTAAATTTGTTGGGATTGTTATATACGTTTAGAATGCAGGTAAAGATATAAAGTGTCTTAATATTAAATATTTCAGTTTCCTCATATAGCTTTTTTCTTGAGTATACCTAGTCTTGTTTTTTAAATGTAATTCTAAGTAAGGTGTTTTGAACTGTCTCTAAAATCTTAAGTGTTGTATTAAAAGTCCCACCCCATGCAATAATGCAATATCTTAAAACCGATTCTGCAAGCGAGTTATAAATTATTTTCAACTTATTTTCTGAGAGAATATCCCTTAAGGTGTAAAATTTGTGCATTAATACTCTTAATCGCTTACTCACGTGGGTAATATGTTCCGACCATCGCATATGCTGATCGACATAAACACCCAGGTATTTTATAGAGGAGATTTTATCTATTTTTGAACAATTACAATTTTTATCTGATGTACATTGGGGTTCATGTAATTGTATAGTTAGTTCAGTTGGTTGATCGACAGTTGTAGGACTGAAAGTGATATATTTCGTTTTCTTGATATTTAGTGTGAGTTTATTGGAATTAAGCCACATGCTAATATTTTTCAAGTTATTTTCTGCATTTGTTTTAACATTCTCCCAATTTTTACCAGTAAAGATTATTGCAGTGTCATCGGCATAGCTAATTAGGTGTCCGTTGAAATTATTTATTTTTGTAATATTATTTAAATATATAATAAAAAGCAATGGTCCTAACACCGTTCCCTGTGGAACACCAATTTTTATTTTGGATTCAGAACTTAATTCAGTACCTACTTGTACTCGCTGAAATCTATCTTTTAAGTAATCTGATATGAGTTTTAACGCAATTCCCCTGATACCATAATTATTTAACTTATCTAATAGGATTTCATGAGATACCGTGTCGAAAGCCTTGGCTAGATCGAGAAAAATTGCAATGCACTTTAAAGACTCATCCAAGGCTCTCACCATACTCTCCACCAAATCTACCACCGCATTTTCAGTGCTTGAGTTCTTTATGAATCCATATTGTTTTTTAGTTATAATATAACATTATGTTATTAAATTTTCCATTCACTTCAAACGAATCCTTCATGTAATACTAAGTATTAAAATAATATGCTGTAGCACCTATTGATGCTAAAATTGGTCCTTTAGTTCTTTCAAGATAGCGTTACCTTTCCGATATATGGAAGCAATTGGATCTATACTTAACTCTACATATGATGAACTGTTTGTGATAATATCATTAGATAATTCTAATTACTGCTGTTTATCCTCAATTACAGTAACATTACACCTTTATCTGATGAGGTTAAAATGAGATTAGGATTATCATTCAAATTTTTTCGATTTAAGTAGGATATTACGAAAAACATTAGGATGATTAGGAACTGGATAGTTGAGGAACACCAACTCAAATGGAGGCTGACACAAGGACACCTCCATACTAAGAGTCTACTGAATAAGTTAGACAAGGAACTCTCGTCCAGGCTGCTGAAACTGGGTAAGAGAAATTTAAAGACAGTTACCGTCCTGCTGACTGGACACTGTACCCTAAGGAAGCATTTGCACAGGATATGAGCAAAGTTAGTGAACCTATGCAGAAAATGTGAACTCCACGATGAAACACATACTCTGCTTCTGTGAGAACTTAAAAGAACTCAGATGGAAGCTCTTTGGAGTGGAAATAACACAACCATCACAACTACTGAAGGTCCCTCCAGATAAACTGGTGGCCTATATAGAAGACACGAAGCTTCTGGAATGTAAGTAGGTAGATAACATATGGGTAATGGTACAAAGATTCAGTTCAAGTGTCTGGGCTGTTGAGCCCAACCCAAATGTATGAATGATGATATTCGTAGCTCTGTTTATAGCTACTTCTCTCAATTGGATCAGTGATCGTGGATGTAATGAAATATATAAAATGCGGTCCATATACAGATCGCGTAATTTCTTATGGAACCTTCCTGGATTACACAAGTACGACAAGGAAAATATGAGAAAAACAGCTTGAAAGAGAGAGAAAGTATAATTGTGTGCGCGCATCGGAGGCGTGTACCCAGGTTTAGGGGGTGGCCGAATGTTGATTGTCCTTTGCAGAGAGAAAGAGAATTCACTAGCAGGTGGTATTCAGAACGGACAATAAACATTCGGCCATCCCCTAGACCTGGGTACACGCCTCCGATGCGCGCACACAATTATACTTTCTCTTTCAAGCTGTTTTTCTTATATTTTCCTTGTCGTACTTGTGTAATCCAAGAAGGTTCCAAAAGAAATTACGCGATCTTTATATACACTGTGGGCCGAAGGAGTACATTTTTTAATTGAAAATATTTTTTTTGTTTTTTGGGCGATTTATTTTCTTTTTGCAGGGCTAATAACCTAACATGTCCTCAACATGACTGTAAATTTGGAAGCAAAAATAATGTACAGGGTCAGACTTATAAAAAAAATTATATAACAGTGCATTTGAGCTCGTTGCAAATGAAAACGGTCTTAGCTAAAATTGTACTAATATGCATTTTAGGTAGATAAACTATCCAGAACACTTCGGTAAGAAGGAAATTTTCCGGAATTACCGGATTCGCGAAATACCATTTTTTTATTAAATAACATTTTAACAACACATTTATGAAAACAGTTTAGTTACTTTTAAATTTGAAGTAAAATATTATGAAATGTGGCAGACTTGGGTCGAATACTGAAATTTGGTATTCGAATCCAAATCCTGAATACTTTATTCTAAATTGTATTCGAATACTCAAGATTCGAATACAAAGATAAAAAAGTATTCGAATAACCTGTATTTGAATATCTGGATTCATTTAAATAGGAATACTTTTTAAATATTCCAACTAAAAAAAAACAACTGCGCACTTTAAACTCAATTTTTATTTAGGTGCTTGAAATAATAAAAATATATAACAATATTAAAAATGCTTTACTACAAAATAAATAAAATTTGAAATAAAATCCTTTGGTTTATAGTTTATAGGTAACAAAAACATATAAAAACTTGAATAATAAATAAAACTCAAAATGAAATTCTCTTCATTTAAATAAAAAAAATAGGAATCAATCAATATCATATGACGACGCACCGGTACTTAAATATAAAGTGAAAAATTAAGTGTTTCCTATCCCGTTCACCTTAAAACCAACATTTCAAAAAGTTCGTCTCTTAAATTTTGACGCTTTGGCCGCTTGGCGTATTTATCATATCCGCAACAGAAAACAATCGTTCTACTGGAGCAGAAGATGGTAATATGGAGTTATACCTTAAAAATATTTGTTTAATTGAAGGGTAATTATTAAGCATCTCCAAAGCTAATCTTTTATCTTCAAGATATTGCAAATGGGAAAAGTAGAATTCGATAGATGGCGCTCTGAAATGTCAATTTCATCTTGACAACGAGTAAAACAAATCAGCTGCCGTATAAGCCCTTTGATATTTAAGTGGTTTTATTTTGCTGTTTTAGTTATTTTCAGTGTGTGTTTTGTAAAACTTTTGCTTTTTCTTTGATTGTGCTTTAGTATTTTGTGTTGTTAAAATAAATTTTGACTCCTAATATTTTTATTTTTGGAGTAATAGGTATGGTTAATATTTGTGAAAAGTACAACAAGCGTTCAATTAACTGTTTAGTTTTAGGTCTGATTTCGTGTTT